>CM028130.1:1028632500-1029175000 GCA_016271365.2 Neoceratodus forsteri | reverse complement strand
CAAGCTGGCTCCTCCCACCCACCTGGGTGGGAAAACTCTCGGCTCCGCCCCATAACGTCAGATCTAGCCCGCTGGAAGTCAGGTTGAGCGTCGAAGCCGGGGAGGCCGGGTGGGTTGTGTGGATGAACAACATATACCATTCCTAGAACTCCTGTTACAGGTGAGTAACCTGTATTTCTAGGGACCCGGATATGTTGTTCAATCCACACTTACTGGCAGACTCCTAGCAGTTCTCCGGGAGGAGGGAAGCAAGGCACGCACCCCCTACTTGGGAAATAAGGACTGGAGAACCAAGGTCCCAAAACCAGCATCCCGGCATGACTCAAGGTCGATGTGGTAGTGGGTAATGAAGGTGTGTGCTGACTTCCAGGTAGCAGCCCTGCAGATTTCCTGGATAGGGACATTCCTGGAAGCAGCCACCGAAGCAGCGGTATGGCAGGTAGAATGAGCTCTTATCCCTCTGGGAGACTCCATGCCCACCAACCTATAGCAGAGATCTATGCAGGAGGTGACCCACCTGCCTATCATCTGCTTGGCTGCAGGTCTGCCAGGTGCAGCTTTGGGTGGGTGACAAACAGCTGGCTAACCTCTCCTGCATTCCAGCCGTTCCACTCTTTATAATAAGAGAGCGCTCTTCTAGGATCCAAAGTATGGAGCCTATATTCCTCCGAGTGTGACTGGGTAGAACATCGGCAGAGCCAACACCTGGTTAAGGTGAAACTCTGACACCACCTTCGGAAGGAATTTCGGGTGGGGGGGGCAGGACAACCTTGTCCCTGTGGAAGACCAGATAAGAAGACTCGATGGAAAGCGTCTGGAGCTCTCCCATCATTCTGGCTGATGTAATAGCCACCAAGAAGGCGGTCTTCCACGACAGGTGAGAGATATCGCACCTGTGCATCGGTTCAAATGGCTTGCCCATGAGCTTAGCCAATACCAGCAGTAGATCACACGGTGGTGGAGGTTCTCGCACAGGAGGGGATATGTGATC
The DNA here is from genome assembly GCA_016271365.2 of Neoceratodus forsteri. Lineage (NCBI taxonomy): Eukaryota > Metazoa > Chordata > Ceratodontiformes > Ceratodontidae > Neoceratodus > Neoceratodus forsteri. Next base: position 1,029,174,009 of record CM028130.1, on the reverse strand, counting down.
AAGGCCTTTGAAAAAGCACCCAACCACCTTTTCCTGCACCACCGACTGCTTTCCAGCCTGCGCCCAGTAAGCAGAGATGGCTGCCAGGTGCACCTTAAGGGTCGTCGACCAAAGCCCTAACTGAGAAAGGGACCATAGGTAGTCCAGAATGCTGGCCAAGGAACAGGAGGAAGGGTCCAACCCCTTATCCTGACACCAAATGGAGAATTTCTTCCATTTGAAGGCATAGCATTTTCTGGTCGACTCCTTACGGGATGCCTCAACAACGTTGAGGACCTCGTCAGAAAGACCCAAGGCCTGGAACTCTAGCCGCTCAGGAACCAGGCCATCAGGTGCAGGGATTGAAGGTCCGGGTGGAGTACCTTCCCCTTGCTGACTGAGATCAGATCCGGGAGGGCTGGAAGCCGCCTCAGGAGCCTGGAGCTGAGGCTGAAGAGATCTGGATACCAGAACTGGCGGGGCTAGTCTGGGGCTACCAGAATCACCTGCGCCTTGTCCCTCCTTGCCTTGAGAAGCACCTTGTGGAACAAGGGAAATGGAGGAAAGGTGTAGAAGAGGCCCGGGGTCCACGGCCTCGAGAAGGCATCCCCCTGCAGCGAGCCCTGCTGAGGGGGCCGGGCATGAAACCGCCTCTGCTTCGCATTCTCCCTGGAAGCAAACAGGTCCACCTGAGGTGTGCCCCAGTGGGAGAACAGATCGTGTACTACCTCTGGCAGGAGAGACCACTCGTGAGATGCAGCACCTATCCAGCTTAGGCATCGGCCAGAGTGGTGGAGGTTCCTGCCACATGGATGGCTAGGAGATCCGCCTCCAGTCTGCTCATGAGAGACCAAGTGTGGAGAGCCTCCTTGCACAGAGGCAAGGAGTGGGTCCCGCCCTGGCGGTTTAGGTAGTACATGGTCATGGTGTTGTCCGTCTGGACCTGGACCACTTGACCCTGTACAAACGGAGTGAAGGCGGTGAGGGCTAGTCGGACCACTAAGCTCCAGCAGGTTGATGTGGCATCAAGACTCCTGAGGGGAACAGAGGCCGTGCGCTCTGAGCTCCCCCAGATGGGCACCCCAACCCATCAGAGAGGCGTCGGTCGTTAGAGTGACCGTCAGCTCTGAGCGGACAAACGGGATACCCTCCTGCAGATGAGCCGGAACGATCCACCACTGGAGAGCGTTCCCCATCTCCTATGTCACTATCACTGGCTGGTCCAGAGGACTGGAGCGCTGTGACCATTGGCACGCCAGTCCCCATTGCAGGGGATGCATATGCCAGCGGGCCCAACGGACCACGCTGGTGCAGGCCACCATGAGGCCCAGGAGGCGCAGGAAGTCCCGGGCAGGGCACAATCGCCCAACCAGAAATGATTGGGCAAAGGAGGAAAGAACCTCGTCCCTGTCCACCGGGAGCCATGCTCTGGCTCGCAAACAGTCGAGCTCTGCCCCGATGAACTGAATCACCTGCGTTGGCACGAGTTCCAATTTGACCTTGTTGATGAGAAGGCCAATCTGAGAGCAGACCTGGAGGGCCAGATCCCTGGACCGCTCCGCCTCCAGCCTGGAGGGGGCTGCAATCAGCCAGTCATCCAGGTAAGGGTACATCCGGACCCTTCAGCACCACAGGAATGCTGTCACCACTGCCATGCATTTGCCAAGACCCTGGGAGCTGGAGAGAGGCCAAGGGCATGGCCCAGAATCCGTAAAGGGATCCCTCTGCCCTGAAGTGGAGGAATCGCTGGTGAGATGGATGGATGGATTAGGACCTGAAAGAATGCGTCCTGGAGGTCCAGAGAGCAGAACCACACACCTCGTTCCAAGGATGGAATGATCTGAGCCAGAGTGACCATCCTGAAGGTATGAGACCTTAGGAACTTGTTCAGGTCATGTAGGTCTAGAATGGGGCACCAGCCCCCCATCCGTTTTGGGACCAGGAAGTACCTGGACACAAACTCCTGGGTCTGGTGGAGGATCCACCACCTTCCTGATCACCTCCTTCTGGAGGAGGAGCAATGTCGGCTCGACCTGTCGACAGAGAGGTTGTGGACTCCGTAGCCCCTGTAAGTGAGACGGCTCGACAGGGTGGCCGACTACTCGGACCCAGAGTAGACTCTTTCCTACCACTTCCAGCACCCAGCCAGTCCATGGTGATATCGACCAAGTGGAAAGGAAGTGGCAGTGAGCCGCCCCCATAGGGGGAACCTGGGGAGGAGTGACGAGGTTGGGGGTGACACCCCTCAACCCGTCACTGGGCAGGCTTGGAGGAAGGGCCGGCCGAGGGGCCTCCTGGACCTTTCCCTCCCAGCTTCCTGCTGGAGGAAGCTGCAGGCTTGGCTTTGTTATGCCAAGTGCAAGCCTGCTGGCCCTGATGCTGGTGTTGCTGGGCCGGACGTGCCGCAGGGACTGAAGGCTGAAAGGGCTTATGCTGTTGCTGGTGGCCTTTGTCCTTCTGGGCAGACATGACCGAGTCCAAGGTGGCATTGGACTTCTCGATCCTTTGCAGATGACCCTCCACCCCGGGGCTGAACAAGTCGGTACCCAAGAAGGGAACATCTGCCAGTTTGTGCTGGGTATCCGCTGTAAAAGTGGAGATCCACAGCCAAGCTCTGCGGCGCATGGCCACTGCAGCCACTACTGACCAGGCACATGAGTCAGCTATGTCCAAGGAAGTTTGGAGTTGCTGTTTGGTCACCGCCGTTCCCTGATCCCGCACCTGCTCGACCGTTTTCTGGACGTCAGCTGGGAGATGAGGAATCACCTCATCCAGGGAGCCCAAAAGGGTGTGCGAAAAGTGTGCCATCAGAACAGCCAAGCTGGCCTGACAAAGGCCTAGGAAGGAAGCAGCATAGACTTTCCACCCGGAGTAGTCCAGTTTCTTGGACTATCGGGTGGCTTGTCCACATCCCAAGCATTTCTGGAGCACCAGAAAACGCTGTCAGTCACTAGTCCCTCCAAAGAGGGGTGCTCAGAGAAACCGGAGAGTGAACCAGTGGGAATGGCTTACTTTCGCGCCATCCTGGCCGAAGGTGCTGGACAAGAAGCTGGCTGCTGCCATAGCTCCAGGGCCGGGCCAACAATGGCTTCAGCCACCGGGAAGGCCTCCCGTGGGGGAATCCCCTCGGTCCAGTATCTCCGTGAGGGGATACTTGGCCCACTTTGAAACAGGTTCGAGCTTCATCCCAGTGGACTCTGAGATGAGCCGAAGTATTCCAAGGAACGAGGATGGGCTCTCGTCCACCGACTGACCCCCAGTGGACTCCAGGTCGAGGGGCCTGGAGAACAGGGAAGAGTCATCGTCAGACTCCAAGGAGTCTGCAAACAGCTGCCGAGGGCCAGAGCCACCCTCCACCTGCCAAGGCCGATCGGGAGTGAGGGTGACCGACAACCGATGGGGAAAGCCCTGATCCAACCGTGAATCCTTGGTCGGGGCCCCAAATTTAGGTTGTGGAGGTGGGGGTTCCACCACAATGGATGGCACATCCGGTTTCGGCCGAACAACCGGTGCCGGCTTCAGCTCCTCGATTACAATGAGGGGTTGTTTCGGCTGCTCTGGTGACAGCCACTTAATGGCTGGGGAAGGCGATGGAGTCAGCTTATTCCCAGTCAAAAGGAGCTGCTGCCACATCAGATCCTTGTAGCGCCGACGTAATTTGCGCCGGAGCCTATCCTCTGAAGAGGACGAAGACGAGGATGAGCGTGTGAGACCGCCTGGCGTTGGCAGGATCGGCTGACTGGGAAGAGGTCAGAGACCCAGGACCTTCGGTGCCTCCCGAGGGTGGTCTGAGAGGGCGGGGAAACTCACCCTCCCTCGGTTCAGGGACCCAAACCAGGGACCCGCACCGAGGCACAGGTAAAGTCCTCGGTTTCCACTGGGGAACCGATGAAGAAGTGTTGTCGGCTTCTCCAGTCGACAGCCCATCCGACGGTCGAGAAAAATCTCAACTGTGTCAATGGGGTCTTGGCCGCTGACCTGATGGGACTCGTGAATAGTGGCCTTTAGTCGCTAACCTTGACCGAAGTCAAGAGTCGACTATCCGGGAAGGGACCTCCTGCTCCACCTAACATCAACGTGGGACTTACCTTGAGTCCTTCTTCTGGACCAAGAGGAATGTCCCGAAGGCCCCTCTCCCTTGGTGGAGAGGGACTGACAAAGCTCCTTGAATGAAGCCATGTAGGATGAGCCCAAAGAGAGCGGGATAAATTCCATGATGGAAGAAGATGATGATGCGGCCTGGGCCACTTCTTCTTCGAGGGCGATCATTTGTTTGAGCTGTTCAGCCGAGCCCGCTGCCGCGGACACCGCCCAACGGGCCTCCTTCAACTTGACCGGAGGATAACGTTTCTCGGGGCACCCAAGTTGCAATCTGGCAGCACGATCCTCTAAGGCTGTGGATGAAAAGGACTTGCACAAATCGCAGGCCTGCGAATCGTGCTCAAGCCCAAGGCAGTACACGCCACATGGAGGCGGATCAGTCCGACATCTTTCTGTTCTACAGGGGCACCGATGAAATCCAGGAGTCGACTTGTCCATCGCAGCCATGAGGGAAGATAAAGACCGAAGTCTTGTAAATTTTAAGATTAGTTTTGGATAAACCGAAGAGTTTGGATCCAGGCCTAAAACGCAGAGTGCTGAGGGAACCCTGAGCTTCCAAGCGGTAAGGAAGATCTGGCATCATGGGGCGGAGCTGAGAGTCTTACCACCCGGGTGGGTGGGAAGAGCCAGCTTGAAGACCTTCCGGCAAGATTTAAAGCGGCAAGGAACCTACCACAAAGTGTGGATTGAACAACATATCCATGTCCCTATAACTCACAGGTTATCAAGAGTTACATATACGAGGCAAACAGTAGAACATAGCTGAGCACAATTACAACAATACAGTAGGCTGAGATTTAGCTGAACAGTTTACAGAGAAAGTTTCAGTTATACAGTTGCAGGATACAATTGTGTGATGGAATAGGACAAGACAATCAGTACAGTTCAACAACAACACTTGGCAGGCATAGATTATATTACAGACTTAACCAGCGAAATATGCTGGATGATTTAGAACTCGTGGGATAGAATTGGATAGCTGAGGTGTGACACTGGGAGTGGAGAATATGTGAGGATCAGGCAGTATCAAGCAGGATTTAGGACTGGGCAAAGCCCATGTACCAAGAAGTGCTGAAGTTGGTATAGATAAGCCAGCTTCATTAGCGTAAGCTAGATGCCGCTATGTGAAACTTGCAATCTTGTATTCTGTAGAGGGAAATCAGTAAAAGGTGCATATGTATGTATGTGTGTATGGTGGGGGGGCACTGCTGCACAGAAAAAAATGTGTTATAGCAAATATGGAGTCTACCATATTTGCAAGATAAGAATTAATAATGGAATTGTCTACCTCCTGTGAGCACAAACCTGGCCATAAACAAAGGCACATACACTGGCACAGTTATGTGCACGTACACACACACACACACACACACACTTATTTCTGTGACTTAAGACGTCCGCTACTTCTGCTGTTAAACACTTGGGGTAACCTACTTGCACAAGACATCCCCTGTTTTCTGTCAGGCCTTCAGTTTCAATCCAAGCTGCAACCAGTTCAAACCTCAAACTCCTCAGCTGGCAGAAAGGAGGCTGTAGTACCAAGGAGTGTTCAGCAGGTGGCAGCAGTTGCAGTGGTGACACTCTTACAAGGAGCCAGGATGGAACAAAAGACTTTCCTACAAGGTTTTTTTCAGGGTTTCCATTTACAAGAAACAGGGTTAGGTTATTCTAGGGTGGCAATACACAATTCTCCTGTTCAGAGACACTACAGAGGAGCTGCTGCCACTCTGCAGGTCCCTCAACTCATGAGTTACCGAACGCAACTTTCATCTGCCTGATTTAAATACAGCACACTTTTAGAACTGCGAAGGAGACAACTTCATAGCACATTCTTATGTGCAGTGTACTGCACAAGTGTTTGTGTGTACTGCACAAGTGTATGTGTGTGTGTGTACTGCACAAGTGTGTGTATGTATTGCACAAGTGTGTGCGTACTACATGCAGAGAGAGGAAAGGGGACACCCACACAGAGCGGTGTGCTATGAGAGAGTGCTACCTGGTGCTGATGAAAAATCTGCCCAACTGCATCAAGGATTCTGCCTGCCACACTCCTTTAGGTGTCCGGCCAGCACACCACAATGCCCCACATTCAGCAGTCTGTCCACGGTGCACAGGCAATCCCCATGTCACTCAGTGACCAAATGTTCACACTTGTGAATGCAACTGAAAAGCCTGGAAGATCGGAATAGCACGGGCATAAAAGACCCAATACACAGTGACAAAGTGTGGTAATGCAAAACCGGGTGCAAAACAGTCACCCTGTTGTGTTGCCACACTCTGTTCCGTCAATTATTTGAAATTACTACAACTGGGATAACCCAATGAGATGCAGTATCTTGTTTTCATGGGGGTCCCAGGGAGAATAGCAGAATTCAACAGGTTAACATCTTCCAGCAGGGCTAGTTACACAGAAACTAAAATATATTTATTTATTTTATTTATTTATTAAAAAGTTTCACAGGAAAGACATACTGAGCCAAAATAGCTCATTTCCAGATGCGTCGGGGGGAGGGGAACAGCTATAAAATACATACATTCGTACAAAAGTTTAGATACATAGTAACAATAAATACAGAGGTAGATTCAATATATTTATTTTATTTTCATTTTATTTCACAATTCGGATTAATATCTTTGAGAATAGAAGGCTCTTTTACAAAGGCTCCAAGTTGATGGAATACATAATACAAGTCAATGCACCACAAAAATGCAGAACAGGAGCAACACAATCAGCGTTACTTAAAACCAGATAAGACAAAACATCGTTACAGAAGTGCATGTTCTAAAGTGAGATCATCAAGGAAGGACTTCCTACTTCAGTGCAACCTGTGGCTAGAGAAGCAGCCTGGTATAGGCTTTGTCGGGATACAGAGGGGGATAGGGAGGAAGTACGCAGATCATAGTGGGCTACGTCAATGGGGCGGAGAGACAAAAAAATTAATGTTTGAAATAGTGAGAAGTAGGAAAGGAGAGGAGGAGGGAGCAAAGTGTAAGGGAGAAATAAGGTTGAAATGCAATAGGGGGCAACAAGCCAGGGTTTAATCTGAGGTGCAGACCTGTTGCTATATAACAGCCAATGCAGGCCTTGTCACGGTAGATGAAGAGCTAGGGGGAGATTAGGAGAATGGGGTGGGCCTGGTGTGGGGTGGAGGGAAATGGAATTTGAGGTAGGGAGCGAAAAAGGGAGAGGAGGGAGGAAAAGTAACTAGGGTACTGGAGTACTAGCCAAGGTTTTTCCACGGGGGAGCATTAGTCAAGATGGGCAGTCACACAGCATAAACAGCTGTGCAACAAAAGAGAACACAGAAAATCAGGAATGTAGAATGAATATATATATATATTTATGCAATTTACAATGTCACAGCGGGCAGGTAAGGAGATGCAGACATATTAGACACAAAAAATAAGAAGCTGTAAAGGTTAAGTACCTCCAAACAGAAATCGCAGCAAGTTAAAGTGGGGTCCCAGCAAATCAAGAGCATGAACACTGCTATGCACTATGGTCCTGGTCAGGGACAGGGAGAGGGGGATCCTGGACCAGAACGAATACAGGGAGTTCAAACATGGCTTGAAAGACAGGAATTGAACACTTGCAAGCTAGAAACATCCCTAAGCTAGAGAGTTTATTCTAGGCGTCTGACGCTGTAAATGCCTAGGCGTTTCTACCAAATTTACGCTTCATTCTGGGATCTGAGAAGGTAAAGTGTTGCTGTTAAATGAGGTGAGTGGGCACTGTTTGACAATGTGAGGTGGGCGAGGAGACACTTGGGGCTTTTTCCTTGAGTACAGCCGCACAACAATAAAAGCCAGTGCTAGTCATGCCTAATTGAGGTACTTGGCCAGTCAAGTAGTCCTTAGCCACTGGGCAGAGGAGCCCCATCTCTGGCAAGTCACAATGCAGATTAGTCAGCCAGATGGTAATCGGTGCAAACTGGGTCTAGCCCCACTAACGTGGTGGTGGTGTGTGACAGCAACAGTGGTGAGGCACGAAGCTATGCCAGGCTACAAAGCTGTGGTGCTCTCTGGTGCAGACAGAGGTTATTACTACCCTCCCCACCCACCTTTTAGGCCAGCTTCTGGGCAGCTAGGCTTGTGATTGATCCTGTGGCCAGACTTCATCCCTTGGCACTCCAGTGGCCCACAACCGCTCCCCAATCCTGTCAGTTCTGACAGCGGGAAGGTGGTCAGTCCCAGGGATTCGTAGCATGCTCACAAAAAATTAAAACCACCAATCAATCAATCAATCAAATCTTTATTTATTCAGGCGAACATCATTGAACACAGCTCATTTGCAAGATGGACCTGATAAGGTCAAGGTTCAATAATTGGTACATGTATAGGAAGATTTAAAACACGTATATACTTATATACAGTAATCAAGGTTCAATAATTGGTATATGTACATGAATAATTAAAACACTTATATGCAGAAATCAAGAACAGAAATTGTTTAAACATAACAGGATATGGTAGGAACATATGAGATGCACTCTAGGTAAACCAGTATATACATATCAACATTGGCAGTAAACACGCATACATTCAACATGATATACCCAAGATTCCAAAGATCCAAGGAAGTCAATGTGGACAAAGAGAAATAGTGATTGGATGACTGAAAGAGGTGGTCATAGACTGAGACAAGTGACATGGTAGGAAGGGGTACGCATGACTAGAGCAGGGGCTGGTGCTTGAACTGGGAGGTGAAAGGCAGTGATAAGGGCTAAGGTAGGAGCCTGGAGTTAATGGGAGAAGATTATAGCCAGGGGGTGAGAAAGGCAGTGAGATTGAGGGCACTGCCTGGGAGGACTGGTAAACTGAGTCCTACAACAAGCGGAGCACAGAAACAGAGTTTCTAGGACGTTTTTACAGAACTCACCATAGCAACCACCATTCCAGAACAAGTAGCACAGAGCCACAAAAAGTTGGAAGTAGTGTGGTGGAAGAATAGAAACACATTTACTTTGGAAAAAAAGAGTTTAGGCAGTTTACTGTCTGCTCTTTGAAGGTCTTCTGTGAACTACAATACATACTCACATATAAGCTGAGTTTTCAGTAGCAAAAGCAGGCCCTAGAGATAAGGGACTTGACTTACATGGGCGGTCAACTTATCTGTGCAGTTATCGCTGCGCTTATATGGAATCACTCAACCTATGCAGAAGGTCGACTTATATGCAAGTCCAAACTGGAGAGAAGTACTTTGTTTCAGTTTTTTACATCCCATGAATCTACCACTACAAAACCCTTTTCTCAATATACGGCAACCTCAATCAAAGGCTCAGAACAATGTTTCAAAAAAGTACCTGGATGGGTACCATAAACGGCTAGCCAAGCCGATAAATATGGTAAGGGGGTGGGGGTGGGGAGACCTATAAGTGAGGTATATCAAATCTAATCAAATCACATGGAAGGGGGGGTCAGCTTATATACAAGTATATATAGGTAAACTTCTTATTGCCTTATTAAGGCAGTGGGGCAACCTGGAACTATAGTTTTATATTTTCTTGTATACCACAGCTTCCTATTGATGGTGTATTTCCTCATACACCACAGCTGCTTATCATGTGCGTGTATATATAATTAATGGCTATAATTGTTTCCCATAGGGAAACCTGTGGTGTAATTTGCCGTTATAAAGGAGCATCTATAACGACAAATATGCGCCAGGTTTCCCCTACAACTGCGCATGTGCCAGCTGCCGTGCTTCCCATCCTCATCACCACACACCGTGGCTTACCGCCAGAGACTACACTGCCAGCTGGACTTGGCGGCAAGTCAAAAAAACCAAAACAAAGCTGGGCTAAAACTGGGCTACTTTTTGAAGAAAAAAAAGACATTTACATTTCCTTCAGGAGCCACATCCCACTGCGAACCCCGCTGAAACCGGTTGGACCATGGCTACACAGAGACGTCTTATTCTATATAATTGCTGTGGCAATGATACACAACAATTATATCAAATACAACATTGGGTGGTGTGTAAACTTGAATCTTACACACACCCACTGTGTTGAACGCATGCACAAACCCCTCGAGCTTCGCTCTTGGGGTTTATGTAACACCCAACACCGTGTGTGTGTAAAATTCTCATTACACACACCACCCCATATATTATACATATATATGTATAAATATATTCTGTTTTACAGTAGTACAGTACAGCCACTATAGTTGGGGTTGAGTAGGCATTCTATTCTGTTGCTGGTAGCACTGAGGTCCCAGTGGAAGTCTGCAGATGTATGCTCCGCCAAATGCTTGGCAACATCCACCCCCCCCCATCTCACTTGCTGAGCAGCCACCCATACACCTACAAGTTGACAGTAGCATAGCGACGTGAAGCAGCCCTCCTCCCCAGAGAATAGCATCCACGGGATGCTCAGTCCTCCTCCTCCTCCTGTCAGGCCGCCAACTATCCAGGTTCGTTTCCAAAGCCAGCCGCCTGCATCGCTAGCCATAGCGCTACCACTGTACAGACAGGGTCAGCAGCTCATTCCCTTGTAAAGTATTTTTGCATACAGTATGTATGAAAGGTGCCATGTAAAACCATTCCATCCTATTCTACTTTGCAATGCACCATCAGGGTAAAGGTCTGTACCCACCTCCCACCCCCGAGGAAGGGTCCTGTGTCGACCAGAAAGCTGGCATACTGAAGCTTGCAATTGCATGTTGGTGTAATAAAAGGTATCACGCTCCACCTGCTTTGCCTGTTAGTCTATACTAGGACACATACAGCTACAAACACTCAAATGCACAGGACTCCTTAAGCAGAAGGGAAGAGAGAAAGCACCGTTACACCACAGAGGTAGGTTCCTTTGGGGAAATGTCGAACACACACGACTGGAGGGGAAAAGAACAGAGGAAAAACCCATCACCAAGCTAATTTGCCAGCTCTTGATAGTTGAGTAAGGCAAAAGGGCACCCAGACCTGACATAATAAGGCAAAGTGAAAAGATCTCCAAAGCTGGCCTCTCTCACTTGCTCTCCTTCTCTCTCTACTTCTTTATCTTCTTTTAATATAATTCATGCCTGCCTGAAGACAGTCGTCTGGTGGAGTACTGTAATGGGGTGGAAGGGATTCCTGCCACGTTAAGGAGATACTGTGGCGAGCCTCCGTGTCTGATCTGCAGCCGCACACAAATCAAACAATATCCGTTTTGCCAGACTTGCTACTTCAGTGCCCCCCTCAAGGCTTTCTGCGGTGGACTTTCATATCCTCCCCCCCCAAACCACTTACCAGTTGCACAACTCAGAGGATCCCCACTAAACATAAAGTTTATTAAAAACAACACTAGCATGATTCAACTGTTCATATCCTTTTGGGACAAGATAATCTCCTCACCACGGCCCTGTCTAATCTGCACTGGAGAAAGCCTTGCATGCCTTTCATTCCTCAGGGTCTCAGGGTCTTGGGCCTGAGGAGAGGCTGCCTGCTGCTTTGTTTTTTTAAATGGGAAATGTATCTTGTAGCAGCATGGGTGCTGTTTCAGGAAGTGCTAGGACCGCAAAGCCCAGTTCCTCTTGGTGGGACTGCTAGTGGTGGTGGGGGCCTGGAACACGAACAACACTGGAAGGCACAGTGAAAAACTCAGGTTATATCCCTGCTCCCCTCGTCATACAGGACATGAGACTGCTAGGTCTCAGCTCAGCATTCCTGCAATGGCTCTCAGCAAAGTGCTGCAGAAATCATGATAGCACATGCAATGTCGGGATGCATGGCATGAGGGGCACGAGGGGGAAAATGGAGATCACGGGAAGTGATCCTCCCCCTGTACATGGCCTCAGTTAGATCGCACCTTGAGTACTGCATCGGGTTCTGGTCACTGCAGTCCATAAGTGATACTGACAAGACTGAGAGGTTTCAGCACAGAGTCACCAAGCGGATAAGTGACTTAGGTGATGAGAGTTACAGTACAAGGAGAGAAACGTAGAAACAGAATTTGACAGCAGAAAAGGACTGTTTGGCCCATCCAGTCTGCCCAGATGGTCCCCACCTAGTCTGTTGCACAGATCTCACCTGGTCTCAGGTGACCCTCCCTCCTCCCTGCATATTTACTAATAGTCCTGTATGTCTATCCCATGCATGCTTGAAGACCCTCTACTGTTTTCACTGCTTCCACTGGCAGTCTGTTCCAGGGCGCCCACGTGACTAAGCAGTGCCTGTCCAAATGGCTGGCTAACTGTATTTCATTTTGTTATAGGAAGCACGGCAGGGAACTTTCTGGTACTGTGCGTGGCCACTCTGCCCATGGTATGGCCACTGCTGTTGCTTACTTTCTGAATGTTTCTGCAGCTGACACACATGAGCTGCCTATCTGGGGACTGTGCATACTGACACTAAGCAATACAGTCTGAACATCATCTCTTACAAATGCTCTAGGAGCGCTTGGATATACTCAAATAATTCAGCCTAGAGAAGACGCTGCTTAGAGGGAACATGCTCACAGCGTTGTACATACTAAAGGAAATAGACAAGGTGGAGAATGCACAGATATTTGAACTGAAGCATGCAAGCAGAACTAGTGGACCTGCCCTCAAACTTTAGGATATGTGTGCGTACAAGCGTGGTTCTCCACCTAAAGGACAACAAAGATCACGCTGTGCCACACTCCGTGATTCTCTATATGGTTATAATTGTTGTACTGTTCACAGGGGTGACGATGCACTAATGTATATATGCTGTGTGTATTATTCACACTGCATGGTTATAATTATTTGTACTGCTCACTGTGTTCATAATGCACTTATGTATATATGCTGTGTATTATTTCTTTCATACTTCGCACCAATGTGCTTCTTTGTTGTATATATTATTTCTCACTCCCTTTTGTTTACTTTGTAACTCACATGTTGTTATTGTTGGTGTACCCTTGTTCGGGTAAGCCCCTGAAAAAGGGACAGCATTATTGCAGTGGGCCTACCCAGTTACCAAAATTCAAATAAAATAAATAAATGGGGGCGGATTTGTGGATAAGAGGAAACATTAGGAAGAATGACTTCAGACAGGGGTGGTTAACATAGGAAATACCTTTATTTATTTATTATTCATTTATGTTCTGTACAAGTATTTGAAATTATTGTCATCGAGGAAAGACATACTGATCTGCAAGCAGCTCTTTGGCTCAGAGGAGAGACAGCGTACAGTGGTGCTCGTCAGGATGTAACACACTGTCACAGGACACTGCACGACAAAAAGGATTCACTGCCACTGCCTTGCTTCCTGTAGTAACTCTGCTCTAGAATGCTGCAGTATTGCACTGCATGCTGGTGAGCTCCACTCTATGGTGATAGTCGATAAAGGCACAGCATAAAACAGCAAGAAAAATTCCTGGGCTCTGACTGGTCAGTGCTGACTTTTCAACAGTGATGTTATCCCAGCACAGCATCATGCCTATTCAGAAAACAACTAAAAATCTGTTTGTTCACCTTTTTTCTTTTCCGTTCAATTATCATGTGACATGTTTCGACCAATTAGGCTGCAGGATCTTTACGGCACATTTTATAATTGGGTGGTCAGTGATTTTTTTGTGGGGGGTTATTTAGTGTGAGCAGTTCCTCACCTTCCACTAGCACTGATTCCATCAGTGTGTTGCGAAGTCAGAACTGTATTCATCCACATTGTCCCCAGCCTGTGAAAACTTAAAGGGACACTGTCAACCTGTTTTGTGTCAAATTGTTTATAGTTAAAACACCACATTTTATGACTGCTTATCTTCCCTAAGACTCATTGATGTTGCTGGTTGTTACGTCTGCCTCCTTGCTTAGCAGAACTGAAATGCATGCTAATGTATAGTTATAAACAACCTTGTTTTGTTTCAAATCCTGAATCTATTCTTACTGAGTACTTCCTGAACATTAAAGGAAATGTCTGATATGAGGGAGCAACTCCCATATTGTGGTAGCTGCCCTCAGCGACAGTTATTGTAGCCTTGTTTTAATTATTAATTGTAGCCCATACCTTTGAAATAGTGCTCGTAACTTTTTTGTTGAGCTGGGCTGCCCAATGACTTCCGAGTGCTCTGGTCCCGCCTCCATGCCCCTGCGCTCAAGCACGTAATGACATGTGACCAAGGAGAGCGCGGGGTGCACCCCACTGAAGTGAATGGGGCTTCTTTTTCCTGTCATTTTTATGCCTCAGGATGGCCAGTTGGACAGTAAAGGAGGACACTGCTTGACTACCAAGGACCTGTTTAGTTACCTTCACCTTTCACTAATCCCAAACAGATCACAGAGTGTGGAAGCTTGGGTTGTGCCTGCCCCGCACTGCATCTGGCCTTGCTGATAAATGACGGGGCTATAAAAACAGCTAACAAAATGTAGGCATACCATTCAGAAATGGCTCTGTTTCAAACTTTGACTCAGAGGATGGCTTGTGTGGATATCATGCAAACATGCAGGTTTTGTAATGCTGAGGCAGTGTGGTCTAGTGATTAGGAAACAAGCTTGGGAAACAGGAGATCCATGGTTCAGATCCCACCAGGACCATGTGATTATGGTGTCCCCTTAAGCGAGGCTCTTGAGCCCCATGTTCCAGTTTCTCCCAGCTGCAGTAAATAGAAACAGGGCCCCCCAGTGTAAATGATGTGCTGTATCTTAACTGGGCTATCTTGGGGTAGAAGTAGGACCCTACTGTAAATGAGATGCTGCGCCTATCACGGTGAAGATGCAGAACACTCCCCCTTCCCTGTAAATGAGACGTTATCTCAGCTTAGCTACCCTGGGGTAGAAGCAGGACCCCCAAAACCGAATGAGATGTTATATCTCAGCTGAACTGTTCTGGGGTACACACAAACACTCATTGCTCTCTCTTATGCCTGGAATATAACACTTTGTTAAATTACATATTATGGGGGCCTGTAGTGTTGCCACTTAAATTGTGGGGCACTGTAGGCCAAGTAAGAGGGAGTGGCTACCACAGACTGTCAACTGGCACCAGTACAAACACAGGTCTCTGGCCCAGAAAGGCAACATTATTGTAACCATCTGAACACAGATAGCTGCCCCTTCTCTACCCAAACAAGGACATTACATCATATATATGAAAAGCAGACGTTATCAACACAACAGCAAGCTACAAAATTCGACACAATGGCTGCTATTCATCCGGGCACTACATGCTCACTCAGCCTGCGATTCATGAAGCATTTTCATAGTTAGATTGTATTTTCTAATTACACTCTTCTTACAGTTTTACTTCACTTCTCATTGGATGCAGGCCTTTAGAACAAACACCACAAAAAACAAAGCCAAAGTAACTTCGTAAACCAAAGCAATTTTTTTTAATTTTTTTTATTCGTGTACTTCCGGATAGTCTTGTTTAGGTGATGCACAGTTTCCAACAGAGGCCCTGAGGGATGACACAGCAGTATGGTTTACTTATTTATTGATTTATTTATCTGAACTTACTCCAACCAGGTAACCCCATGAGATACAGCATCTCGTTTTCATGGGAGTCCCAGGGAGGACAGGAGCAGTCAACTGGTCAATGTAGTCCAGCAGGTATAGTTACACACAGGCTAAAATATATACAGGAAAGAAAAAACTGTAAAGCTAGGTACATCCAAACAGTAATCAAAACATTCAACATTTACAGTGTGTACAAGTTCATCATAGCTAGGTACAAGAACAAATTACACCTAAAACAAACATCACAGAACATGCGAGACTCGGTGCCAAATGCCAGAGTGTTTCTAGAAAGTATGAAACTACAACGTGCTTCGAAGGTTCATAACTACATGCCACAGTACCTCGCTAACCTAACAGCCACGTCAAAGACCTTGTCGTAATTTTAAGCTGGCCATCCTCTCACCAGTCATTTGTGGATACTGTTGGGAAAATGTTTTGGGTTGGGGGAGGGCGAGCATGATGCCCTACCTCCTTGAAAAGAAAACACTCCTCTCACAGACAGATCAGGACTCCCATCAGAACCTACGGTTTCTGCTTCCCTCGGCTGTTAATTAAATTTAATTTGGTGGACAAGATCTGAAAGGGTCAGTTTCTGCCTAAAGAGTTCTCGTGGCACTAGGTTACTTACGGGGCCATAGGACAGAGGCGCTGTCACGGTATCGAATGATCCAAGGTAAAAAGCTCTCAAAGGCTGAGAGTAGGCCATAGATAGTTTTATAAAAGGATATATTTCAACAATTCTATTGTGTAGAGGCACAGGGCCCATGTGAAAACATCCAGGGCTCAAGTCCCTGATGTCCAGGTATGCAATGCCCCCTGCTATAGGGTCCTTCCACTTACCACACCCTGATTAAGGCTGCAGTTCACCTGGAGGTCAGGGAGCAATGGGGGGTCTCCCAGGACACTGAATCACAGTAAAAGAGTACTGGGATTTGAACCCATGCCTCTGACAGTAAACATTCAGGGCAGCAATCTACACTGTGCCACTGCAAGTCTCCCATTGAACTCTGTTGTTTTCTTTTGTCATCCTTTCTCCTAAGCCCATGAACTGGTGGAAAATCAGACAGCAGGAGGGGTGGGGGGACGGGGGGTCTTCTAGCCGACACTTCTGTGACACTCAGACAGACAAGGACTTCCTCCACAGATACCAAAGCTGTTACATCCCTGTTGTCCAAGGCCCAGCAGCTGTCAGCATGGTTACAGAGGGCGCAATTGATGGGGCTTACTGTTCCAGATCCTGGTTTCCATACACTGTTTACAGTCTGACAAGGCAGGGTTTCCATGGTCACACCATGGAGGACAGCGTAGATTCCAACATTTTCCAGCCTTCCTTCGGCGCAAGACCTGGGTCTAATCAGTCACTCTCAAGTCACAGCGATTCAAAGAGAACTCTTTCCACAGCGCAGAGCAAGAGCAGTGAGTTGCTGCCCACAGCAGGGGGACAGTATCAGTGACAACATCGTAAACTACTGCCCTCAGGGTTCAGAAGGTCGTGCCCCTCCCCAGAGAAAACATTTATATTTTAAGTTAGTTTTGGTGTACTACCACATCTTCTAGTGGCTATCTGGTCAAGCGTGTGAGAATGTGAATATCTGGATTTATGTGCAGGGCTCTTGGGGACGGGCCCTGTGTTCAGGATATGCAAGCAGTCTATCAGGACACACACTTGTCAGTGTGTTATGTGCCCCCCCCCCCCCAAAGGGTGAGCACAGTGTTCCTATTAGTACTGAGCTTGGGGCAGCACTGATCCCTGCATAGTGCTTCTGTGTCAAGATAACCAGCAGAACCAAAAAACTCTGAAGCTAGCATAGCCTAATGGTCAAGATACAGGACTGCAGGACCATCAAGAAGTTGGCAGTATAGTCTAGATGATGAAGTAACGAGCTGTGAATGAGCTTGCTATATCCAGCAGACCTAGGTTCGATTCCTACAACCTCCACTTGTATACTGTGTGACCCTTAGTAAGTCACTTAACCGCCCCAGTGCTCCTGGGTTGCTCATGAAAATAGGCAGTGTGCCTTGTGGGTTTTACTCGGTTACCAAAAATATATCAGCATAGTGGTAGGGCTGCCGCTTGCAGTACCCATGACCGGGGTTTGGGAATGGACATGGTCACTGAGGGGAGAGGGACTGAGCATCACAGAGGGCATTCTCCCTCATTGGGGTGAAAGGCTGTGAAAGGACGACACTATAGCACCATCTGGGTGACCAAAGGTGGTGTTACAGGCAAGGGCATACCTTTGGGGAGGGTGATGCTGGTTGGTGCTGCGCCACCACGCAGTCTGTGTGCATGCAGGCACTTGGCATCAAATGGGCCAGCTTCCTAGTGGGGAGGGGCAGCAAGACAGAGGAAAAGTGTGGACAAGAGGCCCTGGTGAATCCAGACCCCATGCTGCCACCCTCCCACCCCCTGACGCAGACCTATGTCTGGGTATATCCCTCTCCTGACCCCATCTGGGATGCTATACAGCAGCAAAATGGAGGCAGGTGACTGCGGGGGAGAAGTGGGGGAGGGGGGTTGTGAAGTGCCCTAGGGCTCCTGAGGAGACTGCCAAGGAGCAGAGGAGAGGGGGAAAAATTACAGAACAAAAAAAAAAAAAAAAAACAAATGGCACAGGACTCTGAAGCAGGAAATGTTGGTTTGAATCCCAATTCCTCTTAATTTTATTTTACCCTACAATTTCACCAGAGTGGTAACACATGGCAGTGCTGTTTTGGAACAGTAAATCTATACTGAAGGGATTTAAGGGCAGGAAACAATATGTTGTATGAAAGTAACACAGAAACATAGAATTTCTTAGCAGAAAATGACATATTTGAAGCCCCCCCCGTTTTAGCCTCAATCACTTCTGTTAGCAGTCTGTTTCAGGTGTCTACTACCCCTTCAGTGAAGAAATACTTCCTCACATCTCTCGTGACCCCCTCCTAGCTTCACTGCATGACCCATGGTGTCCTTTCTCATTTGAAACAGCCCCCCCCCCGGCAACTTGTTTACCTATGAGGTACTTGTATGTCTATCTTGCCACTCTCTCCTCTATCCCCTCTCTTCCTGGGTGTACTGTACATGTTGAGATTCCTGTCTCTTCTCGTAGGACTTCTCGTGCAAACTATGTACCATTTTAGTTGCCCTCCTCTGAACCTCCTCCAACCCAATAAACTTTCTGGGTCCTACTTCCCCCCAGGTCAGTGCTTAGGCTGGTGGTAATGTCCCAGAAGCATGCTGATGGCATTTTAGAATGCATAATCTGCTGCCTACCTCCAACCCACACAGTAGCAAGACATGCTAAGACAGTGGCAAAGGAACTCTGCTGGACTTGCAGAATTTGGTCCGGGATGCCCATTTTATTATTTTGAGAGTCCTGGGCCTGGAGAAGGTATGGGACTATTAACAGCCTGGTGTGCATACACATATGTTCATAAGTGTGTGTGTGTGTGTGTGTGTGTGTGTGTGTGTGTGTGTGTGTGACGTAAACATCTCAGTGTATGCGTGCACAGGTGCAAATTTGTAAGCGGGTCTGTATGCATATACTGCATACATGTAATTGTGTATGCATATTTCCATGTGTGAACACACATGTGCTTTCGTATGTGACTGTATTTGCAAGTGTGAGTGGTCAGTGGACACATGTGCATGTACATGTGTGTATGTATATATGTTCACAAGTGGAAACCTGTGCAAGGGTGTACAAGCATGCTTACAAGTGTGAGCTTGTGGTTATATGCACTAATACAAAGACAAAACTGCTTGTGCATGGAGATCCAGTCATGTTAATACAATAACGTGAAAACAGATCACCTGATCAGCTTTACAGACTGATACACAGACCACGGGATTCCATTTGTCGGTGTGTTCAAACGCTACGTGATTTTTTTTTTTGCATTATTTTTCGCCCCCTTCGTCCGGCTGGCCTCTCCTTCAGGCCTTCTGCCAAGGATTACCCCCGCTTTTAACTCCATTCCGAACCCACCCTGATGCCAGCTTCCTCCCTGATCCCAGATTGCAGCCGACCAGGGTAGCCCGACGTAACCCTTCGTCAGACGGGTCCCCTCCTTCCGGAGGGAAATTGCCTTCAGGCATTCTTGCTCTTAGCCCCTAATGCTGCTGAGTTAGGATTCCCCTAGCTCTTGAGAGGTTCCATGGAGTGGGGATCAGTGACCGTCATCTGATCGCTCGGATGCCGTTGGGCTGTTTTTTTTTTCCCTATCGCCCGCTTCTTGTAGTGCTCCTGGTCTCCACCGGGGCCGCTACAGAGCGAGTCATGGCCCTAACCCACCCCCGAGGAGGAGAGCAGTCCTTAGGACGCTCGATCCTCTTCCGTCCCCTGCCCACCCCCAGTGACCAGAGTCTGTTCCCGAACCCGGGTCGCCAGCGTGGTTTGAGGTAAGGCGCCCGCGCCTCAGCTCTCTACGCCACCGGGCCGGCACGGCATGATTTTTAAACACAGCAACTTTTTCTACAACTGGGATTTCTGTTTTTTTTTTAACCTCATAAGAATGATGCATTATGATGTCACAGAGGGAGCCAATCAAGCTGTGAGGTGACATCACTAAGGAGATCAGCTCCCAGATGAGAGTACATACTGCGGAAGTGAGATGATCAGCTGCACAAGAGGGAGCATGCTGTGCAGGTGAGGTGATCAGCTCCCAGGGAGGACTGCTGCTGCACGGGCGGGGTGATCAGCTCAAAGGCAGGGAGCATACTGTGCGGGTGAGATGACCAGCCACCAGGGAGGGAGCATACTGTACAGGTGAGGTGATCAGTCCCCAGGGAGGGAGGGAGGGAGCACACTGTACAGGCAAGGTGATCAGTCCCCAGGGAGGGAGTATACTACTGTATATAGGTGAGGTGGTCAGCCCCCAGGGAGGGAGCACACTGTACAGATGAGGTGATCAGTCCCCAGGGAGGGAGCACACTGTACAGGTGAAGTGATCTGGCCCCAGGGAGGGAGCATACTGTACAGATGAGGTGACCAGCTCCTAGCGAGGATGCACACTGCAGAGGTGAGGTAGTATATCAGTTGAGCTGATCAGCTCCCAGGGAGGAAGCACACTATGGAGGTGAAGTGATCAACTCCTACAGAGGGAGCACACTGTGAAGTAAAGTGATCAGCTTCTAGGGAGAGGGGGAGCTGTAAAGGTGAAGTGATCAGCTCCCAGTGAAGGAGCATGCTATGGAGGTGAGGTGAGCAGCTCCCAGGGAGGGAGCACACTGTAGAGGTGAGATGATCAGCTTCCAGCGAGGGTGTACACTGTGAGGTGAGGTGATCAGCACCTAGAAAGATAGGGAGCTGCAGAGGTGAGGTGATCAGCTCCCAGGTAGGGAGCATACTGTACAGGTGAGGTGATCAGCTCCCAGGGATAGGGAGGGTGCACACTGCAGAGGTGAGGTGATCAGCTTCCAGAGAGGCAGCATGCTATGGAGAGGAGGTGGTCAGCTCCCAGGGATGGAGTGAGCATGCTGCATAGATGAGGTGATTGGCTCCCAGGGAGGAAGAATGCTGTGGAGGTGAGGTAATCAGCTCCCAGGGAGGGTACATACTGTATTGGTGAGCTGATCAGTTCCCAGGGAGGGAGCACACTGCAGAGATGAGGTGATCAACTCCCAGGGAAGGAGCACACTGCAGAGATGAGGTGATCAGCTCCCAGGGAGTAAGCACACTGTAGAGGTGAGGTGATCAGCTTCCAGTGAGGGTGCACACTGTGAGGTGAGGTGATCAGCTCCCAGGGAGGAGGCGCACACTGTGGAGGTGAGGTGATCAGCTCCCAGAGAGTGAGCATGCTGTAGCGATGAGGTGATCAGCTCCCAGTGAAGGAGCATGCTACAGAGGTGAGGTGATCAGCTCCCACGGAGGGTACATACTGTATTGGTGAGCTGATCAGTTCCCAGGGAGGGAGCACACTGCAGAGATGAGGTGATCAACTCCCAGGGAGGGAGCACACTGCAGAGATGAGGTGATCAGCTCCCAGGGAGTAAGCACGCTGTAGAGGTGAGGTGATCAGCTTCCAGTGAGGCTGCACACTGTGAGGTGAGGTGATCAGCTCCCAGGGAGGGAGGGCGCACACTGTGGAGGTGAGGTGATCAGCTCCCAGAGAGTGAGCATGCTGTAGCGATGAGGTGATCAGCTCCCAGTGAAGGAGCATGCTACAGAGGTGAGGTGATCAGCTCCCAGGGAGGGAGCACACTGTAGAGGTGAGGTGATCAGCTCCCAGTGAGGGTGCACACTGTGGAGGTGAGGTGATCAGCTCCCAGGGAGAGAGGGCGCACACTGTGGAGGTGAGGTGATCAGCTCCCAGACAGTGAGCATGCTGTAGCGATGAGGTGATCAGCTCCCAGTGAAGGAGCATGCTACAGAGGTGAGGTGATCAGCTCCCAGGGAGTGAGCACACTGTAGAGGTGAGGTGATCAGCTCCCAGTGAGGGTGCACACTGTGAGGTGAGGTGACCAGCTCCCAGGGAGGGAGGGAGCATACTGTGGAGGTGAGGTGATCAACTCCCAGAGACCGGGCACACTGTTGAGATGAGGTGATTGAAGCAGCTCCCATGGAGGAAGTGAGCTGTAGAAGTGAGGATCTGCTGTCAGGGAGGGAGTATGCTGTAGAGGTGATCAGCTTCCAAGGAGGGTACACACTGTGAAAGTGAGGTGATCAGTTCCCAGAGAGGGAGTATGAGGCCTAAGTAAGGTGATTAGCTCCCAGGGAAGAAGCATGCTGTAGAGGTGAGGTGATGAGCTCCGAGGGAGGGAGCACGCTGTGGAGTTGGGGTGATTAGCTTCAAAAGAGGAAGCATGCTGTGGAGTTGGGGTGATCAGCTCCAAGGGAGGGAGCACACTGCGGAAGTGAGGTGATTAGCTTCTAGGGTGGGAGCACACTGCAGAAGTAAAGCGATCAGCTCTGTGGGAGGGAGCATGCTGTGAAGTTGGGGTGATCAGCTCAAAGTAAGGGAGTATACTGTGGAGGTGAGGTGATCAGCTCCTAGGGAGGGTATACGCTACAGAAGTAAGGCGATCAACTCCAAGGGAGGGAGCATGCTGTGGAGGTGTGGTACCCATCTTCCAGGGAGGGTGCATGCTGTGAAGGTTAGGTGATCAGCTCCCAGGCAGGGAGAGTACACTTTTTTTCTTGTGTATATTGCTCTGATGAAGTTCCCTGTACACCAAAGTGTCACTTTTATACTCCACTCTATGTAATTAACTATGGGATGCCCCTGAAACAGGGAAAATTTGTTTCACTGGGCCCATCCGGTTATCAAAAAATCGAGTCAATAAATAAATAAAATAGCACTGTGATGACAGAAGGGATCCAGAGATAATCTTGTCCTCCCCTCAAGCTGTACGGCAGTGACTATACTCAGTCTGAATATGTGCACACATCCAAACTTAACCGGAATGTTACTGCCACTCATGCTGTGTAACCCTCAGTACTATCTCTTGCAGTAATCTGTCCAGTCCTGCATTAGAAGTCTGAACAGTGTAATTCTGCACAACTCTACCAGGTTGGTATTCACCACGTTAACCACCCTATGTGTGAAATAATACTTTATAGTGTTTCTCCTTATTCTCCCAAACCAGTCCCCTCTTCAGTCTGAGGGCATGCCCTCTTGTTCTGCTGGAACTCCCAAGCTCAAACATCTGTGAACACTGGCCTGTCTATCCCCTGTAAGATTCGGAAAACTGTGATCATGTCTCCTCTCAGCCTTTCTTTTGTTAGCTAAACAGTTTGATCATGCCCAGTCTCTCCACATAGCTCTCACCTCCTAAGCCACTATTCAGCCTGGTGACCCGGTACTGAATCCTCTCTACTGCTTCAAAAAAATGAACATTCCATATTAAACACTGCCCCAGCAGTCCTGCAGTGGACTTGAACCCCCCAAAAAGGTAGTTTATTCACCAGGAATGCTCACCCACAATCCTATTTTCCATTTCCCTAAACCTCAGAGGTACAGCCTGTGATCCCAGTATTGAAGCATGAAATGCCTGTCCCAACCATTCGAGCATCTGAAAGTGCTTTATAGGGCAAGGTGTAATGACTCTCCTCTCTTTGAAGGACTGAATCAGACAGTCATTAGAAAAAAATGGAAAGAATTTGATACGAACATGGAAGCTGCTAAAGCGGCACATTTTTGCCTGAAGATATTAAAACAATATGTGTGTGTGTGTATTTTCCTTACAGCACTGTAATACTATGGGAAAATGGGAAAGCCATTTGTCTGGTCCTTATGAGTCCCCTGGTGTCCTCAGTTTAAGGGATCAGAGTGAGCATAAAGGAATGGCTGAAATGGATGGGGAAAGACATATGGTGAAGAATTCTCAGCTGACACCATTCTCTGACCCTCTTCCTGTCCTAACAATGCCGTCTTTGAGTCTGCTTGGCTTTGTTAAATGAATCGTTCCCTCAGAAGTGATGGCCTTCCTACTCCCGGTATTCAGGGTCTGAAACAGTGTGCGTGTGTGTGTGTGTATATATATATATACAATGTGTGCCAATTTTTTGTGTTTGCATGAGCAAATGTGCAAGTGATCAAGTTTATGTGTGAGTGCAGGTGCAGATATGGGATACTGTGTGTGCAAGTATTTCTGTGTGCCTGTGGGAGTGTGTAGGAATACATAGTACAGTATATGGTGGAAAACCCTGACCGCACAGGATGGCGCTCCAGGTACCATCAACTAGACTCCTCCCTCAGAGGAATCTGGATTGTGCTCCAGAGGGGTCTGGACAGCTGTGATGGGAAAGACTAGAGGAGGTAAGTCCTAGGGAAGGTGGATGACGGGGCTGGGCAGTTCAGGGCTGAGAGGGGTAGGATGTCGACATGGGGGCATAAAAACCTATATGGCAAAAAAAATTTAAATAATGGCGTGGTAGTGCAATTTGTATGCATGCAGCATTTGTGTCAGTATAAATGTGTGTATACCAGTATTTGGGTGTGATGCCGTGTTTGGTATTGTGTGTGTGTGTAAAAGTGTTTGTAAGTGACTGCGTGTATGTATTTGAATGTGTGTGAATGTATGGGCCTATTTACACAGACCACTGCAGTGCTGCAGATTCATGGTGGATCAGGATGTACAGGTTCTGAGTGCTGCAGTGGTGATTTCATACACTGCAGGCATCTTCAGTCCCTATGTGGACACTCGCCCTCATCTGCAGCAATGCAGCTCCCACTTTGGGGTCATAGGTCAGTGGTTTTTCAAAAGAAAAATGCCACACTGGTTAAAAGGGAGGAAACGTGCAGAGGGAGATCATGGGTGGGAGTCCTTTCTGTTTTGTTTATTTTTGTTTTAAATGGGGGGGTGGGATCAGGTCAGAAAAAGTAGCCAAGTTGTCTGCAGTGCTCCGCAATTCTGTGTGGATGTGTACCAAATAGCTGCTGCACTGTGTGCAACACATAGAGTAGTGGTAGCACTGTCACGATGTAGTGGTAGTGTAAATACATTGTGTGTGCATGTGCGTGTGTGTGTGTGTACACTGCTCAAAGACAACTGGCACACCTTTTGCACGCTGGACACATAAAGACCCAAATTCAAAACATGAGTTTGCAATTTGGTTACTTGTACATATTTAATAAAAACAAAATATTTTATTGGTAGAGAAAGGCCTACCTAGAATTTGCGGGATATCGCTAAAATATATAACAGCTGTAAGTCTGAGAAAGCCTCTAGTAATTTTGCCCCCCCCCAAAAAAAAAAAGGTTTTA
Source organism: Neoceratodus forsteri (assembly GCA_016271365.2). NCBI lineage: Eukaryota > Metazoa > Chordata > Ceratodontiformes > Ceratodontidae > Neoceratodus > Neoceratodus forsteri. The sequence continues at coordinate 1,029,148,839 of CM028130.1, read as the reverse complement.
AAGTTTGCCTGAAAAACACCATTGCACTTGGAAACTGGTGTATGGTTTCTTCTCTGGGCTACAGAGTTGAACAACACAATGTATCCATAGATGGGATAATGTTAACTCTTAAATATCCTGTTTCAAAACAATGTATCCATCTCTGGAATACAGTGTTAACCCCTATATTTATTCTGGGAACAACACAACGTGTCCATGTATTATTATTCCAGAGATGCGTAGATTGCTGGCCCATGGGAGACAGCACTGAGCTGCAAACCTGGAGACCTGGGTTTGAATCCCGTCAGCCCCCACCTGCATGCTTGTGTGACCCTGAGCAAGTCACTTAACGTCCTTGTGCTCTCAGGTCACACCTGGAATAAAGCTCTGGCTTAGTATGCCTTTTTTGGTTAAACAATTCTCCCTTCTCCTTCCATAGTCTACAGTTTTTGGCCCTGGACTATGGTCTTCAGATATATGCTGCAGCAAATGCTGGAAATACGACAAACGTTCAGACTGCATACAGTAGTATTTGTAGGTTTGTTACAGATCTCCCTAGAACCATTCGTCACTGCTTGTTGTATACAGCTGCTGATTGCCTCTCCTTAGAAGACCGGTATAAATTTTGTTATGGTGTTTTCTTGCACAAGGCTGTTTCGCACCTCCATCCTGATTCTGTCTCTGGCATGTTTTGCATGACTAGTGACTGCCATGGAATTAGAATCATTTTTTTTTTGGCATGTTCTTTTTACCCCCAGGCACATCTCGTCGTCCACTCCGGGTGACCAATCCTACCCCCACCTACCAACACCCATCACCATCCACTGCCCCTCATCGTGCCATGCCCCCGGTCGACCCGATGTATCCCATCGTCGGGGGCCTCTCCATGGTCATGACCGAAGTGGAGACTTTCATGCCCACAGGCATTCTTCCATCCTCAACGAGGCACATCAAGGGTGCAGCACGGACATCTCCAGCTTTGCGACGGACAAGGGAGTGGGTCGATCACCTGCATGACCAGGTGACCATTTCTACCCCTGTAAGGCTGCCCTGCCCTCCCAAAGTTCTGCCGCACACTCATGGCATCCTGGATTAACACCCCTGCGGTATGTGGTCACCTGCATTGCATATGTGCAATATGCAAAGGGCCACCAGGAGCTGCCCCAAGAGCAGTGCAGCTTCATTCCCCCATGGCACGCTCTGAGCCCTCTCTGTTGGTATCCACTCCTGCCATCCCGGGCACGGGGTGCGAACCTGGGTCGCCAGCATGCCATGCGAATCCCCATCACCTGGCGCCATGGAGACGGCTATATAATTCTATTTTTTTTTTAATCTTCTCAGAGATCACTCTTATTCAGGGCCCAACAATTTTACAACTTGCTGCCTATTTAACTTGCTGACTGTTCTAGTGTTACAATGTTCAATGTATAGCTACATAGATACATAGCCACTGTCAGCAGATAAGGGCCTATGACCCACTCAGTCTGCCCTATGGTCTGTTATCTATGGTTAGTTCATCATAGCACCTGTACTTGTTTCTGATGAAAAAAATTAACTTATTTGTTGAACCTCATGTTTTTGTATTTTTATCTTTTGTATTTCCCTGTTCAACTTTAAGCAGAAATACATGGTGCCAAAAGGCCTCTCACAGAAGACACAGACACGTGTTTCGTCCTACCAGGACTCATCAGTGTGCCTCATCTGTGTGACATGCCAGTGGAATGAACCAGCTACCCTAAGATGGTCTATCTGGGTTATGTTGTGGTGAGCCCAATAAAAACAAAAAACAAGCTAAAAGACAAAGAACCTCAGCACAAAAGCACGCAGTCTGAATCTGGGATGATATTAATCCCCTAAATACCCAGGGAACAAAACAATGTGTCCATCTCTGGAATATAGTCTTAACCTCTATGTTTACCTAGGGAATAAAACAGTGCATCTGTATCTGGGATAATATTAACCCTCAAATACCCAGGGGACAAAACAATGTATTCATTTCCGAAATACAGTGTTAACCCCTATATTTATTCAGGGAAGAAAAAACATGTCCATCTCTGGGCTACTGTTAAACCTTAAATGCCTAGGGAACAAAACAATGTCTCCATCCCCGGGATAAAGTTAACCCCAAATGCCCAGGGAACAAAACAATGTGTCCCTCCACGGGATAACGTTAACCCCTAAATATCCAGGGAACAAAACAATGTGTCCATCCCTGGGATAACGTTAACCCCTAAATGTCCAGGGAACAAAACAATGTGTCCACCCCAGGATAATGTTAGCCTTTAAATATCCAGGGAACAAAACAATGTGTCCATCCCTGGGATGTTAACCCCTAAATATCTAGGGAACAAAACAATCTGTCCATCTCTGGGAAGCACTGTAAACCGTTAAATGCCCAGGGAATATAGCAAAGAGTACACCTCTTGGCATATACCCTTAAAGCAGCAGTACAAGTTAAAGAAAAGCTGTCATCAGAAGAACCCCCCCCAAAGCCTTACCTAGGCCAACAATAAACCGTTTCACAATTAAAACACCACTTTTCAGGTGTTTAAGCTTACTTTATTTTATTGTTGAAAAGCCCATGGTTCCGTAACATAGTGGGTGCTGTGTAGTTCCATTTCAAGTATAACTGTGGCACTGCACCACTGGTCTCAATACAAGAGTACTGAAGTGAGTGGTGGGGTGCTTCAATTTCACCTGAAATGGAACCGTGCCGTGTCCGTCATGTTATGGAGTCCTGGACTTTTTAACAATAAAAAAAGCGAGTTAAAACACAGAAAAAGGTGTTTTCATTGGGAAATGGCTAACTGGAAGGTAAGGCTTTGGGGGTGGAGGAGATTCTACTGATGACAGCTTTCTTTTAGCAAAAATTTTAATAGTTTGGTTGACGGGACAAACTGAAACATCAATGTATCTGGTTTTTATTTTGCTGTATTTCATTCCTGAGGCAAGACAGGATTTCTGAAGTTCCTGAAAGTTATTAATCATTTGCCAGGTCCACCATCATTAATGTAAGCAGAGGGTGGTGGTGTGCTGTTGTCCATCAGAAACATGTGCTGACAACACCCTGACATATCTGCATCATAAACACAGTGTAAGTAGTTAGTGTGTGATCTCTGGGGAAAAGATTTTTGAAAGTTGCTGGGGGCTGCCATCTTTACTGTAGATGCACACAAATTCCACAAGTTGTAATTAAACACAGTCTTAAAAATAGCCGATTGATTTTGAAATACCTGAATGAAGAATCAGAGATTACCAGGCATACATTACTGTTTAAAATAAAAAAGGTAGGATGACATTTTTTTGATGGCTAACTAGTAGTGTCAGGGCCATTAAAGGAAGAAAAGAGCATGTCCATCCCTGGGCTGCTGTTAGCCTTTAAATACCCAGAGAACCAATATGCCCATCTCTGGACTACTGTTAGCCCTTAAATACCCAGGGAACCAAACAAGGTGTCCACCTCTGGGCTGCAGAGTTAACCCCATAATTGCCATGGTGGGGGTGGGGGTGGGAGACAACAAAATGTTAATTAAATATACAGAGCACATAACATGATGTCCATCTCTGGGTACTGCTAACACTGTATCCTAAAGATGGACATGGTTCATTACTGGGGTATTTTAAGGGTCAACACTTCATCCCATGTATGGAGAGCTTGTTTTGTTTCCTAGCTATCTGATGGCTAACATTAATCAATCAATCAATCAAAATCTTTATTTATCCGGGTGAATATCATTGAGCAGAGCTCTTTTACAAGACGGACCTGGTTAGAACAGGGTTGGGTAATATTCATCATAAAAACATATAAATACATGTAAATAAGTATATAAACACAAACACAATGGTGCAGTAATAGGGGAGTCAAATGATAAAAGGAAGACAAGGCAAGCCATAACAGAGGAGGACTCAAATACAAGGGGGCAGGTCCACCATTGAACCATGCAACTGTATATAAACCATGTTCTCTGTATAGAAGTACCAGTTAGTTCATTTACCAGAGGCAGTCACTAGTACTAGCCATGAAAATGGCTTGGAGGACCACCAACTAATGGCAGATGGGGTACCAGGAGGGGTATGTAATATGTAGGCGAAGGATAAACATTGTGAGAAGTGAAGTCCCAAGGATAGGTCGATAGAACTGATGTGGCGGTGGGGCCTATGGGGAGAGGGAAAGGGCAGTTAGGACTTTTATAGTATAATTGCGTGTAGATTGTGGATGAGTGCAGTATAGAGTTGTGAAAAGAAGGTTGGAGAAAGCGGGAAGATAGATCAGTATCAAAGGGAGGACAGAGGCATCAAGGTGTTACATGAAAGTGTGATGACAGACCAGGGCCAAGGAGGAGACAAGCACTAGAAGTAATTCGTTCATGGTTAAATGGTACAGGTTAGCATGATGACAATTCATTAGCTATTTAATGGTTAACGGTGTATCCCAGAGAAGGCAATTCTTGTCTCGTTTCCTGGCATTTAAGGGTTAACAATGTTGTCCTAGCTATAGAGGCAATGTTTAGTTCCCTTGGTATTAACTGTGACTCAGAGGTGGACATGCTGTTTTGTTCCCTGGCGATTTTAACTCTGTAGCCAGAGGTGCACAAGTTGTTTAGTTCCCTGGCTAATTAAGGGGGAACACTAGCCTAGATATGGATATGTTGTTTAGTTCCATGGGTATGCAAGGATTAACCATAGCCCAGTGATGGATACATTGTTTTGTACCCCAGGTATTTAAGGGTTAATCCTGTAGCCCAGAGGTGGATACTTTGTTTTATTCCCTAGTTATTTAAATAGCAACAGTCAGTACTAAGAGCCCCACACCCAAGTGTAGGGATAGTCCCAATTTGCACTTCATTAATGCTCCAGTTATGGTGAAAGAGACAAAAACTGGGAAACGTGGCATTAGAGTGTCCAACCCTAACCCCCAAAGCAGGCAGGAGAGCAGGAGTTGGGTGTCACTTGGGCTTCTCAAGCCTAACACTCCGGCTCCCACTCGCCTCCCTTACACTCCCCTAGATCCTCCAAATTGGCCAGTCTGCCTTCTCCCACCGCTTCCCTAAGCTCTGGAACTCCCTCCCTCCCTCTCCCAATCTGTTCAGCCACCTCTCCTTACCCTCTATCCTCCCCCCCATGTAGCCTCTCCTCCCACACCTGAAACTGTAACCTGTAACCTCACCTAATTTCTCTTCTACATCCGATCTACTATTTCCTCCCCCATCTCTTACCCTCCTTCCTTTCCCTGTTCCTCCTCCCCTCCTCTCACAACCCTATCCATACCCTATCCCATTCCCTCTACTGTCTCACCCTACCCCCTCTACTCTCTACCCCTTTCCCTACTCCACCCCCTTCTCCTCTCATAACCCTTTCCTTACTCCTAATCCTTCCGCTCATCTATCTCTCCCAACCCACACCAACCCACCTTCCTTAGTCCGACTGTAACTCTGTTTCTATGTTCCTCCTCAAACCTGCTTTCTCCCCCACTGTAACATATATTGTCATACCACTAGCTGGTGCTGACACACATTCGGCTTTGGCAGCTATAACATTCAATGCAGTGGTGCATGCTCTACGAGTTCTGACACTGGTTGATTATTCCTTTGTATGGGTTATATTCATGTACCCAATTTACTGTGCATAGTTGCTTTCACATTTATTGCTCTGCTGTTTACAGTCGTAACAGATTGTTTTCAACTCTATGTATTCTCCGTGTACTCCCCTTTTCCCTTCCCCCAGGATGCATCTGGAAACAAGCTCTTGTTAGTTCAATATGTCTTTCCTGGTGAAACATTTTAAATAAATAACTCTCGCCCCATTCCATTTGTAAATGAGGTCAGATATGTAGACTTTATGAGAATGGGGTGAGGGTTAAGCTTGGGAAGCCCAAGGCACACCCCACACCAGCTCTCCTGCCTGCTTTGGGGTGGGGGTATTAGGGTTGGAAACCCTAACGCCACATTTTCCAACTTTTGTTGCCTTGACCCTAACTGGAGCATTAAAGGGGAAGTAAACATTGCAGGGGTCACTCAAATTAGAAAGCACAGACAAGACCATTCAAGCGAAGTGCTAGGCCTAGCTGTAGGTGTCAGGAGTCCTGAGATATGAATATAAAATTATCTGTAATTTCAAATTATCTGTAAATGAAAACAAAGCAGCAGACATTTCATGCAATCTTAAATCAGGAAGTGATATCACTGAGGGGCCAGCTCTATGTTGTTCATTATAACTTGCCCCTCAGTGACATTATTTTCTGCCTCAGGATCTCATGAAATGGCTGCTGCCTTGTTTTGATTTACAGAGTATTTGGATATTCATATCTCAGGACTCTTGAAACCTACAAGGAAGTTCCATACATCATTTGAAATATCTTTTTATGGGCTTTCACAATTTGAGAGACCTCTGCAATGTTTTCTTCCCCTTTAACAAAGTTTTTTGCAACTTATTTCCTTACTTTTTGAGACAGTATAACAGTATTCTTATTTGGCGCTGTCACGCATTTTGTTGTGGGAGCACAGGGTCCTTAGGACCTTGCGCTCTCATGCACTTTATTTGGCTGTGGGAGCACAGGGTCAAAGCCCTGCATTCCTATGCATTTTGTTGTGGGAATGCAGAGTCCTTTGGACCCTGCAGTCCCAATGTACTTTTATTGTGGGGGGCACAGGGTCATTTGGACCCTGCATTGCCACACATACACAAGTCGCTCATATATTATTTTACAGAAAGACATTTGTCTCTTCCCTAGCAGCCAGTGGAACCACCCACCCAACAAGTGTGGCCAGTTCTCCATTAATTTTAATTGAATAGCCCCAGCATCTAGTGGCACCCCCCCACCCTGCCATTTTCCACTGCCACATAATAGTGGTCATTGGTGTTAGTGGTACCCTCCACCCCCCCATTTTTCAACCTGTAGCAAAATTGATATCCTTGGTGGCTAGTGAGATTCCTCACCCTGCTGTTTTTATAGATTTTAAACAAAATATTTGTTCCTGCACTCTGGTACCCTCCACCCTCTGATCCCCATATTTATTATAATTTTTAACCCCACTGGTGGTTAGTGGCACCTCCACTCTCCCATGTCCTTAGTGTATATCCCTAGTGTCTAGTGGCCCCCCTTCCTCCAATCCCCATATTTCAAATAATTTGGTGGTTCATGGCACCCCCACCCTCTAATGTTCCTAGTGTAGATCTCTGGTGTCTAGTGGCCCCCCCACCCTCCGATCCTCATATTTCAAATAATTTGCCACCCCATTGGTGGTTGGTACCCCCACCCTCCCATGTCCCTAGTGTAATCCTTGGTGTCCAATGGCACCCCCACCCTCTAATCCCCATATTTTAATAATTTGTCACCCCATTGGTGGTTAGGTACCCCCACCCTCCATGTCAACCTGCAAATAAGAAAACTGTCCCTCGATGTGGTATGTTTTTAAACCTTTAAAACAAAAGTCACTGCCGATCCACCCACACCACCACCCAACCTCCCATGGTGCACCCACCTCCCGCACTCCCTTGACCCCCCCCATGCCCTCACTCACCTGAATTGCCAACAGACTGAAGATCCACTCTCCGACTTGAAGATGCATTTTGCTGCTGGAACCAGCAACTGCTGTCTGACAAGTTAGGTAACTGCAGTTGGAAAATACATTGAACCGCAGTCACCTTACTTGTTAGACAGAAGTCGCCGGTTGCAGCAGCAAAACGTGTCTTCAGTCTCAGAGCAGATCTTTGTCTGTTGGCAGTTCGGGTGAGTGAGGACACATTGGGGGCCAAAGGGGGTGTGGGGATGTGGGTGCACAGTGGGAGGTCAGGTGGGTGGTGCAGGTGTGATCGGTGGTGGACTTTTTTTAACAGGTTTAAAAAAAGCATGACATTGAGGGACAGTTTTCATATTTACAGATTGACAGGAACATAGGAGGGTGGGGGATACCACTAACGGGATGACAAATTATTATGAATATGGGGATCGAATGGTGGGGGGTGCCACTAGACACTAGGGATATACAATATAGGGACATGGGAGGGTGGAGGGTACTACTAACCACCAATGGGGTTACAAAATTATTATAAATATGGGGATTGGGGGGTGGGGGGGTGCCACTATACACCAGGGATATACAATGACAACATAGGAAAAAGGCACAGAAATCCTTTTTCACAAGCGGGAATCATTTTCTGCAACCGTTTTGCCATGGTTGTGGAAAGGATTCCATCTTGCGAAAAAGGATTTTGGACTTTTTTTTTTTTTTTTTAATCCTTTTTTGCAAGACAATCCTTTTTTGCGAATCTATTTTCGTGGTCACAAAGAAGGATTCTGTCTCACAAAAAAGGATTTCTGACTTAGTTTTTTAAAATACTTTTTTGCAAGCCGATTTTGTGAAAAAGGAACTTAGCAAGTCACGAAAAAGGATTTAAGTAGTTCAAAAAAATGTTCTGAAGCTATGGGAGCTATTAAACACATACAGTGAAGCTCATCAAGTCCTGATGAGCAAGATACATGTTTGGATGTCTGTAGACGACATCCCTGTGCAGAGTTATGACAGTTTGTTGTGTGGAAAAATACAAAACAAGATGGCAACTAACGACAAAGGATTTTTTCTCATGGAAAAGGACTGAACCCTCAAGAAAAATAATCCTTTTTCATGAGACCAAATTCCTTTGTTGTTTCAGGAAGCTATCCAAAATACTGTACTGAGCATGCTCAGAACCCAAAACTTTACATTTAAATAACTTTGGAACAGATTAATACTGTATAAGACATTATTTTCGCTGGAATAAAATTTTAGCTATATTCACTATTTTGAAAATCCAATGAAAATTATATGCCAGTGAAAACATATACTGCAATTGACAAGTTAGTTTGCCCTTGCACTTCAGCTAAATTAAATTGCCATGAAAATGTCAGAGCAGACAAAACAGTGAAATTTAAGGGCAGTGAATTCATTCTCTTATACAGTATATTTTCACCAAACCAGCGAAATGCATTTCTGTGTGTCAAGCTCTTTGTACCCTGAAAAGTTCAGACCAACATTCCAAACTGTCTGGGCGCAGCGCGATGACAAAAAAAAGGGCAAATTTTAATGTTTTCGCACTATGCACAGCTCAAAATCTGCAAATCAAAATGAAACTTGGCATGTCAAGAGGTCTACCACACAAGACTGCACATGCAAAATGTTATGTAAATCTGTTGAACAGCTGTAAAGTTATTAAACTGCAAAATTTGAGGTTTAACATTAAACTGCCTACTTCATGGGCAGACTACGTGGGCTGAAGGCCCTTATCTGCTGACACCATCTATGTATGTATCTATGTACTCAACCCTAACTATAGGGGCACGTCCATGCCCTTATAATATACATATGCAATGTCTTGACTCAGAATTATGCAAATTACCTTTAAGTGTGCGGAGGAAAACCCTAAGTTTTAAAAGTCCAGCCCTCTCACAAGCAATAATAAATTGTATATTTCGAGTCAGACCTCTGCATATTCAGGCTATAAAACATTAGTTTGCTAGCATAACTTTTAAATCTGTTGTTTGTGTGACAATTCAACTGTTTCTGTTTGATTCAATTGCTGGCTTTAGTTCTGCACAGGGCTATTGTGATGTCATCAGCATTGTGAAAGCTGCTCTCCGATTGGTTTAGTATACCATCATGATGTAGCTAACAAGTTTGAAATTGTGACCTACCCAACAGCAAATGTATCACTTGCTTGTTATCTTGCTATTTTTATCTTGTGTGTGTGTGTGTGTATATATATGTGTGTATATATATATATATATATATATATATATATATACACACACACACACACACACACACACACACACACACATATATATATATATATATATATATATATATATATATATATATATATATATATACACACACACACACACATACATACACAAAATACTACGAAGTAGTAGGGTACAAGTAAAATACTTTAATTCCACTGAGTGGTCAATTTATCCTATTAGCTTGTCTGACCATAAAACTGAATTTTTCTACAAGTGTACCTGTACCACCACGTGCCTTTCCTTTAATTTTTATAATATATTTGGTTAGTCAAAAATGGTTAAAAATGTTTTTTTTATAGATTTAAAAAAAACCTTTTAGCAGGGCAGGAGTTAAAATTTTCTAATTGTTTCTTGTTTTGTGTTTGTGGAATAAAGATTATATTCATGACAGTTATGGTTGTTAACTGCTATTCCGTGCCCTTGGCATTTGCTGCTAACCCTCCACTCTCTGCCATGCCATGCTCTCCCCCCTCTCTACCGTTCACCTGTGAGAACAGCTGCGCTGAAGAAAGTACTACTCTTTGCCACCCCTGACAACAACTCTGCGTCTGATGGCCTGGAACCAGAGTTGCTGAAGATTGCAGCCCCTCTCATTGTGCTCCTTATCTCAAAAATCCTAAATCTCTCTCCTCTTCTCTGGTGTTGTCCCTGATACCAGGAAAATTGCCAAACTCACCCCTGTTTTTAAGGTAGGTGATCCCAGACTCATGGACAACTATCACCCCACTGCCATACTCTAAATCTCTCAAACTCTTCAAGACGATGGTCACATCACAGCTATATGACTATGTTGCCAAATACTATCTCCTGTCTCCCGCTCAGCATGGTTTTAAGAAAAACCACAGCACCTCTATAGCCCTGGCCAAACTGACAATTAATATAAGCCTATCAATGGACACTGGACTCCTAACTGGTGCAGTGTTTACTGACCTTACAAAGGTGTTTAACCTGGTCACTCACTCCTCAAAACCAAATTCACCTCCTTCGAGATCACCCACCTGCACATTCCTGGTACTCCAACTACCTAATAAACAGAAAACAGCAAGTTCATTCCTACTTTACCACCTCCAACCTGGGCAAAATTACTGCTGGGGTTCCACAGGGTGCTATCCTAGGCCCACTCCTCTTCTCAATTTATGTCAACATCTCCCTGATGTTGCCCCGGGCAGTAGCTCTCTGCTACATACAGATGATATTGTCCTATACTACCGTGACCAGACTGTCCCTGCCATCCAAAAATTCCTCTCTAATGCCTTCACACTCACTCAATCCTGCCTAATAGCAAACAATCTCATCCTACACAGTAAAAAGACCAAGTCCGTGCTCTTTGGTTCCTAGCCGAAACTCCATGCTACCTCTTCAAAACTAGCCATCACCCTCAAAGATGGATCCCTACTCAAGGGTACTAGTAGCTTCAAATACCTGGGTGTCTGTTTAGACCCCTTCCTGGATCTCCTCCCCCATGTCATCTCTGTCTGCAAATCTGTAAACCCAAAACTGGGTCTAGCCTTAAAGGTCAAACATTGCCTATCCCCAGCCACCAGACAGTCTATAGCTCAAGGTGTTCACCTGCCTGGTCTCACGTATGGCTTCCTGGCTTCTCTCGGTGCAAATAAAACTGTCCTCTCTAAATGGGATACAACATACGATAATGTGTTTCACTTTGCCTTGGCCTCCCCAAAGCTCACACCATCAGTGCCTCCTCTACACTGGGCTGGACAGGACTGGCTTTCCCCTGCTGGCCAGTGATCTTTTGCTCTGGGCCACTTTGTGGACAAACTCCTCCTAACAGGCCTCCCCCCCCCACCACCATTTTCCCTAGCAAGCTATCTACAGCGCCAGACCCCTACATACTCGCTGAAGTCTACGGACTGTAGCCTCTCACTGAGCGTAGGTCTTCCACTGGCCTGGGAAAGCTGATGTTTGCAGTCTATGCCCCAGTATACTGCAACTCCGCTCCCTCTGACTTATGCCTTTCTCCTACCCCTTTGATCTTCTGCAAGGCCCTAAAGGACTCTGTGTGTCTACCCAGCCCTTACTCCTGCTAGTAACTAAGGTCTGGCCTCCCCAGCACAGTGTATTTCCCCCCTCAAATCCCTGTGTATTATGTATATACTACACATTATTGTTCTCTGTATTCCTGATACAGCCGTTATCTTTATTTGTCCTGTACTGTGCTTTTTTTTTTTTTTTGCAAACACTTAGAATGCACCTGCCACTGTATTTTATTTTGCACACCTGCTTATTATGATGTCACTTGTAAGCATAGCCAGGGCTGACTGTTGCTGCCCTCAAGTCTATGTATACTGGTACTGTATATTTCTGTCATTTGTTTTTTCATTTTAAACATAATCCTTAACTGATGTTGCTCTCACATTTATGTCACTGTTACTGTAACCGTTAGTTGTATTCCATCACTTGTTAGTCTGTAACTCTCCCAGATCATGCCTGAAAACATGTGTTGTGTATCTCACCTGGTATAAAAAAACTAAAGAAATAAACTTTGAGCAGGAAGTAATTTGATCTCCAAACGATGTGGCTGTTGGATGTGCAGGAGTCAAACCAAGATGGAGTCTGTGTTGGCTTGTGTCAATCTGTTGTCTCAAAGAGCTTTTGGATTTCAGAGTTTCTGTCAGGTTAGAGGCTTTATTTCATGTACATGTGTGTTTTGTGGTGAATTGCATTAGTTTTATTGAGTTTAAAATGTTTCTTTCTAGTTTTAACAGTGTTTTGTACAGGAGTAATTGATTTAAAGCTCACAGAGGGGCAAAGCAACATGTTGTTTGAAGTATTGGTTTTTACCTACAGTATTTCCTCAAGCTGAAGTAATTCCTGCATTTTGTGTGTTTTAAATCAAGGGCTGTGCTGTCAAGTTGAACTGTATATTTGATAACACATCAGAAAAGCCACCATGCATGCTACCTGTTTAATGCCCCTCCCCAACTCGCTGAAGGTATCCAGCTCTACCCCTACCCTGTCCCTAGCCGGGTCATGTTTCCCCAGGTGGACAATGACATCTAGCTCCCTCCCATCTCCTGCTGCCCTAGTGATCCTCTGAATATGCTCTCCATCCCTCCAATCCAAAGCACCTCTCAGGTACCTCAACTCCCTACCCCTTCCTCCCACCGTCCCTATGTCTGCCCCCCATCAATAGAGTTCTGCACCAGCAGGTGGTTTCTTCTTGGCTGGGGGCCTCTTCCTCCCTCCTTTGGACCTCCACTTCTGAGGACCTCCAGTTTCTCCCTTCCCACTGCGATGAGTACCTTCTCTCAGTTGCCCTGTCCCGCCAGTACAGAGAAGGAATTATACTGTGGGAATAGGCTGAGGAGCATGCATCCTTCCTGCCACCACCACCCTCCCAGAGCCTACCAAGGTCCACCCGCTTAGCCTCTGCCTAGGCCAAATGCTCACAGTTTGACCTTCACAGCTCACTTGACCTCAAGTGCTGCAGTCTACCTAGCTGTGAAAAGAGGTAAAAATCAGGACAGGACGATTTTGCACAAGATCTTGCATCTCTGCAGAGATACAAATTTAAATAAAATGAAAAGCATGACAAAACTTATTACATACTGTTCGTGTTTTAGCCCCACAGACTTCATAGTGAACCTGGCTAGGGAGATGCAAGGTACTACTCTGCACCATGGCATTTAACAACTGGTTGAGAGGTATAGTGCGGAAGAGGGCTTCAGTTACATCAGAACTGCAGGGCCAGCCTGGGACAGTGTGGGCCTCTATAGGAAGACTTGCCTGCATCGTTCTGGGAAGGGACCGTGGTCCTTGGTGGGAGGTTCAAATGCTACCTGGATGAGTATTTAAAGTAGCTGGGGGGCAGTAAACAAAGGGAGGTATAAATCTGTCCCCAATAATGGAGCCAGGGAGGGAGGAGGGGCCTAAGGGGAGAAAAACTTCCATAGGTCAGGAGCACAGAAAGGCAGGGGTGGGGACAAGATGGAAAATGGGGGTGAAACTCAGGTAAGAGAAGGTAGAGAATTGAAGGAGATGAGAAATTAGTAAATTAGAAAGGAGGAAAGTCAGGGGGAGCTTCAGGGAAAAACATTGTCAGTAATGGGAAGGGGATGCAGGGCAGTGGGAAGGAAGGTGGGAAGAGTCATGTGTGCCAAAGCAAGGAGCCTTTTTTTTTTTTAAAACTTTCTTTGTGTCCCTCTCTCACTGGCTTCCGGGACCTCTCTCCAGAGTGGTCACTCGGTCAGGCCTTACTCCCGCCCATCTGAAGCCTCTAGTCCTGCTTGGTATGAGCCCATCCCCACTCCACTGCACCTGACCGCCCAAACTCCCGGCCCTGAGCCCCCTTGGGTGGGACTGACGACTCCTCCCTAGCACTCCATCTGGAAATCTAGTGGAGCGGCCAGGGCATGGAGGGAGTACCAGAGCAAGCTGGAAGGCCAGACACTGGGCGTGGGGACCGACCACTGGACCTTCCTTTGCCCTCCAGGAGCCAGGGCATTTTTCATTTTCTGGCCCCCCCCAGCACAGGACATGCAATGCCATCCAGTGTGTGATGTGAGCACTTCCGCACACACATCCGCAGGGTGGCCACTTGATGTTCCCCCTGCTTGCTGGTCTCCAACTGCAGTGCACCTGGTCTCCACCGGACCAAACTAGCATCACGGGAGGAGAAACCCCTCCCTCCCAGGAGAGGAGAGCAGTCCATTGGATGCACAGTTCTCTCCTGCTCAGCTGACTCCTGGCTCCCCAAGCTCGTTCCCAAACCCAGGTTGCCGGCATGGCCATGCTTCAACCCTCAGCACCACCGGGCCAGCCTGGATTTAGTGACCATTATGGAGTCATGGTGCACTGAGCAGCATGACTGGGACACGGTCATATGTTCAGGAGAGGAAGAGCAAGGAGGAGAGGAAGGGTTGTTCTATATGTGAGGGAAGGAATCAAGGCCATGGACGTGCTGGGACAACAGCAGGAAAGGGAAGAGAAGGACTGTAGGTCACCCTGGAAACAGGTTCTGCGGCAACTATCCACACTAGGGTAGTGTACAGGTCTCAAGCATGGGGGGTTGGATATGGCACTTAGGGAAGCCATTATCACAATAGCTAGTAAGGGGCAGGTGCTACTTGCATGATGTCAATCTGACAGGTGTGGAGTGCAGCCTTCCAACTGCAGCTTCCACAAGAAGTAGGCTATCCTTGACTCCTTAACAAGGGGCTTTTTCCCCTCAGGCATCTAGTCAAAAAGCCCACTTCACAGATAACTACTGTTAATCAGTAGAGGTGAACTGTGTTATCAACAATGACTGACCAATCCACTCAACTTATATTACAGATTTTAGCAATTTCCTTCTTTCTTCATCTTCTTTTTATGTTGATTGTGTGCATGCACAAGAAACATATTGCGGCAGCTTACCAGAAGCAGGTTGTGCAGGTGTGGCACTGTTGTGGCCAGTGCCCCCACAGCCTTTAACAGCTTGGCCCGCTTTCCCCAATGCCATGGCACGCTGCTGCTGACACTAGTTCAGCCAGCGTGCCACCACCTTGAAAGGTTTCAGCCATTGCAATCAGGGGCCGCCACATCATTGCAGAGTTAGCCATTCGCTGCAATGAGGGAGCGACCCGTCATTGCTGGGCAGAACGTTGGCAAGTGTAATATTGTTTGTGAACATGGCGGTGGTTTGCCGCCATGTTCACAAACAATATTAAGAACCCCTTAGTGCCGAGGGGTGCCCAATCCCCTCAGCAGCATGTGCCCCCCACAAGCATGTGTGTTTGCCGACGGGGCCCCAATCCCTGTCGGCTTGTGTGTCCCTGCCCTGTACCTTGATGTTGCCGATGGGGAGCCCACCCCCGTTGGCATAATGCCCCCACAAACATCCAGTAGATTTGTGCCAGGTGCCCAATCTCCTCGGCTCTTGCGCCTTTTGTGCGTGATGGGTCCCAATCCCGTCGGCTACAGCTGCCCCCCAAAATAACACTCTGTTGGCTTGCTGGGAGCCCATCCCAGCGTGCAATATGCCCTGTAAAAAAAAAAAAAAAAGTCCCGCGATTTTTGTTTTTTTTTTAACCTGTGGAAAAGAAAGTGGTCCTCGCGTCTCCCCTGCCCCTCCCACAACACGCGCCCACCCATTGCGCACCCTGCCTCCCCACACACACCCCTCACGCCATACTTACCTCCGGAGTCCAGCGCGATGATCTCTGGTGGAACGGGAACACTTCTGCGCTCTTCAATGCTGACCGCAAACTGAGGAAATGCCGGTAAGCCGTATAATGGAATAAATAGGGTTTTTCCAACTTTGATGCATATCTCAGGTATTTTTTGGAATTTTGGCACCAAATTTTCAACATGGGGATTTTGGACCCCTCCTCATGAATTCTGCCACTGTCATGGCGTTATTCGACCCGAAAGGTGATTTTAGCGGTCACGGCATGGAATCCCTTTCAGAACCGATTAACGAAATGACAGTGTCAGTGTTCATGAGGTGGGCCTCAAAACACCTATGCTGCAAATTTGGGTGGAAAAACAAAAATAACTGTTGTACAGTGTGCATTGTGCAGTTGCACTGTATCACTTCCATGAATATTTTCATGCCAGATTTTCAACATTGGCATTTTTCACACCTCCTGTAGAACAGTACAGCTGTCATTTTCACATCCTGGCCAAATGTGTTTTCGCTCTTCCGGCGCAGAATAGCGGTCGCTGTGGGAAATCAGTGTTCGGACAAATTAAGAAAATGACGGTGACACTGTTCATGAGCAGAGGTCCTAAAATGTCTATGTTGAAAATTTGGTGACGACATCACATAAATGATTGTGTTATGAGTCGCGTTATAGTTTGTACGCACGCCATAACTTCATATATACACTCCAGATTTTCAACATTGCCATTCTTCTGCACCTCCTTATGAACAGTATAGCTGTCATTTTTCACATCCTGGCCAAAATGTGTTTGTGCAGTTCCGTCGGAAATTCGTGTTCAGGACATTATGAAAATGACAGTGACACTGTTCATTAGGAGAGGTCCTAAATGCCTATGCTGAAAATCTGGTGACGAAAGTCCATAAAATGAGTGTGTTACGCGTGTGCGTTGTGCAGTTTCCATGCACGCTCGCAACTTTGCAATATTTTTACTCCAGATTTTCAACATTGCCATTTTTCTACACCTCCTTATGAACAGTGCAGCTGTCATTTTTCACATCCTGGCCAAAATGTGTTTTCCATCTTCCGGCACACAACAACGCAGTTGCTGTTGGAAATCAGTGTTCGGGACACATTAAGAAAATCACACTGACACTGTTCATGAGCAGAGATCCTAAAATGCCTACGTTGAAAATTTACATCCTGGCTGAAATGTGTTTTCCTGCTTCCGGTGCACAATACTGTAGTCGCTGTCGGAAATCAGTGTTTGGGACAGATTAGGATCGAGCAAGTGAAGGGGGGGGGAGACAGTGACAGAGCTCAACTGAGCTCTGTCGGGACTGCTGCAGATTTTTTTGTGGCCAGGAAAAGCCGCCAACACAGGCAGGAGCACAGTACAAAAGGCCAGCCTGCAGCGTGGGCAGAAACAGAACGAGAGGTGAGAGGGGGAGTGAGCGAGCTCAATGGAGCTGTGTCAAGACTGCTGCAGATTTCTTTGTGGCCAGAAAAAGACGCCAACACAGGCAGGAGCACAGTACAAAATGGCAGCCTCCAGCAGCGGGAGACACAGAATGAGTGAGAGAGGGGGAGTGAGTGAGCTCAACGGAGCTCTGCTGGGAGTGCTGCGGATTTCTTTGTGGGCAGAAAAAGGCAGCAATGCAAGCAGGGGCCCAGTACAAAAGGGCAGCCTGCAGCGGCAGGAGAAACAGAACAAGCAAGTGAGAGAGGGGGAGTGAGCGAGGCTCAACGGAGCTCTATCATGACTGCTGCAGATTTCTTTGTGGGCAGAAGAAGGCGGCAACGCAGGCAGGAGCCCAGTACAAAAGGGCAGCCTGCAGCGCTGGCAGAACCGGAATGAGCAAGTGAGAGAGGGGGAGTGAGCGAGGTCAGCGGAGCTCTGTCAGGACTGCTGCACGTTTCTTTGTGGGCAGAAAAAGGCACCACCAGAGGCAGAAGCCCACTACAAAAGGGCAGCCTGCAGTGCCAGGAGAAACAGAATGAGTGAGTGAGACAGGGGAGTGAGCGACCTCAATGGAGCTCTGTCAGGACAGCTGTAGATTTCTTTGTGGGCAGAAAAAGGTGCCAACTCAGGCAGAAGCCCAGCACAAAAGGGCAGCCTGCAGCGCCGGAGAAATGCAACGAGCGAGTGAGAGAGGGGGACTAAGCAAGCTCAATGGAGCTCTATCGTGACTGCTGCAGTTTCTCTGTGGGCAGAACAAGGCGGCAATGCGGACAGGAGCCCAGTACAAAAGGCCAGCCTGCATCGCCGGCAGAAATGGAATAAGCGAGTGAGAGGGGGAGTGAGCAAGCTCAACGGACCTGTGTCAGGACTGCCGCAAATTTCTTTGTGGGCAGAAAAAGGTGCCAACGCAGGCAGGAACCCAGTACAAAAGAGCAGCCTGCAGCACCGGGAGAAACAGAACGAGTGAGGGACAGAGGGGTACTGAGCGAGCTCAACGGACCAACGCAATCAACATTCGGCATTGACAAATGCTTGTTATCAAATAGCTCCTCACCTATATAAATTTCAACATGGTAAGTGTAAACACAATCTCTTGTCTTGTGTGTATCTATATTTTTCCTTTCTTCTTTAGTCTATCTATTCTTTGTCTTGTCTTTTGTACTCTTCTTTATTCCTATAATAGAAAAATCAGAAAACAGCAGCTGAAAAGTATTTATGCACAGCTTTGCTGAAGTAGAATTCCTTTGTTAGGTTCTGTATTTCACTGTAGTGAGTTATGTTTGTCCTTGTTATTGAGGCATGTAGCTTTATAAAAATATGCATGTATTATCTTTATGTAGTTATATTGTTTAATAAAATCTATTTGACATAAAAAAAAAATAACCCACTAGCATGGAGCAGTGCTGGACCTGGCACTTAAAAACAAGGACAGTGTTGCAGACGTCACAGTGGGCAGTCCCCTGGGTACCAGAGATCACCGTACAGTGTGGTTTAATAGTACGACAGGAACAGAGACTAACCAGAAGAGAACAAGGGTACAGGGCTTTAGGAGGGTGGATTTAAAGAAATGGGGACCACTCAGAAACTGCCTGGGGATTGCCAGGGAGAGGTGGAGGCACAGTGGGCAAAAACAAGGGAAGCTGTAACTACAGCAACTAACCTGTGCACGAAGGAAGCGAATAAAAGCAGAAGGAAAAAGAGACCCTTATGGTTCTCTAAGGAGGCAGTGAAGTAAAAAGAGGGTGATGGTGGCATTCAAGCGGTATAAAGAAACACAGAAGGAGGAGGACAGGGAGGTAAACCTAGTAAAGCAGAGGGAAGCAGGCAAGGCAGTGAGGGAAGCAAAGGCACAGACAGAGTAAAGACTCACCAAAGGCGTCACTAAAAGGGATAAGACTTTCTTCAGGTGCATGAGTGAGAAGAAAAAAGCAAGGGGAAAGATTGTGATGATTAGAAGGATGTGGGGGGGGGAAGGGGTTGCACAGAAGAGGACCAAGAAAAAAGCAGAGATCATGAATAGGTACTTCTGCTCAGACTTCACAAGGGACTGTGGAAGGATGGACAACAAGTGACTAGCAGGAACGGGGCTGGGGGAGGACACAAATTCACTTTGCAGAAGAAAGAATCTGGAAGGGTCTTGTAGCTCTGAAGGTGGACAAAGCTATGGGATTGGATGGGATACATAGTAGGGTTCTAAAGGAATCCAGAGAAGTGCTAGCTGCTCCACTGACAGCCTTGTTCAACAGCTCACTGGAAGCATGAGTAGTTCTGGAGGACTGGAGACATGCTGTCATGGTCCCTCGACATAAGAGACGCAGCAGGGATGAAGCTAGCCACTACAGGCCAGTCAGTCTCACATCAGTGGTGGAGAAATTAATGGAAACCCTGCTGAAGGAAAGACTGACTGAATATCTCGACTCCAATGGGCTGCAAGACCAAAAGCTTCATGGATTCACGGGGAGTGATGCCAAATTAATCTGATGGACTTCCTTGACTGGGTGATCAGTGAAATAGATCAAGGGAAGGTGGACATGGCCTATCTGGACTTCAGCAAGGTCTTTGACACTGTGCCGCACAGGAGGCTGATGAAGAAACTGAGCAGCCTGGGGGTGGGTTCCAAAGTGGTGAATTGGGTTAGAAGCTGGTTAATGTATAGGAGACAGAGAGTGGTGGTAAATGGCACTCACTCGAATAATGAAGGAGTGACCAGCGGAGTGCCACAGGGCTCAGTAATGGAACCAGCCCTCTTCAATGTCTTCATAAGTGACATTGCTGAGAAACTGGAAGGGAAGGTATGCCTTTTTGCAGATGATACCAAAATCTGCAGTAGGATGAGCACTCTGGAGGAGGTGCAGAGAATAAGAAGTGATCTGGGAAAACTCGAGGACTGGTCTATAGCATGGCAGTTGGGGTTCAATGGCAAAAAGTTCAAGATAATGCACACAGAGCACAGATACCGAGGTGCTGAATATAGAAGGGAAGGGAGGTACTGACAGTCACTAAACAGGAAAGGGACCTTGGGGTTATCACATCTGATGACCTAAAGGCAGCAAGGCAGTGTGACAAAGCAGTGGGATGGGCTAGCAGGATGCTGGAGTGCATAAGGAAGGGTATATTCAGCAAGAGGAGGAAAGTTGTGTTGTCACTGTATCACTTGCTAGTGAGACCCTAACTGGAGTAACATGTCTAGTTTTGGAGGCTGCACCTCAGAAAAGACATAATACAGCGTGAAGGCAGTCCAAAGTAGGGCAACCAAAATGGTGCTGTGGTTGCACGACGAACCCTATGAGGAGAGACTGAGGGATCTTAACATGTACACCCTAGAAGAGAGAGAAGAGCGAGAGGTGACATGATAGAGACCTACAAGTACCTCACAGGGGTGAACAGGGTGCAGGACGGAAGTCTGTTTCAAATGAGAAGGGGCACCAACCCCAGGGGACATGTGATGAAGCGGGGGGGGGGGAGTAGTTTAAGAGAGGTGTGAAGAAATAGTTCTTAATTGAAAGGGTGGTAGGCACTTGGAACGGACTGCCAGCAGAAGTGGCTGTGGCACAAACAGTGGAGGGCATCAAGTATGCGTGGAATAGACATAGGGGTATTTTAGAAAAATGGTAAAGGAGGAGGGTCGGTCACTGGAGACCAGTTAGGGTCTGCAGAGACAGATACGGAGGGAACATCTGGAAAGACTGGCTGGGCCAAACGGCCCTTTGTGCTCACAAAATCTATGTTTCTATATCACGGATAGCATGATGTTGTTCTTCTAGGTCACATGACAATATTCTCTCAGTAGGTCTTTAAGAATAGAAGTCTGACATCATTTTGTTCCGGAACTTGACTGTACTCAGAAAGTTCTATTTTCAGAAGTTTAAAGGAGAACTGCGCTGAATCTGTAAGTCATTTTTCCCCAGTAGAAGCTGTTTTTAAATACTGGTTCAAATCTTGTTACTGCTTTAGCTATCCAAGCTTTCTAGCTATGCTAGTGGCGGTTTCTGATTTACATGCTGCTGGTAAGAACCATTTCAGAACTGTGTGATGTAGTATTATGTCCCTGTTCTACTCTTCCATTGTTGGCCCAATGCATTCATGTTCTACTGTAGAACTCAGTGGCTTGGAGGGACAAAAACTACATCATAACAGTTCTACAATGGCACTTACCACCAGACTGTAAATCAGAAACACCCAGTGAGGTTACTAAAAGGCCTACATAGATGGAACAATAACAGAATTTGAACCAGTACCTGAAAACAGCTTCTACTGGGGAAAAATACTTACAGGTTCAGCACAGTTCTCCTTTAACTGCAACTGTTTTGAGACAGCAGAAAATGCAACTATTTTACCATACAAACCCTTCAGGGGCCTAATAAAATTGCCTATGTCTGATATTTTACTTGTGATTCGTGACCCATACATGTAACAGTAAGACACAACGAGGAGGGGGTTGTTTCTGGGAGGCACTGATACCTTGGTGCACTGTATCCTGGTTGCTAGAAGGGTTCCCAGACAGAAGTTGTCACTCTGTAAGGACATGGTTCTAAACCCATGAAATATTTGCACTTTTCACTCCACTAGTGTTGTATAAATATGTCTGTAACATGACAAGAAATGTAAAAGCACAATACTGTAATTCCATTGGATGAAGAGTACATGTGACCAAAACTCAAGCGGGTATTAATCCCTTAGTAATGCCCGCTTGTGCACAGTAGTTTAGTCAGGACCATACTAAAGAATTAAAACACGACTCACAGCGAAGTTGGCAGCATGCCAAGCTGTCGTGCTCGAGCCGTAGAAATCATGTAGTTAGCATGGGAAGCGTGCTCGCACGGAACTTGAAAAAGGCCATTTGGATCACGCTCAGCAGCAGCTGGCTGTCTTGGATTATGTACCTGCCAGCCACCGCCAACGTGATTACAAGTGTGCTGATTGCTGTTCGTGTTGCTTTGTCGGTACTGTGCACCATTGTCTCCCACCCATCCACCCACCCACCCAATGGACCTCAGGGACTCGGGCGGCAACTGTAAGTTACTCCTAGAAAAGGAAAGAAGTGCACAGCTGAAATCAGTACACTGTCGCTATTTTTTGTGGGAGATATGTAAATATGCAATTATTGTACATTTCCCCCACAATTCAGCACTGTGATCCATGACTACGATGTAGGAATGGAGGGCAAAACATTAGAACCGTGTATCACCAGCAGCAAAGCTTGTAGTGTTTCTGTGTTTTAAAACTTAATGTAAAGTTCCTAGGTCTCAGAAATTCTCAGACACTACATTAATGTATGTCCACAGTGCAATGTGACCACACACGTTTCTACATGTACACTGCATTTCAAATGGACGAAAGTGAAGCACAGTTTCTAAGTAACATTATTCCTTTTCCTTATTTTTATGTAATTCTTAGGTAAACAGTATTTTTACAGTAGTAACCTTGCACTTGCCATGTTGCAAGCACATTCATCCACTCTAAAGTCGGGCTCTACTAGGGAATTAATGCCTGGTTGGTGGTTGGAGGCACGAGGTCACCCAACCAGGCATTAATTCCCTAGTAGAGCCCTCCTTTGTTGTGGATTAATGCTTACTTATTCCATGGGAGGAATGAATAATAGGGCTGACTAAAAGTGGTTATCCAGCCCTATTATTTACCTCCAGGGTGAATGTTACTCTCCCTGCAGCTCTAGTTATTCTCCCTTTGGTGATATCATAATGATGCTGAAACTTTTCTCATTCCCATACTATGAACGGGAGATCCATTAGGACATTCAGGGAGAAACTTTTTGATCACTATGGTGTAGTGCCAGTGTTACCAGCCTAGCACACGTGGCTGCGCCCCTTGTTCCTAGGCAGATTTATTGACAATATTCCAGAGTGAATAACAATCTTATCCCTGGACATCCCATGGAACATCCTCTATTTAAAGTGCACAGATAAATGGTTATTCTAGCTGAAGACATATACAATCTTTAAAATAAAAAATAATTTTAGATGTTGTATATGCCGTAATTTATTTTACAGGTGCCACATGTCACAGTCATTTACAGTATTTTACAGGTTGCATATGTCATAAACAAGCATTCTGCAGCTGGAGCCTCTTCCAGAACCAGAGAGCAGCTTTCACAATGCTGATAACATTACAATAGCCTGCCCTGCCTTGAAGTCAGCTGCCAAACTCAAAGAGAAACAGCTGAATGCTCAAACAAAGAGCAGACTTAAAAAGTTAGAGCTTATTTGGGCTGGCAGTATAGCCTAGAGGTTAGAGGAATGAGGTGTGAACGAGCTTAATACATCCAGCAGACCAGACTTGAGTTTGATTCTCACAACCTCCACTTGCATACTGTGCGACTCTGAGCAAGTCACTTAACCGCTCAGTGCTCCCAGATCACCCCTGAAAACAGGCACTTGTGCCTAGTGGGCCTTACCTGGTTACCAAAGACTACAATAAAAATAAAAACTACACTGATGTTGTATAAATTGACAATACAGTGACCTGGCTCAAAATACATAATTTATCACCACTTGTAAGGGGGGGGAGGGGGGCAGGACTTTCATAACTCACTCATGGCTTCGCTGCTACTTGTGAGTTATGGTCCCCCCCCATTCGTAAAAATAAATTGTGTATTTGTAGTCAGATCATTGTATATCCCATATATGCATGCACACACACCATACCAGTAGTAAACAAAATTGGGTAAACTAAATCATGTTGTTTGGGGAGCAATATTTATTTTCACTTGGAACACATTTTATTTTATTTTATTATTGTCAGTGCCAGTGGCTCAGCAGGTAGCACACTCACCTCTGAGGCCGGGAGATCAGAAAGCTGTGGGTTCTATCCCCACACCAGGCACTTGGGTTAATATCCCAATACTGACACTGCAGTGCGGCATCAGGGGGGTGCTGCACTCCTGAGGTGCCATCTTTTGGATGAGACATTAAACCGAGGTCCCATCTGTCTGTTCTGGTGGTAGTTCAGGTGGATGTTAAAGATCCTATGGCACTTCTCAAAAAAAGTAGGGGAATTTCCCCCGTGTTCTGGCCAAATTTCCCCCCATTCACTAAAAATACCACCAACAGCTCAATCTGGTTCAAAGTCAGTTGGCATTCATCTGTATCCCCCTCCCCCCAGGTCATGCCAGAAAATAGGCAGAATGTGTCCAGTGCACCTACCCGGTCAACAATAATTAACTATTTAGAACATTTTATTGTCTCTTAAAAACTGGAAATAGAACACAGAGAACAATGAATCATTTAATGAGTTTAAAATGGAAAAAAAGTACAATTTTAAGCTAAAATAAGGTAAAACACGAAATAAAAACATTAACAATCGTGTGATATAAGCAAGCAATGTGAGAAGGCAGTAAGAAGAGCTGGGGGGATACTGGGATGCATAGGGAGAGCCATCAACAGTGAAACCGGGAAGTTGTTATCCCTCTGTACAGACAGTTGATGAGACCCCATCTGGAGTACTGAGTGCATTTCTGGAGACCCCATCTCCGCAAGGACATAGACAGGATGGAGGCGGTCCAGAGGAGGGCAACTAAAATGGTGCAGGGTCTGCAACAGAAGCCACATGAAGAGAGACTAAGAGAGCTTAATATGTATACCCACAAGGAAAGGAGGGAGGAGGGGACAGGATAGAAACTTTTAAGTACCTCAAGGAAATCAACAAAGTCCAAGACGGGAGAATCTTTCAGAAAAATAGAGGTGCAAGAACAAGGTAGCACAATTTAAAGCTAGAGGGGGGACGGCTCAGGGGCAACACGAGGAAATATTTTTTCACGGAGAGAGTGGTGGACAAATAGAACAGTCCTCCTGAGGAGGCTGTGGGTTCAAAAACAGTGGGGGAATTCAAGAATACATAGAACAGCCATAAGGCAATTTTAGTGGGGGGTAGGAGGAAGTGGGCTGTTGGTTAACTAGAATCTGCAGCTTATCCAATAGGTAGAGAAATTGGCAAACTGGGTGGGCCAATCTGTCCTTATCTGCCGTCAAAGTCTGTGTTTCTATGTTTCTGTGTAAATGCATAATGAGCTGCAGTGGAATAAGACATTTTCTCCATAAACATGAAAAGAACTTCACAACTAACTCGTGGCTTCACCACTTGCGAGTTCCATGTCTTATTGTAACCCCCCTGCAAATGGGGGTTCCCAAAAGACTTCCAGGAGCTTGCTTGAATGCTCCAAGCCTGAATGGTGTTTGGCATTTAAGCCATTTATCAGTGAGTGTTTTTAGAACCTCTGGTACTGTCTCTTTAAGAGCTGTCTGCTTGCAGACATAATTAGTTTGTATGGGGGACTGTGTGTTTCTTTGATTGAGTACCACTCAAGCTGCTGCCAATTCACTTCATTTTTGCAGTCACTAGGAGTGCAAAGGGAACCTATCTGAAAGATGTAACTGTTTGCCAGAAATTATTTAGAGTAATAATGAAATTACAGTTTGTCTAACCTGCTTTCTTTGCAGTCAGAACTGTGTCTGCTAGTTCCCCATTCTAGTTTTGAACTGCTGAACTGGACCAATCAGTGTGGGGTAAGCTAGCTCTAAAATGGTGCCTTGGACGAATCAGAACTTGGACTCATAATCTGAGCCAGCCACAAGAGGATTGTATGGGCAGTGACTCTGGGAGATGTAGTTTAGACTTCAGCACCTTTTGGACCAACAGCAGCAGTCTATTGTGAGTGACAGCCAATCCAGTCAAGAACTGGGAGGAACTCAAAGGAAGTGCCCGTTTTGTCGGTTGGAAGTTCAGTTGAGCTTTGGCAGTGAAGAAGGAAGGAGCCCTGTACTTTTCAGTGTGCAGTTTTAGTCAAAAACGTGTAAGGCCCAGAGTTCCGGTCTGCAGCTTGTTAGGACTGAATCCGCTCTGTGAAAAGAATCAAAGGATCTCTGAAGAGTAGAAACCAGGCTCACCCTGTAGAAGACTGGAAGAATTGCTGAAAATTACACTCGGTCTGTCAGGAACTGAATCTGCTGTGTGTTCTCCGGTATTGTGCAGTAATTGCGATCGGATACAGATGCAGCCTGCCTGGTATAGTGCTTTTTTTATATGGATGTGTGAAGAGGTTTGTGCACCTCAAGTGAGCCCTGCTGACATTGAAGGACCCTATCTTATTTGGAGGTCGTGAGTACTAATTCAGGGTCGCTCCCTGTTGAATTGCCACATTAAATCCAAATGGAATTACTGTACTGCTGACTGTTTAATTCTCCTTTTCTCTGTGTGAAAGGGCCCTACCAGCTGCCACGGTTTGGACTAGCCACTAGGGCTTGGGTACCCAGGGACAGTAACTGATAGGGATAGGCTCTGCACAGAGCATAGGTAGTTTATTAAAGTGATAAGCTAATTAACCTGATTTCCCCTGTCCTTGTTATATCCCCAAATAAATCAGAGCTGCTTGTTTCAGCAAAGTTATACTGCCTGAGGTATTTGTCTATGTTAAAGTACTGTACTGTGATTGTTGCACTGTATCTCATTTCACAGGAGGTCCCAGTGCGGAACCAGACCTGGGGGTAAGTGTATACTGTGAAGGTAATTCTGATATATTGTGTGGGCCACTAGTGGGAAGAAAGGGGGGTTGCAGTGTCCCAGAGGGCTGTGACCAAGTTAGTTTAATTATTGCAAACCCTGACCTCTGGGTGGAGGCACCCGCCATTGGATCCAGGCCCCTCAACCTGTTAGTGGCAAATCAGGCAGGGGTAGTAGCCCCTGGGATAGCGCCATCTAGGGGTTACATTATCACTTGCCAGTGGCGATATAAAAGATAATGGCTGGGGATCAGATGATAACCACACTGTAATCACCTTGAGTGCTTGCTAGAGCGACATGGTAAACCTCGAGAGTGCCGCTCAAGAGGTTTACTGTAGCCCTAGCAACCACGAGAGGTGATTTCAGCGTGGTTATCACCCAATCACCAGCCATCATCTTTTATAGCGTATGGTCAAAAAAACACTGTTTGCATTCTATGTGTGAGCATTATGGAACTCTGGTGCATTCTTTTTTATTATCCCACTGTTTGGAAGTTCCAAAGTGTGGTTAACAACTTTTAAAATTCTAAACAGTGCATAACAAAGCTGTGTAACTGCTGATTATGGTGGTTAATAGGCACTTACCATACATCATAAATGTGTTATTCTACTGCAGCCCATTATATATTACCACTCTACAGTACCTCAGTACTATGGCATGTGCTCAAGTAACAAGACAAAGCCAGATCAGTGAAAGTACTTCACTTTAAAGTGCTAACTACCCAAAGCATTGTTTCAGATCCCAATTGCTGCTGGCCATTACAGCATCTCTGTTCATGTTGTTGGGGACCCATTCAGGCACTGCCATCAGTGAAAGCAAGTATGTGGGGATGGGAACTGTCCACTGTAGGTGGGGGCACCTGGCCACTGGCCTTATTATGAACTCCCTTGGTTTTAGTGAGTAACTTTAAGCATGGAAGTCATGTTGAGAAAAAAAAAAAAAAGCATAAAAGGAATTAAGCTTTCTGTATGAGCTGGGCCACTGGCACAGTGGTAGCGCTACTGCTCATGATGCCAGCGACTCGGGTTTGAGAACCAGCCTGGGACATCGGAGGGCTGGCCAGGGGGGAGAACTGAATGTTCCACAGGGTGCTATCTCCTCTTCCGGGGATGGGGGTTATCACATCCCACTGCTCTACCACCACCTGAGTGACCTAGGCTGGTGGTGCAGGGGGAAGCGTGCTTGGTAGGTGGGAAGTTGCAGCTGGCAACCAATCACATTGCACACTCCTGATGGGAAGTAGGGAGAAAATGGAACTAGTGTGCATAGTGCTGGTCAGATGAGTTACCACTGGCAACCCACTTCCACACCGGATCCGAGCTGCGGCACTCCTAGAAAAGTCCCCATATCTTTACCTCCACCTTGGGAAGCCAGAAGACTGTGGGGAAGAAATACCGAAGGAGCTGAAGGTGTACCTGGCCCCAGGGGGTAAGCAGCAGTGCCACAAGACATCACAAGATATCACAGCATATCTCAGTAGGGAGGGTAGCTTACATTGAGGATAGCTGAAGAAGGTCCTAGCCTGTGACTGGAGGAGGATAAACAAAGTTGGGGGGGAAGGAGTAAAATGATGAGACCAAAAAAAAAAAACACAGTACCCGCCTGTGGTGCTGCCTGCTTACAATCCAAAATGTTTGATAGTGGGGTAGGATAAGGGGGGACCCTCTGCAGTGTAATGTTAGAAAAAAAAAAGGGGATACATATTTTCTTAAGACAGACATAGAGATTTCATACTATGGGAGGCTGGGGTGTGTGCCAATGTTTCACTTACTGATGAAGTGTATCCATCATCACAAACATTTAACAAAAAATAGTGTTCACAGATCGTCACTGCAAAGAACTCTCCACAATCGTGAAGATATCTGTCCATCTCCCCTACCATGTACAGAGACCAACGCAGCCATTATGGCCCTTCTAATTGTCCTGTATCCCAGCACATACCTTCTCACCACCCTGTGACCAATCATATACCTTCTCAGTACCCTATGACTCATCATATACCTTCTTACCACACTGTGAGTCATCATATACCTTCTCACCACCCTTTAACCCATCATATAACTTCTGCCCACCCCAGGATCCATCACAATGACTCTCACCAGTCCATGGATCTTCACATCCCCCTTCCAGCTCCTGATGAGGAATCTCTGGACATCTTCTAAACATCTCTCCAGTATATCAGTCTCACTGCATAATAAGCTACGCTGGCTATGTTATACTAGGGTGCGGTGCTGGCGGAGGTCAGAGGGCATAACAAAGATACATGATGGTGTCCCGCATGGCAGCATGTCTTGCTGGCTGCACCAAGGAGAAATGCTGGCCTTGGCAGCGATACTGCATGTCTGCTCTCCTCAAAAAGGGAAGGCACACATCATGGCCACTGACCTTAGCAAGAGGGAACTTCCAGACTACGGAGTGAGGCCAAAGAGCAAGAACTACTTACAGAGATTGGCCATACTCAGTGCCAGGCCAACACACCATATCTGTGGCCATTTCTTTAATCTCATGGCTCTCTCCCTGGAGGGACTGAAGAGAAAGTAGGAGAGAAACTGTAGGCCCGCCTATACAGTGCCTCCCTTTATATTTTAGAGGAGCCCACCTTCGAATGCCTGCACTGCTTGTATTGCAAGGAGGAAGCATCAGGTACTGGGTAGTCAACAAACTGAAGAAGGATACAGAAGAACAGAATGTTCTTTCCAAACACGAAAACAACCTCTGCTCATACTTTTCAAATCAATTACCATAGGGTTTGTGTTTTTTTTTTTTTAAGCCATTAATACACTGTTCACCAGTACTGCTGCATCAACATCAGTCTGGATTACGAATAACAGCCAGGCTAATACTTTACTGAATGACACTTTATGATAAATATTTTCATTAACATCAGGACTGAATTCCTGGTAAGTAATATTCCTAATAAGTTTTCTCATAAACACAGATTGACCGCATTTCGCTCGAGTCCGCCTGCCTGTCCACTGCACAGTCATTAACATATTTTGCACGCAGCAAGCAGAAAGCTTAATTGTTCTTAATTGCACAGCTAACTACGCTCCCTGATAATTTGCCTTAGATCTTTCCCTGGTTCCTGCGTAATTTCCCTGCTGCTGGCTTCATTATCCCTCTTGCTCTGGCACAATGAATCTTTAGATGCTCTCTTACATAAAAGACAAGACCGTTTTGTGAGAGTCGGATCATTAGCCGAAGTGAAGAAACAATGGGTTTCTCTGTCCATGGTTTCGGAGCTGGGGGGGTTGGGGGAGTCAAAAGTCATCACAATTTCAAATGTAAATGAACAGTCAATCTAAATTGACCTCTGTAGATCATTACAATACCAATTAACACAAATGAAGCCGTCTATCTCAACAAAGAAGACCACAGTACAGGCTAGCGGTGCCTCTCTTCAGCTAGACCCCCAACAATCCGAATCTGCTAAGCCTTCAGTGGTGGTGCTGCTGGGTTGTCTGCCGTATCTTATGGCCACGATCTGGAATCCCAGCACCACCTACACAGTTTGTCTGATTTAATGAGGGTATGTACTGTCAAATACAAGGAAATATTACTGCAAAGTGAATAAAACTGAAGAACTGCTTTGAAAAAAATCAGTAACGCCAATGAATCACACATTATGGAACTCAAGAACAGTTAACAAACAATACACAACTCAATATCACAAAGTCCCCACACTATGCAACTTACCATCACCTAGACACCATGCATTACACAACCTACCAGTTACCACAAACTACACAACTCAACATCACAAAGCCTCAACACTATGCAAAACGCTATACAACTCACTATCATAACACCCACACTGTGCAACTTATCACCAAGCCTCCACACACGACACAACTAAACATCACAAATCCACCACACATTACACAACTCAATATCACAATGCCCCAATACCATGCAAAGCACTATACAACTCAATATCATAATGGGTCCCATACTATGCAACTTGTCATCAAGCCACCACACACTACACAACTCAACTCAACATCAAACATCCACCACACACTACACAGCTCAATATCACAAAGCCCCAACACTACACAATTTAACATCACCAAGCTACCACACATTACACAACTCAGTCACCACACAACTCAACATCACAAATCCCCCACACACTACACAACTGAAGATCATAAAGTCATCATACACACTACACAATTAATTAAGCTCAACATTATAAAGCAACCACACACTTTGCAACTCAGTATTACAAAGCCACAACATATACTATTCAACTCAATTTAACACTACCACACATCACAAAAGGTGGGCCAGCACTGAACTAACAGGGATAGTGAATTATCCTCTTATAACCCCCTTCCTGGTAACAGCCCAGGTGCACTGGATGTGTACTATAAGAAGATGACCATTAACAGTTGCCCTCAAACCAGGCTGAGTAAATAAAAAGCTTTGCTCTCTGGTGCTGTCAGCCCTTCCTTCTCACATGAACACAAAGAACAGACTCTCAGCAACAAGATACATAAACAAGAACACAAAAAGGCCTGCAAGAGTGGCAAGGCACTCACCTGTCTCGACAGCAGGGCACTTGCGAATGGTGAAGATCTGGCCTAGGTCCTCCTCCTCCTCTGGCAGGCTCTTCTGGAGCCGCTGCAGCTTGCGTAAACTCTCACTGCGCTGGTGTTTCATGGAGCGGACGTGCTGGATGAGGTTCAGCTTGGCCTTGGTGGAGTAACTACAGAGGGTGCAGTGGTAGTAGCAGCTCTCCCCCTCCACTGTGCTCTCATGCTGCTGCAGGTGCTATGCAAAAAGAAACAGGTCACTTAGCATCAAGAACAGGGGAGAGACAAATTAAGTGACAGCGCTATCTGGACAGAGGCCCTGAAATGGGACAGCTGTCGATGTTAAGAGCAAGCCTGACAGCTATGCATTCCCATAGAGAGCTGTCTGAACTAGGAACTCTTTACTCAACAAAACTGGAGCTAAAAACAAACAGAAAAGGGACAAGGCATCTCAAGAAATCTATGCAAAACTCAGTGGTGGTGCTCTATCTAAAACAGTGAAAGTGAACTCGGGAACCTCAGCACTTCATTTAGTGGGATAACGAAATAGATGGATGGAGGTTTACTGATGGACAGGGCATGATTACTGAGGGGCTGGTATGTTTGCAGGGTGATGGAGGCAGATTTGAGGGTTCAAACATGTTAAAGGAAGAGTGACATGTTCATAGAGAGGTAGATAAAGACCTGTCAGCTCACCCTTGAAACACACCTCCCAGCTGTCCCCCGAAACACACCTCTCAGCTGTTCCCTGAAACACAACTCTCAGTTGTCTCCCCAAACACACCTCTCAGCTGTCTTCCCAAACACACCTTTCTGTTACCTGCTGCCCCTAAACATGCAACATCTGGCCTTATAGAGATGCCTCACACCTCTCAGCTGTCCCCCCAAACACACCTACCAGCTGTCCCCCAAACACACCTCTCAGCTCTCCCTCCAAATACACTTCTCAGCTGTCCCCAAACACACCTCTAGCTGTCCCCCAAACACACCTCCCAGCTGTCCCCCCAAACACACCTCCTAGCTGTCCCCCAAACACACCTCCGAGCTGTCCCCAAACACACCTCCTAGCTGTCCCCCAAACACACCTCCAGCTGCCCCCAAACACACCTCCGGCTCTCCTCCAAACACACTTCTCAGCTGTCCCCCAAACACACTCCCAGCTGTCCCCCAAACACACCTCTCAGCTGTCCCCAAAACACCACCTCTCAGCTGTCTCCCCAAGCACACCTTTCTGTTGCCTGCTACCCCAAACATGTAACATCTACCCTTACAGATATACCTCTCAGCTCCCCCCAGCAAATCTCTTAGCTGTCCCCCAAACAAGTCTCTCAGCTGTCCCCAAACACAAACACACCTCTCAGCTGTCCCCCAAAACACACCTCTCAGCTGTCCACCAACACACCTCTCAGCTGTCCCCCAACACACCTCTCAGCTGTCCCCCAAACACACCTCTCAGCTGTCCCCCAAACACACCTCTCAGCTGTCCCCCAAACATCTCTCAGCTGTCCCCCAAATACACCTCTCACCTGTCTCCCCAAGCATACCTTTCTGTTGCCTGCTGCCCCCAAACATGTAACATCTGCCCTTACAGATATACCTCTCAGCTCCCCCAGCAAACCTCTTAGCTGTCCCCCAAACAAGTCTCTCAGCTGTCCCCAAACACAAACACACCTCTCAGCTGTCCCCCAGAACACACCTCTCAGCTGTCCACCAACATACCTCTTAGCTGTCTCCCCAAACACACCTCTCAGCTGTCCCCCCAAACACACCTCTCAGCTGTCCCCCAAACACACCTCTCAGCTGTCCCCCAAACACACCTCTCAGCTGTCCCCCAAACACACCTCTCACACCTCTCAGCTGTCCCCCCAAACACACCTCTCAGCTGTCCCCAAACACACCTCTCAGCTGTCCCCCAAACACACCTCTCCACCTCTCAGCTGTCCCCCAAACACACCTCTCAGCTGTCCCCCAAACACACCTCTCAGCTGTCCCCAAACACACCTCTCAGCTGTCCCCCGAACACACCTCTCAGCTGTCTCCCCAAGCACACCTCTCAGTGTCTCAGCACCTTTCTGTTCCTGCCCCCAAACATGAACATCTATCGGCCTGGTGGTGCTGAGGGTTGAGTGCTGGGCGCCACACCTCGCGCCACGCCAGTGACCCGGGTTCGGGAGCGAGCTCGGGTCATCGGGGATCAGTGGGGATGGGGATGGGGATGGATGGAGCGCGCAAGGGCTGCTCTCCTTCCCCAGGGAGGGGAGGGGAAGGTTCTATCAGCCACAGCTCTGGCATCCCCTGGTGGAGGCTGGGGTCACTGCATAGTTTGGCTGCAAGACTGCAGGGAATGGAGCTTTGGCAGATGTCCTCCAGGTGCACGTGGGAGCGGCCCATGCTGGGCTGGACATCATTGCACGTCCGAGCTCAGGGTGAAAACAAGGAAAAAAGTCCCTACCATCGGGTGAGGCGATGGTGAAAGTCTGTGGTCCAACCACACTCCCAATGCCAGCCGATTCTCTGGTCTCCCTGGGGTCTGGGGCCTCTCCGTGGGGCCCGGGAGGGCCCGGACCCTCCTTACCCGATGTAGCACTCTGAGATCAGTTCTGGTGGGCGGCTGAGTCATTGTGCCTCAGATGGGATCCTGAGAGATACCCCAAAGGTAGGGCGCATAAACAGACTATAAAAAAAAAACCAAAAAAACATGTAACATCTGCCCTTACAGATATACCTCTCAGTTCCCCCCAGCAAACCTCTAAGCTGTCCCCCAAACATACCTCTCAGCTGTCCCCCAAACATGCTTCTCAGCTTTTTGCCACTAACCATTTATTAATGTATCTGACAATTGGTGACAGGGAAAGGCACACTGAGCTGAGGCTTGTTTCTAGAATTAACAAAATAATACACGCTAAACAGACACGGCTTAGTACAACAAAAGTTAGACGTTACAATAAAATGCACTAAGAAACATAGTTAATAAAGATAAGTGTAAAATACACAGTACAGACACAGCTTGCAATTAGAATAAAGTAAACTCAGAAACATGGTTAAATACAGAAGTAAGTGCAAAATATACAGTACAGACACACTTTGTAGTTACAATAAAGTGCACTCAGAGACCTGGTTAATACAGGAGTAAGTGCAAAATATACAGTACAGACAGTTTGTAGTTACAATAAAGTGCACTCGGAGACATGGTTAAATACAGGAGTAAGTGCAAAATATACAGTACAGACGGTTTGTAGTTACAATAAAGTGCACTCGGAAACATGGTTAACACAGGAGTAAGTGCAAAATACACATTACAGACGCAGTCTGCAGTTACAATAAAGTGTACTCAGAGACATGGTTAATACAGGAGTAACTGCAAAACATACGGTACAGACAGTTTGTAGTTACAATAAAGTGCACTCGGAGACATGGTTAAATACAGGAGGAAGTGCAAAATATACAGTATAGACAGTTTGAAGTTACAATAAAGTGCACTCAGAGACATGGTTAATCCAGGAGTAACTGCAAAATATACAGTACAGACAGTTTGTAATTACAATAAAGTGCACTCGGAAACATGGTTAACACAGGAGTAAGTGCAAAATACACAGTACAGACGCAGTTTGCAGTTACAATAAAGTGTACTCAGAGACATGGTTAATACAGGAGTAAGTGCAAAATATACAGTACAGACACAGTGCAGTTACAATAAAGTGCACTCAGAGACATGGTTAATGCACGAGTAAGTGCAAAATATACAGTACAGACACAGTTTGCAGTTACAATAAAGTGCACTCAGAGACGTGGTTAAATACAGGAGGAACAGCAAAATATACAGTACAGACAAGTTTGCAGTTACAATAAAGTGCACTCAGAGACATGGTTAAATACAGAAGGAAGAGCAAAATATACAGTACAGACACATTTTTGCAGTTACAATAAAGTGCACTCAGAGACATGGTTAAATACAGGAGGAAGTGCAAAATAAGCAAACAAGCCATGAGCAGCAAATGAGGGTTTCAGCAGCACATCCTCCTAGGTATGAGGAACAGTAAATGCAAGAGAGCAGGCAGTGAGGGGGAAAACAGGAGCAATGGTTGGGGGGAGGGAAGGAGTTTCAGCTGGTGCTTGAGGGAGTCTGGGGAGGCAGCGAAGCGAGGGGAAGAGGAGAGTTGGTTCCAAAGTGATGGGAGATTATATGAAAAGGTGACTGCCCAGCACAGGAGTGAAGATAGAGAATGGCAAAGGTGAGAATCCCTGGAGAGGAGAGAAGGGGGCAGAAGGGATAAGGGAGAGGAGGAATGAGAAGTATGAGGAAGGGACCCAAACCAGTATTTGGAAGTGAATGAGGCACAGTGGATCTGGCAACGTGAAGGTAGAGAGAAGATGGATAAGCACAGTTGATTTTCCACTCCTCAGTACCAAGGTTTATAGAAAAAACTTGTAAGACTTTCCAATCACTTGGGCCAGTTTTCATTTTTTTTCTGTGTAGTACAGAAAATACACATTTTCACTGCTGCCGAACATTGTTAGTCTCATCAAAAAACAAGGTTTTAAGGTGCAAAGACACTGAAAAGTTCTTAAGAAAGTCAGATAACAGCAAGGAAAAAGCATAGAAACGTTTCCTAGCAAGGAGATCAGAATGTGCTTACATTGTTATAGAGCTCCCCTCATACTTTTTCACACCGTTCATTTTGTTATGTAAATACTTGACATAGCAACAAAAAAGCTAACATGGAAAACTCTTATAAAATTAAGCAGTAAAACTGAATACCTCGCTTACGCACTTACACTAGTACAGTCCCCCTTCCACCCCACCCCACCCCATCACACAGCCATAGATCTTCCCAGAACTCTGGTTGTACAACTGCAAATTTAATCACTTAACTGCATTGCTTCCCTGCACTGCAGGCTGTACTGTGCTACTCAGTGTTCTGCTATGATTCCATCCCCCCACACACACAGCACACATCTGGAAACGAGCGGTTACCAGCTATGTCTTTCCTGGTAAAACTTTTGAAATAAACAAGCATACATGTTACAGAATTTCAGGATGTATTGTGGAGAACTTCTGTTTTTAAATGGCATAGAAAACGGTCACGTGTTTCCAGTAAACACTGTGTCTAGCAACAACTTTTTGAACTAATGAATGGTGTAGCTGACTAGATGACAGGAGGCACACTTGATGCGCCTTTGGTCTGTTCATCCATCTAGCTGTTCCTATGCATTTTTTATGTTATATTTTCCAATATGTTTACCCAGGATAGTCCAGCTGATATGCAACATCTCATTTCCAGTGGGGTCCTGCTACAGTTTGGTAGACTGGAGCACTGAGAGGTTACGTGACTTGCCCAAGTTGAAACAGAGTTATTTGGCTCTGCTGAGGTTTGAATCTGTAGTCTCCCAGTTTCCAAGCCAGAGCTGCAACAACTAGAACACACTGCCTCCTATATTCCCATTTAAAACACAAATATACAAATAGAATACGTAAGCAATATTGTCCGACAGGGTGGGAGGTACTGGCCTATACCAGACCGCCCAGGGGCGTAATGAGGCCTGACGCCACAGGCGAAGGGCCTTATAGCCCCTGGAAGGTCCAGTATAGGCCAATACCACCCACCCTGGAGGATATTATTGCGCTTAGAAAATGGGTGCTGTAAAAAAAAAAGTTTAGTAAGAAATTATTAATAGAAAATGTGTTTAAAATTACTTTTGTAATAAAATAGTTCCTCCGCCTGAATTATAATGATGTGGGTTTTTTTTTTTTTTTTTTTAAGCTCAGGACTTTTGTCTTACTGTGTAATATCTCTCTTCTTCCCTGCTGCCCTGTTTATCCCAATAAGTTCTGACCACACTCTGAGATAGTCTTGAACAAAGACTCGGTGAGAATTAATCAAAGAAATACAAAAATTATTTTTTAAAATGCTTCTCTCTGTCTGGTTCTCAGCTTGCTTGACATCGTTAACGCCAATGCTTTCACACATACAGGGTGTGCTGTGCTCATCTTCATTCTCTTCTAACTCTGGAGATAGGGAAAATTAAAAACTAAAAAAAAAAATACAGTTCTGTTATTTATTTAACTTTCAGTGGTCTCGAAAATCGAGCAGATTGATGCTCCGTTCAGTGGGCTGACGGCCAGCCAACTGCAGTATGTAGGTGCTGAAGAACGGAAGGAGGTCTGCGATGGAGCGCACGCAGGACTGCAGTTCAGGAAAGTAATTTAAAAATGCTGTCATCTTCAGTTCGGTTAGGGTAGGGATGGTAGAGAAAACAGTTGGGATTTTGCAAGAAGCTGAAGGTGAGAGGATTCAAGACACTCACTGCGCTATGTTTGCTGCAAGTTGCTCTGGTCTCGGACCTGTCAGCTTCGCTGTGGTCAGTGGAGGGGCCTGTACATTCACTGTGTCGGGATTGGGATTTTGTCTTTTTGGAAAATGTTTCTTTTTATGTTTTTCTGAATAGAACAGTTGCTGAAATGTTATTGCCTTCTGAGACGGAGTGTGTAATCGCCAGTACTGTACATGAGAGGAGTGGTAGTTTCTTCATTTTCCTATGGAAAACTAAGAAACTACACTACTGTCATGCAGATTCATCTGCTACTGCTGGATCTCTTGCTAGGGTTACTCTAGACGTTCATTGTGCTTTTTCCAGTTTTATTTCTTCAGACTGTGTAATGTACTTCGAATTGTTGTAAGGGAAATCTGTGTGAGCGGACTAGAGAAAAACTGGCAGGCCCACCCGCTACTTTTGTTCGGCATCAGACAGAGCGCTGGTGATCAGCGTGGTGTGGGGAAGTTAGATTGCCGATTTATTTAGAAATAATTTTTAAACTGTTAACGGTTAGTTTCTTTTTTATGGTGGTGGCAATGGTAGTGTGGGGAGCATAAGTCACTCGCTAAGTGTTGAAAAAAAAAATGGCGACAGTTTGAAATGTGCCCAGCACTTCAGCCAATGAGGAAGCAGGGTGCTGAGCGCAAGGATACTTTGCTGGCTATCAGGAAGGTTTGGGCTGGGGCTTTTTATTTCGTGGGCATCTATTGTCTGATGGACGCCCACCTAAATTAGTGTCTCAGCCAATCACAAGAGAGAATTTTCTTTGCCCATTTTCTAATAGATAAGAAATCATCAGTAGCAAACCTGTAATTCCATTGAGGGATTCTAGTGACATCATAAACCACAAGAGTAAAGCTCCAGTGGTTTATGATGTCACCAGACTCCCGAGATGGAATGACAAGCCTAGTTACTGCTGGTTTTGTTTCCGTTATTTTTTGTCGTACATGGAACACTCCAAATATTCTTTCTCATAATAACACTAATATGATATCACAATGATATTATTATGACTTTCTGATGTCAGAACGATAGTATTATGAGCTTCTGATGTCACAGATTCCCTAAGGGAAACAATGATACCCATATATGACCATCAAAAAGTAGCTGACATGAAACCAGTTACAGCTCTATGCAGATCTAGGACGTTTAAAAAGAACTGCTTACCAAGTGGTGATGGTAACAGGGAAAACACAACCAATAATATTTGACTTTTATCTTGAAAAGTCAAAGGTCTCGGCCCCTTGGTTTCACAAAGGTTGTTAACGGAATCAGTCAGGGTACCTATCTAAGAAGTTTAAAAAGGAATTGACTGAATAGAAAATACTGAAGTAGTTTAACCTCTGACCTGCATCATAAAGATGAAAGGTTGCCGGCCCTCGGTTTTACAATTCATTGAATACAGTCCCTACAAGGAGTG
Organism: Neoceratodus forsteri; assembly: GCA_016271365.2. Lineage (NCBI taxonomy): Eukaryota > Metazoa > Chordata > Ceratodontiformes > Ceratodontidae > Neoceratodus > Neoceratodus forsteri. Next base: position 1,029,109,727 of record CM028130.1, on the reverse strand, counting down.
TGCATGACAAGCTAGAAAAGATTCAGGTGTGCAATACTTAGTAAAAATCATAACATCATTTTTAGCCAGTCGCCATTATTTCTTTCTAAACATTCCAGATGTTACTGAGTCTCTCGTGGTTATAAGAGGGCATTCTCGGGTTCTTTGGGTGTGAGAACTGCAAAGTTAGAGCAGCAGTGCATGTTACGGTGAAACTTTAGGCGCTTTTACACACTGGTGTCTGTAACGGAATGACCGTTATAGAACCAGTGTAACGTTACCTCCATTCATGTGTAAAGCGGATCTCTTCTGCTACCACAGTGAATATTCAGCCAAAATGTGTTCTCTGCTTGCCACAGTTCACCCTGATGTGTGCCAGTACACCCCTCCATGTAATCAGGAGGTTCCGTTACCTCCTGAGGAAATCTCAGATCACAGCAAACTCCATGGGGAAGCCGGAATGGAAATATACAAAATGGAGGCGAGTGTTTGCCGACATACTTGCTGTGTGTAAAGTGAACATAGACTGGAACAGACTAGAATGGCCCCACACAGGTAATCATCATTTCGTTATAGAAACCTGTTTGTAAAAGCGCCTTTTAACATATACTTTTTTAATTCCCTTTTAGACTGCCCTTTTCCTCCGGTCCCGTGCGATACCCTTCTTTTCCCCAATTCTTCTTTATCATTTCTTGCAACATCTGAAACAGTAAAAGGAGCGCTTCATATAATATGGCTCAGACCAGGTTTTCATCAGTATCCTCTTAACGGTTTTTGTACACCTACTGTCCCAAAAAGTCAGGAAACAGTGTCTGTTTCCTGTTTATTCACTTTAGACCCAAGAAAAAGAGAATGGTGATTAAAAACCAAAGTGAGCCATACTAGAAGAAGGAAAAAACAAGTTCAAAGCAGACTCAAAGTGGGGAAAAAAGATATCGTACATGACAGTAGATAATGGGTAATCTAAAATTGTATTAAAATGGAATTACAACTTAAAATCAAAATGCTTTCCTTTACAGAATACTGGAGAATCTCCTTTGTGGGAAATGGACTGTTCCATCTCCCACACAGGGGTTTATTTTACATTCTACATAGTAAACCATTTTGATTTTAAATTCAAGTTCCATTTTTTAAAAACAGAACATTTTAACATGCTTTATGTTATGTTTATATGTTCAGTTCCACCATCTCTTAAGGTTATAAAAGGGCCTTCTTGATTCCTTGTGTGCCAGAACAGCACCAAAGGAACTCGAGAAGGTAAATTAATAAACGCAAGAGGCACTGGAACTATAGATATAGAGAGAGAATACTAGAAGGGCAACTATGCACGTCCAGTGTGTTCTGCTACAGAGGGGTTCTGATTCCATCTGACTTTGAGAGCAAAGCTTGAGAGGTCCATGGGAATCAGAACCCCAAGATGCCAAAGCACTTTGGTTATGCATATAGTTGCTCATCCTTTATTTTTTTTTATAGTGTATAGTATTATGTGAAATGTGTGCATTGTGGTTCTTTCTCTTTCAGAATGAAACTGACTTGTGCGGTCTCTAGAGGTTTTATAATGTTGTTGTACCACAGAAGGGTACAATCACATTCCATGACCTTTGGACTGTGATAAAACAGCATTTTGAAAAAGACGTATTTCTATACAGAACACTGCTCTACTATACACTCTATATAATCAGAATTATACTACACACTGGCCCTCTCTTCCAATCAGAAGTCAGGGTAACGCACACTTTATTCCTTAGCAAGCTCTCACCAGTGATTTTATTCTCAATAAAATGACTGCTCAGTGCTCAGAACAGTCATTTTATTGTCAATAAAATGACAGTAGTGACATCATCATCTTTCTTACATTCTGACTGGTGTATACTCACAGCAGCAAACACATGAAACATAACAGTTATAATGTGCTATTTGGGTCCCTATCCTTTGACCTCGTACTTTATTCACTTGACAATCACATTACTGCCTCGTGTAGCCACCCCAACTAACACAAGATCATTTAAATAAGAGCTACCAACATGACATACTGGGAATGAACCAACAGCAACTCCATTCCCTCTCTTGCAAAACCGTACGACTGTACGCGCTCTTGTCACCTTGCTCTATTATACTGTTCTATGCACAGCTATACCGTGTCTCTCATGGTTATAAAATTATTATGCTTTCACACTCCTGTATATAACAATTATTAAATTCCTGAAAATAGTGCATGTATTACTACCATACTGCTTTGTATGTCATTTGTTGAAAACTTACAATAAAAAGTTAGTTTAAACATATAAAAGTGCCTTCTTGAGTCCTCTGTGTGGAAGAACTGCAAAGCGGAGCTCCACAGTTCTGACACACACAGGATTTGAGAATGCACTCGTACAACTACAAGAGACAACTTAACTGTACAGAAAAACATATTATTAATCATGTTAAAGACTTAAGTCGACTATGCCAGCTGAACACTGGACTTGAGACTTTTCGCGCTAGCATTTAAGACCCCTGTGATGGCTGGGCCATAGGCACAGTGGGAGTGCCAGTGCTTGCAGCGCTACTGACTCAGGTTCAGGAGTAGACCTGAGTCAGGGCTGACCAAAGGAGGAAAACTGAACATACGACAAGTCACGCTTTTCCTCTGGGAGAAGGGTTTCAGTTACTTGCCACCACACTGTCCCCTCGGTGACCACAGGGGGAGGTGCAGTGGGGGACACAGAAACATAAAATTTGATGGCAGATAAGGACCGTTTGGCCCACCTAGTCTGCCCTTTCCCTACCTAACGGATAAGCTGCAGATCCTGGTGTAACCCCCCTGCAAATGGGGGTTCCCAAAAGACTTCCAGGAGCTTGCTTGAATGCTCCAAGCCTGAATGGTGTTTGGCATTTAAGCCATTTATCAGTGAGTGTTTTTAGAGCCTCTGGTACTGTCTCTTTAAGAGCTGTCTGCTTGCAGACATAATTAGTTTGTATGGGGGGACTGTGTGCTTCTCTGAGTATCACTCGAGCTGCTGCCAATTCACTTCATTTTGCAGTCACTAGGAGTGCAAAGGGAACCTATCTGAAAGATGTAACTGTTTGCCAGAAATTATTTAGGTAATAATGAAATTACAGTTTGTCTACCTGCTTTCTTTGCAGTCAGAACTGTCTGCTAGTTCCCCATTCTAGTTTTGAACTGCTGAACTGGACCAATCAGTGTGGGGTAAGCTAGCTCTAAAATGGTGCCTTGGATGAATCAGAACTTGGACTCATAATCTGAGCCAGCCACAAGAGGATTGTATGGGCAGTGACTCTGGGAGATGTAGTTTAGACTTCAGTGCCTTTTGGACCAACAGCAGCAGTCTATTGTGGTGACAGCCAATCCAGTCAAGAACTGGGAGGAACTCAAAGGAAGTGCCGGTTTGTTGGTTGGAGTTTCAGTTGAGCTTTGGCAGCAGTGAAGAAGGAAGGCCCTGTGCTTTTCAGTGTGCAGTTCTAGTCAAAAGCGTGTTAAGACCCAGAGTTCCGGTCTGCAGCTTGTGTAACAGCTTGTTAGGACTGAATCCGTCCTGTGAAAAGAATCAAAGGATCTCTGAAGAGTAGAAACCAGGCTCACCCTGTAGAAGACTGGAGGAATTGCTGAAAATTGCACTTTCGGTCTGTCAGGAACTGAATCTGCTGTGTGTTCTCCGGGTATTGTGCAGTAATTGCGATCGGGATACAGATGCAGCCTGCCTGGTATAGTGCTTTCTTTTATATGGATGTGTGAAGAGGTTTGTGTACCTCAAGTGAGCCCTGCTGACATTGAAGGACCCTATCTTATTGGAGGTCGTGAGTACTAATTCAGGGTCGCTCCCTGTTGAATTGCCACATTAAATCCAAATGGAATTACTGTACTGCTGACTGTTTAATTCTCCTTTTCTCTGTGTGAAAGGGCCCTACCAGCTGCCACGGTTTGGACTAGCCACTAGGGCTTGGGTACCCAGGGACAGTAACTGATAGGGATAGGCCTGTGCACAGAGCCATAGTAAATTATTAGAGTGATAAGCTAATTAACCTGATTTCCCCTGTCCTTGTTATATCCCCTAAATAAATCAGAGCTGCTTGTTTCAGCAAAGTTATACTGCCTGAGGTATTTGTCTATGTTAAAAGTACTGTACTGTGATTGTTGCACTGTATCTCATTTCACAGGAGGTCCCAGTGCCGGAACCACACCTGGGGGTAAGTGTATACTGTGAAGGTAATTCTGATATATTGTGTGGGCCACTAGTGGGAAGAAAGGGGGGTTGCAGTGTCCCAGAGGGCTGTGACCAAGTTAGTTTAACTATTGCAAACCCTGACCTCTGGGTGGAGGCACCCGCCATTGGATCCAGGCCCCTCAACCTGTTAGTGGCAAATCAGGCAGGGGTAGTAGCCCCTGGGATAGCGCCATCTAGGGGTTACACTAGTTAACCAACAGCCTACTTCCTCCTACCCCCCACTAGAATTGCCTTATGTCTGTCCCATGCATTCTTGAATTTCCCCACTATTTTTGCCTCTACAACCTCCTCAGGAAGGCCATTCCATGCATCTACAACCCTCTCTGTGAAGAAATACTTTTTCACATTACCTCTGAGCCATCCCCCCTCTATCTTCAAATTGTGCCCCCTTGTTCTTGCACATCTCTTTTTCTGAAAGATGCTACCCTCTTGGACTTTGTTGATTCCCTTGAGGTATCTGAAAGTTTCTATCATGTCCTCCCTCTCCCTCCTTTCCCAAGGCTATACATCTTAAGCTCCTTTAGTCTTTCTTCATATGTCTTCTGGTGCAGACCCTGCACCATTTTGGTTGCCCTCCTCTGGACAGCCTCCACCCTGTCTATGTCTTTGCAGAGATGGGGTCTCCTGAACTGTACACAGTACTCCAGATGGGGTCTCACCAACTGTCTGTACAGCGGGATAACAACTTGTTTTCTACTGGTGATGCCTCTCCCTATGCATAACAGTATCCCCCAGCCCTCCTTACTGCCTTCTCACATTGCTGGTCCACCTTTAGGTTGTTTAATATGACTACCCCCAGGTCCCTTTCCATTTTTGTTGTTGTCAGCAGTCTTGGGGGAGGATGTCTCCAAAGTCAACTGGGGTGCCCATCATGACGTCACACCAAGATGTCCTCACAGGAAATGAAGGAGGACGGAAAAAGCATGGCTTGGGTGATAAAAGAACTCTGTGTCTCGCAGGCCATACACCTGCTGACTGGGCACCGCTCCAAATGAAACACAGTCTCCACTGGAAGGGTCCTCCAACCCTGTGGCCTCATCTCTATTGGTATGCCACAGACAGTGCGGAGCTAGTAAGGTGGTGTGATGAGGCTGGGGATGCCAGGGATGGAGGCAGCTAAAAATGATGTCATGATTAAGCCAGTCTGTCTATGCAGCGGTAATGCTACTGCTCGCAATGCCGTCGACCCAAGTTCGAAAATTAGCTTGGGGCATCGGTGGTGAGATGGGGGGGAGGATCGAGCATCCCAAGGGACATTCTCCTCCTTGAGGAAGGAGGGCAGCCATCTCTGTCGATAAACTGCCACCTGGGTGACCACAGGTGGCAGTGCAGTCGGGAACAGCTCATTGGTGAGAGGATGCTGGCTCGTGCTGCACACGCTTGCATGTGCACGTGCTTGTGCACCCTTGCCATCGATGTCCTAGAGAAAGGAAGGACCAGCAAAAATATCCTGGATGGCAGGATGATGCTGGCTGACAGCAGGCCCCACCCCTGGCTACCCAGGCACCATCTCCACACACTAGATCCATTCTGTGGCAGAGTTTGGGGTGTCTCTGCAGTCCCCGCCAGAGGGGGTCAAGCTCTGATGGAAATCTCGGTGGTGAAGGTAAGTCCTTGGGGATGCCAGGGTGATGGAGCTGCGGCGGCTGAGCAGAAAGGGGCCAACTGGAGAAGAGGGGACATTAACAGCAGGAGCTGCAAACAAAGTACTGATTTATAATGACTATTATAGGAAGGTTCACTGCTGGGGCTGAAATCTGCTGCAATAGTACGTAACCTGTATTTCGCAGTGTGTTTCTGAACACAAATGCTGTACATTTTAAATGTCTGCTGCGGGTTTGTTGGCTGAGGAGGTAGGGAGGTGAAAAAGTGAGGTGCAGGATAAGGATTGTGCTGAAATTGAAGCCTTTGTGTGTGGCTGTAGCACATGACTGCAAGTAGCCAATAAGGTGCTTGCTGTTAGTACCAATTTCCAGTTGAATTAAGCAACCCCAGAATGTGTCAACACCCAGAGCATTGTGACCATAGAACAGGAGGATGGTATCTGCATGTATCTCTGCCCAGTTTAGACAACCAAAGGCAGGCAGCTCCTTGATCACTCACTGGGGGGTATTTTTGTTTAGGTTATATAGGAGTCCGTATCAGAGTCATACCTATGCTGTACTGTTGAAAAGTATCCTATACTATCTGTCTGCTAGTACAGACAGTTTAATTCAGGTACCACGAGGGAAGGGACATACAACGAGTAACCCAAAACCAAAAGTCCAAGCTGTGATATCATGCCAACTGAAAGAACATAGCTACATATAATTTGATGGCAGATAAGGACCACCAGGCCCATCTAGTCTGCCTAATTTTCCTACCTGCTGCAAAAACCAAAGACCCTACTTGATCTCTGGCTTTGTTCTCCTACCTATCGCTAGGGTACCCCTATGCAAATCCCACACATTTTTTAATTCCCCTACCAAATGTGTCCCCACCACCTCTGCTGGGAGGCTATTCTATGCATCCACCACCCTTTCTGTGAAGAAATACTTCCTTATATTACCCTTTAGTCTACCCCCTTCCAACCTCGTGTCATGACCTCTTGTTCTAGACCATCTCTTTTTCTGAAAGATGCTACCCTCCTGTACCTTATTTATGCCCTTGAGATATCTGAAGGTCTCTATCATATCCCCCTTTTCTCTCCTCTCCTCCAGGGTATACATATTGAGGTCCTCCAATCTCTCATGTGACTTTTGGTGCAGGCCCTGCACCATTTATGTTGCTCTTCTCTGAACTGCCTCCACCCTGTCTATGTCTTTACATAGATGTGGCCTCCCAGAACTGGACACAATACTCCCGATGAGGTCTCACTAATGATTTATATAGAGGCATCACCACCATCTCCTTTCTTCTGCTGGTCATACCTCTCCCTGTGCACCCACTGGCTTTCCAGAAGCATGCATATAGCTTAATCCAATTTATTCTTGTATACAGCATAAACAGAAGTTAGTAAACTCATAGGCAACAGCAGCAGTAGCAAAGAAGGGGAGGGGATACAACTGTCCATTAGCGGGCTCAGTCTCAGAGGTCAGGCAGGGCAAAGGGCCATCTAGATAGACCAACTGGCCTTCTTTCACTCACAGTCTTCTATGTTCTATGTTTCTCCTGGAGATGACATCACAGACTCCCCACACACACACAGAAATTTTGAGTTTAGAGTTCCCCCCCTCTTAAACATTACCATTTTAACCACTGGCTAAACTAACGTTGACCTTTTACACCTACTGTAGCTGAAGTGCAGATTTGGGTGTTCAGCATGGCTTGCGAGTACCCCCTACTATAGCCCCCAAATGGAAGTTTCAAGCATTTTGAAGCACAAAAATAAAAGCAGTGCTTCAGCACTAACCCCATATATTAAAGGGTTTACAAGGTGTTAAGTAAGGCAGTAAAAAGACATTTCTGACCTCAAGATTTTCTGGGTGGACTCCCGACATTCAAAAAAAGTGCACCAGGGCCGGCTTGGGGCTGAGGTGCTGGATGCCTTATCTCGCGTCATGCCGACTCTGGTTGTCAGAGAGCCAGCACAGGGGCAGGGCCGGGGAGGGGGACTGAGCAGCCAGAAGGCAGCTTCCCTCTCCTAGGTGGGAGGGGGTGACAAGCAGCAGGATGGTGCTTTGAGCCACGGCATGCGTGTGCCTCCACACGCACGACCGAGGCATGGGGAAGGGTGAAAACGGGGGAAGAAATCCAGGCATAAATACCTATACAGAAAAAAAATAAAAAACACCAAACTGACCCCTACTTTATTAGTGTTAATGCAAGCAATATACTGAGCACTATGCTATCTTACTAGGTAGAATTTATTTTGTCTTAAAATGGCAAAACAAAAAATAAAGTCAAAAAAAGATTCAGTGTAAATCAACAAGATGTGATATAAATACCTTCCAAAAGAAAAACAAATATTGCCGGCACTCAACCATCTTTCTTGAGACTGTGACTGAAACCTAATAAGCCCAGCTCTGAAAGAATTTAATTACAATTGTAAGGAAATCCATTTAGCCATTGTAGAGCAATCAAGATCACAAGGGGTTGAAAAAACATGGTCACCATTTAGCCAAACCCCATATGCCATGTCTCACAAGTAGATTTTTTTTTGGGGGGGGGGGGCATTCTGGGCACTGGTCGTTGATTTTGGTTGCTCCAACTGTCTGACCCCCATCCTAAATGATGTCATAATATGACTGTTGTAATCAGTTTTCATTAAACATAATGCTACAGGCAGAAAATTATGGACTGTATGCGCTTCCTCAACATCCATATGGGGTATGTAAAAAGGGACAGAGGGGCAAGTAGGACTTCATGTACTACTGTGGTGGGATGGGGGTGCCAAACAGGGTTCTGGGGTACAAATTTTCTTTCCCTAGCTACATCCCGGACCCTGATTAATCAAGTTGCAGAAATGCATTCAGCTGTTTTCAAAAATGTTGTAAGTCTGGACCCATCAGGCATCTCTGATGGGACCCTCGGCAAGATGAAATCAGCACCCACTTTCAGATGGGTACTTGTTCAGTGAAAAATGGAGGATGTGGACCTCAAATTACTGTTTGTTATCAAAAAACTGAATGATTTAAGGGGAACTGCAGTTAACCTGCAAACCTATATTCTCCATAACAGTTGTTTTTTTCAGATACTAGTTCAAATTCTGTTCTCATTCCTTCTTCACTGGCATTTTAGTAAACTCAGTAATTTAGCAATAATGCATGATGGGGTATGTGTCACACTGGGATGACATCATGCTTCTGATGGATAGGCATGAGCCCATAGGCTGACTACATCCAACACCTGAGAAGTGATATTATCCTAATGATACATGCCCTGGAGTGTATTACTGCAATTATAAAATGGGTCGCTTGTTGTTAAAAAAAAAAAAGTGAAAAAAGTACATTTTAAAAATACATTTTTAGTTGCTTTCTGAATAGGCACGATGTTGTGCTGGGATAACACCACTGCTGAAGGTCAGCACTGACCAATCACAGCCCATGAATTTTTCTTGCCATTCTATAACTCTGATTCACACACTGGTGGTAAGTGTCATTTTAGAACTGAACAATGTAGTTTATGTCCCCCTCAACAGCAGAGTTCTATAGTAGCACACAGGTGCATTGTAGAAACAATGGAAGAGCTAAGCAAGGATATAAAGTACGTTGTACAGTTTTAAATAGTCCTTATCGCAGGGAATGAATCAGAGATACCCAATGCATTTACTGGAAAGCCAGTAAAGATGGAACAATAACAGTATGGGAACCATTTTCAAAAAACAGCTCCTAAACACACTTGCAGTTAAAATGCAGTTCTCCTCAAAGAGGGCAAAGATGGTACCCAAGAAGTCATCTTTGGTCTGATTTCCTTCTAAATAATCAGCACAATTTCAAATGTAGGGTAATAATTCAATAAAAAGTTTCAGCAAATCAAGTTAGCCATTTCTTTGGCGGTCTCAAAGGAAAGAACTATTAAGAAATATTCACTTTCTGGACACATTACCATATTTGGTCATTGTAGAACCCCAAGGATACCATGGCATAGATAGAGTGTGACCTTGACAACAGATCCTACACATCAGTTCACTGTTAGAACTGATCCAGGGTCAGCTGATGCGCTTACGAGCAGCACATCTCACACTATCCAATGAAACTGTTAGCTCAGAGTTATTTTCTTGACTACTCTGCATGCACTTGTTAATGCTCATGTATGTGCTTCTTAAAGGGGAACATGCATGAGACATGCTCATCACAGTTTGAAAGTCCATAGAAAGCTCTTTTAAATTAAGTGTTGGGCTTACCTGTAGCTGGCAGCAGTCAAGAAATATTGATGACTATGTATGCCCTATATTGATACTACATTGCTACCATTTTTAGAACCCTGTGATGTCACTGATGATCAAGCTATGGCTAACCACACTGTAGTCAGGCACAGCTTGATCATCAGTGACATCACAACATTCTAAAAATGGTGACAATGTGGTATCAATATGGGGGCAGACTTAATCATCGATATCTCTGAACTATTGCCAGCTACAGAGGAGCACAATACTTCATTTAAAAGATATTTTCATGGACTCTCAACCTGTGATGGGCATGGTTCATAATGTTTCCCTTTAAGTAGGAACCTACGGTATGTGTTTGTAACCCCCCTGTGGGGGCCTACCTCTTTTGCCTCCCGCTTTGCCTGGGTGCTTCACTTTGCCCCCGTGTTCCCCCGCCTCTTGGCACAGGTCCCGTTTGGTCTTTGAGTCTTTGCCTGGCCCCTGCAGTAGTTTTAGTCCAGATTGGGGCAGGAGGAATAAAGCATGGAGCTGCCATGTTGGTTTTGCACTGCACTGCAGTTGGGCAGTTCGCGCATGTGCATTTGTGTATTTCTGTTTTGCGGCTGTTCCTGCAGCCAAATGGATTCCTCTCAAGTGGTCCCGGTCCCGAAATTGAGCTAATCAGGGACTGGAGACCTGGAGGAGGCACATCAGGAGCAGCCAAAGTGTTTATTTGAAGAGCGCCAATGGGTGCTTCAGGATCCTGGAGGCAGCATGAATATTAATGAAGGGGCAGATTAATATGCATGAGGGGGCCCGTCTAACACCTGGGGACTGTATGAATCAGCACTAGTGACAGGCTGGGGGCAAGCTTTATGTTCAGATCTCTACAGTCGGATGATAGAGAGAAGGAACTGTTTTGGAACTGTGGGGCAAACATGTTTAAAAAGTGAACTGTCTGGCTGCATCAGGACATGAAAGTTGGGACTGCTGGTGGACTGTATGTGAATTGTTGGGGCAGCAGCCATGTTTTGTACCCATGTGACCTCAGCCAGTCATTTGGTAGCCAGGATTTTAGGAAAGGACTTCTGGGACAGAAAAAAAAAAAAGAGTTATGGGGGAAAAAGCTGGGAAAATACTTGGCGCTCTTCTGAAGGACCAATCAGGCATCGAGGGAGCCTGATGCAAATTCATTTTTGGAAGGGACAGTTGTTTTGGCCAATGAGGATCTGCCAAAGAGAGCTCCCAAAACCCAAGGACTGTTGGTTCTGGTGTCAATTTGGCAGGAGCCCCTCCAGAGAGAGGGAGACTCCAGTCCCCTATGCAGAAAGATGGGGCAGCAAGGCAGGGGAGGGTCTGCCTGGGGGTTGCCAGCCACCTGTCCCTCAGGACCTGTGTATGCCTTCCTCCATTTATGGAGTAATTTGGATTGAGGAATCTGGTTTTGCACCTTTAGCTAGAAGAGAGCTGCAAGCATGTAAAAGGGCAATGAGAACAGTACAGTTACATAAGAACTTACCGTAATAACAGATCTTCGAGAACAGCTCTTGCAGCAGGTTACACCATTAGGACTGAAGCCGGCAGGCACCAGGACCCCACGGAAAAACTCTAGCTAGAAGTATCCAGTGGGGGACCGCCCCCGATGTCGGTCCCTCCATGTCAGGCATCACATAAAGGGGGCGGTCCCCCCGCATCCCCAGTTCTCCTGCTGGAGACTCCCAGCTCAAGTGTGACATCTGAAGGGGAGACCAAGGATCCATTTCCAAAGGAAGGTTCATAGAAGGTGTCAAAAGACATTGTAGCTGAAGAATTAGGTCAGAAGACTCAACCTCCAGAGGGGAAGGTGAGAGGGAAACCACCTGCTGCAAGAGCTGTTCTCGAAGATCTACTGTTACGGTAAGTGCTTAAGTAACTGTACTATCTTGCTTCAAGAAACAGCTCTTGCAGCAGGTTACATCATTAGGACTGATTCCCAAGCAGTAAGGGACCAAGTTGTTATCAGGAGGAGGATAGGAGGAATGCTCCAAGCTTCAGGACAAAAGTCCCTGAAGGACTGCCAAGCCGAAACCAGCTCTGCGCCTAGAGGCAGTATCCAAACTGTAGTGCCTGATGAATGTGTGTACAGTGCTCCAGGTCACTGCTGCACAGATGGCTGAAGTGGAGACATTTTTAAGCACAGTGAAGGAGGTAGCCACCCCCCCAGAAGAATGACCCTTCACCAGCCCAGGTAAGGGTTTATTGCGCTTCTGATAACATAACATGATGCACTTTACCAGCTATCTAGAAAGCGACTGTTTAGAAACAGAAGCACCGATCATCCTCTGAGCGTAAGAAACAAAGAGCTGGTCCGATTTACGATGAGCTTTGGTTCTGGTTAGATAATATCTGAGGCACCTATGCACATCCAAAGTGTGCAACAGGGCTTCCCCCCTGTTACTGTGATTCGGGTAATACACCAGTAGGTCTATATCCTGGTTGAGTGTGACAGCTGAGACCACCTTGGGAAGGAACTTAGTATTTGTTCTTAAGGACACCCTGTCCTTGTGAAAAATCAAAAAAGGATCCTTGCATATGAGTGCATGAAGCCCAGAAACTTTTCTGGCAGAAGTAACAGCAACTAAAAGGAGCATATTCCAAGCGACAAGACGCAGCTCGCAATCCGTGGCTGGTTCAAAAGGAGGCAGTGTAAGCTGCTCTAGAACAAAAGGAAGATCCCAAGGTGAAACCGGGTCTTTGATGGGAGGTCTCAAGTGCAGGATGCTGCATAAAAAGGGGCGAGAAACCTCTAGTTGAGCTAGAGACCTGTGACCTATCGGAGAATGGTACGCTGAAATAGCACATAGATGGACCTTAATGGAGGATTAGGCAAGTTCTGTCTCATAGAGGGATAGGAGATAGTCTAAAACAGACCTTACAGAACACTCCAATGGGGTCAATGCTCGAGCCTGAGCCCAAATACAAAATCTACGCCACTTCATGACGTAAGTAGCATGAGTAGAGGGTTTTCTGGCTGCCACCAGAACGTCCTCAGACTTGGTTTGCTGGCCAAGGCACCTAGCTTCACCTGATGCTCTTTCCTTCTAAGATTGCTTGAAAGGACAGAGCAGAGAACCTTACCAGAGCAAGGGGAAAAGATTAAGACTTCTTTTGGCTAAGCAGATTTACTGTGTGTTGTTATTTTTATTTTGTACTCATAGGGATTGCTACTGTTTGTTGCTAACATTTCATTGCTTTATTTTTCTCTGATTCAAATTGTTGTTGCTGGTATACCTTCTTCTGCGTTATTACAAGGTGTGCCTACAGGTGTGTGCTAACAGATTACTGCTGTAATCTTCGGATTCAAATTGTCTTTTGCAAGGTATATCTTCTGTTACTGCTTTATTTTTCTCTGTAGCAAAGCATTTCTTACAGGGTATATCTTTTCTGAAATTATTACATGTGGTGCTTTACAGGTTTTATAGTGTTATCTAACATTAGGATAAGCTTTCAGGGTTACTGCATTTGTTGACTGATTGTTTCTGCTCTTACCTCCTTGTTCTTTCATCTGTGGTTGTTCTTTTTCGGCAGGGGAAGGGCCCAGCCACCCACCCCCATCCCCAACCACCCCACACTACACTCCTTTTATAGGGTACCACAGTTGTGACATTTCCTGTGGCAAAGCAGGAAGGGGCGGATCAGTGGGGCATCCACTAGGTGAGCTCATTTACAGGAGCACTAGTAATTTAACTTGTTATAACAAGTTATACAAAAACAAAACACAAAATCAAACCATTACTTGCATTTTCTTCCTTCTAATTACTCTGACCAGGTTATAAATGCAGCAACTTATCTGGAATGGATATCATTAACTGCAGGTACTGCGGAACACTTTTCAGAAGGACAGTCTTACAAGATTTAGGACACTGTCCTACATGCTGGGCCATTGGAGATCTTAGGGCTCAGCTCCGGGCAGCATGGGCAGAGATTGTGTGCCTCAAATTTCATATTCATATGCTTTATATCTAGGGTTGCCGGGGGTAGATCTCCGTCGCCTGCAGCTGGTGCAGAACGCGGCAGCTAGGTTGCTGACGGGGCTACCAAGAACTTGTCATGTCACACCTGTGCTGCGCGAACTGCACTGGCTGCCAGTGCGATGGAGAATCACCTTCAAGGTCGCATTGCTGACCTATAAGACCCTACACGGTCAGGGACCAGGCTACCCGCATGATCTCCTTTGTCCCTACCATCCTCTCCACCCACTCCGCTCCACTGGCGAGGGATTGCTACAGATTCCCAGGGTTTGTCTTAAATCATCTGGGGCAAGGGCCTTTTCTTTTATGGCCCCGACCCTGTGGAATTCTCTCCCTCGTCAGATTAGAGAGCGCCTGTCCGTGGAATCATTTAAGAGCTCCCTGAAAAGTCACCTATTTTCACTGGCATTTGGTTAGTTTATTTTATGGTTATTCTATTGTTCTTATGTTTTTATTTATTATTGCTGATGTTTTATCTTAGTTTTGTATCAGCGCTTTGATTTCTTGAAAAGCACTTTATAAATAAATTTTGATTTGATTTGATATTCAAGAGGAAATACATTATAAGAACCACCCGCCATTTCCCCAACATCCAACAGAAGAACCTCGACCGCAGAGGGTAGTTGGTCCAGGAGGTTGGCAGGTGGTTAGGAAGGGCAAATCGGGTGCCCCATCACTCTGTGCTCTCCAACATATTACCTCCAAAAACCATATAAACACTACAAACAGGTATCTGCCTCTATCTCCAAAATCAAACAAAGGGGCAGAGGACACTGCAGCACAGGAGCTAGCACAACAAAACTCGCCCAAATTAGGAACCAAAACAAAAAAAGCAAAAAGGAAATCCAAAAAACTTCTGATCATAGGAGACTCCATCTCCAGCCAGGGGTAATGCTCAGATGTCTCCCAGGTACATCAGCGTGGCGAAACACTGACCGCATTGCTAAAATTGTTCACAAAGCAGGAGAAAACACTGATGTCCTGGTACACATAGGGACTAATGATCTCGCCAGCCGGTCAGTTGTGGAGACCAAGGAACACCTGACCAGGCTGGGTGACAAACTATCATCCATTTCGTCTGACATCTCTTCTCTGAGATCCTGCCAGTCTGGGAGAGGGGGGCAGATGGACAGAAGGTCAGAGAAGGGGAGATAGGGGAGCTAAACATGTGGCTCAAGGGCTGGTGCCAGGAAAAAGGACACAGATTTGTAGGGAACTGGCAACAGTTCTGGGAGCGAAAGTTCTTAAATTTGATGGACTGCATCTGACTAAGGAGGAGTCAGTGCATTGGGGAAGAAGTTTGGCGTCTTTGCAGAATATTTAAACTAGCAAATGGGGAGAGGGGTGCAACACCGCATACGTCGAATGGGAAGAACACCCCTCCTCCCTCAGCTAGTGGTCAAACAGGGATTCAGCATGTTTGCAGTTCATTTGCATCGCCAGGTAAGAAAAAAGGTCCATCTCCCCCATACGATGCACAGGCAAATGCCAAACCTCACCCAACAACTAACACACCGAAATCTGGCCAATGGAAAATCATGTACACAAATGCTCACAGCCTGGGAAATAAGATTCCAGACCTGCAGGGAATAATGTCAGAGGCTAAACTGGACATAGCAGCAATTAGTGAGATGTGGTTTACCAGTAACCACACTTGGGAGACTTCAGTACCTGGCTATGTACTATTCAGAAAAGACCGAGGTGCAAAAAGGGGGGGGGTGGAGTGGCCCTGTATGTCAATGAAAATATCAAAGCTACAGAAATTCAGAATGCACATAAGGAGCCAGAAGAACTGTGGGTCACCCTGGAAACAGGAAATGGGACAGCCATAAGAACTGGGGTTGTCTACAGGCCCCAGACCAGGGGAGGACATAGACACATTACTGTTAGAGATATACAAAACATGACAGCTAAAGGGAGGTTCTGATATTGGAGACTTCAACATGCTGGATACAGATTGGTCAATACCAGCACGAACATCTGCCAGAACTAGACACATGGTGGATTCCTGCAGGGGAGGGCCTCAAACAACTGGTACAACAACCCACAAGAGAGGGCTATCCTAGATCTAGTACTGACTAACAGGGAAGGGATCGTAGATCTCCAGGTAGAAGGTCATCTGGGGCCAGTGACCATCACATGGTATGGTTCAATTTGGCCACTACATCTAAATCATCCCATTCCAAGGCAAAAATATGTGTACTTCAGAGGAGCTGACTTTGATAAGATGGCCAACAGAGTTAAGCTAGCACTGGCAAAAAAACACAGGTGAGGAGGTACAGGCAAAGTGGGCAAGCATTAAGGATGCAATACTTGAAAGCAACATCCCATTGTGTTAGACAGAAAAGGATGCAAAGAAGAAGGAAACCACTTTGGTTCTCAAATACAGTAGCAGAAAAGGTCAGAGCCAAAAGGCTGGCCTTCAGGAAATATAAGGGAACACAGCGGGATGAAGATAGGGAGGCATACCAAACTGCCCTAAGGGAAGCAGGGAAGGCAGTATGACAGGCAAAGTCCCAAAATGAGGAAACACTAGCACAAACAGTAAAAGAAGGTGACAAGACTTTCTATAGATACATTAGTGAAAGGAGAAAGTCCAGAGGGGGAATTGCTAAGCTCAAAGGAGAAACGGGGGCGTGTGAGGAGGAGGACCCTGTAAAAGCATCTATCCTAAATAGATACTTTTGCTGTTTTTACTAAAGAAAGGTAGGCAGGGCCCACAGCTCAGCACCATGGACACAGGGGAGAGGGTGAGCACTACTCCTTCACAAAAGAAAAGGTCCTACAAGAGCTGCTAAGCTCAGGGTGGACAAGGCAATGGGACCTGATGGCATACATCCCAGGGTACTTAAGGAGCTAAAGGTGGAACTAGCAGAGCCATTAGCAGAACTGTTTAGTGAGTCTCTGAGCACAGGAGAGGTCCCAGAAGACTGGAGAAGGGCTCATGGATCCCGCTTCACAAGAGTGGTGGCAGGGAGGAGGCAGGAAACTACAGACCGGTCAGTCTTACCTCACTAGTGGGCAAGATTATGGAGGTACTCCTTAAGGAAAGGATAGTGCAACACCTGGAATCCATAGGGGCACAGGATCCAAGACAGCATGGGTTTACAAAAGGAAGGTCCTGTCAAACTAATCTCATAGATTTCTTTGACTGGGTAACCAGAGTGGTGGACTAAGGGGGAGCAGTTAATGTTGCCTACCTTGACTTCAGCAAAGCTTTCCACACTGTTCCATGTAGAAGATTGATAAATAAGCTGGGTAGGCTCGGGGTGGGTCAGAAGTTGGTCAACTGGGTGGCAAACTGGTTGACGGGCAGAAAACTGAGAGTGGTGGTAAATGGTATACAGTCAGAAGAGATGCAAGTCACAAGTGGGGTACCTCAGGGATCAGTCCTGGGGCCAGTCCTCTTCAATATCTTCATTAGTGACATTGCAGCTGGACTAGAGGGTAAGGTTTGTCTGTTTGCAGATGACACCAAGATCCGCAACAGAGTAGATGATCCAGATGGGGTGGGCAGAATGAGAAGAGATCTGGATAAACTAGCAAAATGGACAGAAGAGTGGCAACTGGGATTTAATGCAAAGAAGTGCAAGATCATGCACATAGGGAAGAGAAACCCTGAAGCCACCTATAGGCTGGGAGGGGAGTTGCTGGCAGTCACAAAGGAAGAAAGAGACTTGGGTATCATCATCATCAATGACCTGAAATCATCCAAGTAGACCTCTAAAGCAGCAGGTAAGGCTAGGGGGATGTTATGGTGTATTAGTAGGGGTATCACAAGTCGTAAGAGGGAGGTAATGATCCCTCTTTACAAGACACTGGTTAGGCCCCATCTGGAGTACTGCATGCAGTACTGGAGGCCACACCTTCACAAAGACATTAACCAAATTGAGGCAGTCCAGAGAAGGGCAACCAAAATGGTGCAGGGACTGCATCAGAAGACATATGAGGACAGATTAACGGAGCTCAATATGTATACCCTTGTGCAAAGGAGGAAGAGAGGTGATATGATCGAAACATTCAAACTCCTTAAGGGCATTAACAAGGTGAAAGAGTCTGACATGTTTAAATATAAAAAAAATAGCAGGACAAGAGGACACAGCATGAGATTAGAGGGAGGCCGATTAAGGGGGAATGTGAGGAAATTCTTTTTCACAGAAAGAGTGGTGGATGCATGGAACGGCCTACCTCAGGAAGTGGTGGCTATGAATAGAGTGCAGGGCTTCAAACAGGCATGGGATAGGCATAAGGGAGCAATACAGATTAGTATGAATAGATAGGCCACGGACAGAGCAAAGGCCAATGGCACATTTATAAGGCAGAAAAAGAAATGGGCAGACTGGATGGGCCTTGCAGTCCTTATCTGCCGTCAACCTCTATGTTTCAATGTTTCTTGAGAGACCCCGTATCTCAGGACTGCTATGTTCTTAGAAGCCAGGCATGCAGGTTCAGAGACCAAAGATCCAGATGGACTAAGGAGCCTGTCCCCTGGGATAGAAGGTGAGAGCAAAATGGCAGAGGCACCGGAGGTTCCTGGGCCAGCTGATGTAAGAGACGGAACCAAATCTGCCTGGGCCAAAAGGGTGCTACTAGAATAAGGCATGTTTGCTCTTGACGGAGCTTCAATAGAACCCCCTGGATCAAAGGAAAGGGTGGGAAAGCATAGAGGAACCTGCCCGTCCAAGAGAAGGACAATGCGTCTCGCCAGAAAACACCAGGCCCTGGATCTAGCGAGCAGAAATAGGGCAGTTTTGCGTTGAATGGGGACATGAAGAGGTCTAATTCTGGTGTCCTCCATCTGTGGAACAGGTCCTCTGCGACTTCCTGAAGCAGTTCCCATTCGTGGACCCTGGCCTGTGATCGGCTTAGGCTGTCCACGATAGTGTTGTCCGCACTGGGAACATGTACTGCAATGATGTGTGCACCATGTTACAATACCCAATTCCAAACCCTTTGAGCCTCCCTGCAAAGGGGGTAGGAATGAGTGCCTCCTTGTTTGTTGAGATAGTACATCACCGCAGTTTTGTCTGTTTGAACCAGAAGAGTACCTGGCGGAATCTCCGTCTGGAATGCCTGTAGGGCATATAGAACAGCTCTCATTTCCAGAATATTTATGTGAAGATGGGACTCCAGAGACATCTGGGAGCCTTAAGTCCTGACCCCGTTGAGGTGAGCTCCCCATCCGGACCCCGAGGCATTCGTGGAGAGAGTCGCTGAAGAGGGTGGCGCAGTGAAGGGGACTCCCATCGAGAGGTGGTCTGGGACGAGCCACCAGTGCCAGTCTCGGATGACTGCATTCGTGATCTGGACTGGATGCTGCAGATGATCCTGTTTTTGGTCCCATTGTGCTTTCAGCATCCATTGGGTAACCTGCATATGGAGTCGAGCTAGGGGAACCGTCGCAATGGCAGCCGCCATGTGTCTGAGCAGGCAAAAGACGGTGCGGGACGGTACAGTTTTCTTTTCCTTTATGTCCCTTATGAGGGATCTGATGCATTCCGCCCTGTCCTGGGGAAGGAATGCTCTTCCCTGAATTGTGTTCAGAAACGCTCCTATAAAGTGCAAGTTCTGAGACGGAACAAGGTACAACTTCTCCTGATTGATGGTGATGCCCAGCGATAGGAAGAGGGAACAGGTATCCTGTATTGTGGACATCAGGGCCTCCCGTGAGGGTGCCATGAGGAGCCAGTCATTTAGGTACGGAAGCATGTAGTGGCCCCCTCTCCTGAGAGCTGCTGCCATGACTGCCATACACTTTGTGAACACCCAAGGTGCAGAAGATAGTCCGAAGGGGAGGGCTTGGAACTGGTAGTGGTGTCCCAGAAACTCGAAGTGCAGAAATCTGCGGTGCGCTCGGCGATTGGGAGATGTGAGGTAAGCATCCTGTATATCCATGAGACACCAACCATGCACCCTCTTTGAGCACGGAATGAGACCTGCAGGGTCTCATGCAGAAAATGCTTGTACAGCACAAAGTTGTTGAGATCGCTGAGATCCAAAATCGAGCGCAAATCCCCTGATTTCTTTGGAACCAGGAAGAAGTGGGAATAGTAACCATTTCCTCTCTGGTTCAGTGGAACATGTTCTATGGCCTCCTTGTGTAGGAGGGCCAAGATCTCCTGCTGAATAAGCGGGGCATGCTGACCCAAGTAACGGGACAGCAGGGGAGGTTTGGATGGCAGGTGATCGAGGAACTCTATAGAGTGACCTCGTTCAACCAACTGCAACACCCACCAGTCGGAGGTGAACCTCTGCCATCCTAAAAGGTGATGAGTGATGCGACCCCCAACCTTCTTGACCCTTTGATCCACAGGAGGGGTGGGGGCTGGGAAGGAGTCATGCTGTGGTGGTGTTGACCCCCCGCGGGCTGGGCTGCTTTTGAATGCTTCGGGCCCTGGCCCGAGGGGAACCTGGCTTGATTCTTACGGCCAAAGTTGCCCCTGGGTTGCTGGCCGGAATGTGTCTGTTGCCTTTGTTGGCGGCCATGAAAACAATTCTTGTTCCTATGAAAGTAACCAGATTTTGGTCTGTACATGGCTTGTACAATCCTGACTGCATTTCCAGCGTCCTGCAATTTGGTGATGACCTTCTTGGACTCCTCACCAAAGAGGACCACTCCATTATAAGGGACGTCCAGGAGATTCTTCTGGACATCTGGGGTAAATCCGGAGACCCTCAGCCATGAGTGTCTCTGAAAACAAATGCTTGTAACTGCTCCCCTGGCTGCAGAGTCCGCTGAGTCGTAAGCGGCTCGGAGAACCTGGGTCCCCACATCAGACCCAGTTTGGAGGAGGTTTAGCAGCTCCTTCTTCTTTTCGCCATCCGGCAAACCTTTAAGAAGGTCTTGGCCCTGATCCCAGAGGGCATTCTGAAATTGCACCATGTGCGTCAGATAGTTCAAATGCCTAATAGAGCATGTAGCAGCCGCTTACATGCGTCCTCCCATGGAATCTAACTGCTTAGATTCCTGGTCCAGAGGCTGGGTGCTCAAATGTTGAGGCCACTGGGACCTGTCATGAGATGCAGTAATGACCAGGAAGTCAGCCAGAGGTTGTTGAGTCAAATACTGGTCCTCCGTAGGAGCCCTGTAAAGGCGGTCAGCCTTCTTTGGAACAGCCAGTGTGGAATGCGGACGCTTCCAAGCTGCCTTGGTGACGTCCGTAAAGGTGTCCACCAAAGGTGGGACCACCATAAGCTTCTGGTCTTTCTGCCTGAGGTAACGGGCAATGCGTTGTCTCTCGGGGTCTAGTTCTTCAGTTTCCCATCCCATATTTTCCCATGCCTCAAGATTTCCGAAAAGGAGGGATCATTATGAGGCGACCTTGGAAGGTCCCGTGGGTCTGGTGATTGGGGACTGAAGGGGAGATGGAGACCTGGAGATGTCGGATGTATCTGGTCTGGAGTCATCTCCCAATGATCAACATCTGCCCCTGGGTCACTTTGGGCTCGGGGACCCTGACAGAGAGCGTGATGGGTGTTTTTTCTCTCTCGATCGACCTCGAGAAGGCAGAGTTGGCTCCTTGGGGGTTGGGGTCTGTCACCTTCAGCGCCCCTAGGAGGAGGTGGAGATGGTGGAGGAGGCAGAGGCTTAGGAGGAACCACATCCTTCTTGATGGTTTTCCACCAGAAGGTGAACAAATCCTTCACCTCCTGGATGTTCATACCTGACGACGGACCCGGTGTCTGTGTGGGCTGTCGTCGGGGTCGGGCGTCGGGTCCTGGGGAAGCACTGGATCTGGCTCCCTAGGCAAGCCGGCATCCTCTGTGTCGCCCATCTGGTCATCTGGCGGCACGGTAGCCTCTTCACCTGAGGACCCCTGACGTCCAGTGTCCACCGGCATCAGTGTAGTGGTCAGCCATTTTTCGGGTGCTGGGTCAGACGCTTTCTTGGACTCCATTGTCCACTTAAGGGATGTCAGCTTGGAAGTCTTCCTTTCAGGTGCTTTAGGAGGTTGGGAGACGGACCTGAAGTCAATGTTCCGGTGTCGGTCAGGCGCACCTCGCGATTTGGAGGAAGACTTTTTGTGCCTGTCTGAAGGAACAGGCTTGGAGGCATCCAACGCCTGAGAGGTCTTGAGTGGGTGCAGGGAGGCGGAGGAGCCCCCTGAAGACCTTACCTTTACCGGGGGAGGCTGGGAGCGAGCCCGGGAAGGAGATCTATCGGACCGAGTAGAGCTGGAGCTGGTCCTGGACTCTAAGGCCCTGCTTGGGGATTTTGCCCTGTCCGAGTCCCAATGCTTGTCCTGGTGCTTCTCAGATTTATGAGAAGATTCCCCTTCGGAAGAAGGTCTTTTCCCCATCTTTTTTAATTTCTTCTTGAGAAGGAATCCCTGAAGGGCCTTTTAGCAGCGGATCCGGGTCCTGCTATTAAATTGTTGGCAAATTGAGCAGGCCGTGATGGTCTGCAAAGGGGATCTGCTTGCCGCAGGCGCACTTTGAGGGATGTCCTTCAGGAGAAGGAGTAGAAGCAGCAGACATGGATTAAAGTTTACTTAAATTAAAGATTTCACACGTCGTAACAGTAAAGCAGGCTTCTGTGAGGCTGATGCTGGTGAGCAGACATCAGGAAAAGAACTGGGGATGCTGGGGGACCGCCACCTTTTATGTGATGCCTGACGTCAGGGAGGGGCCGATGTCAGGGGCAGTCCCCCGCTGGATACTGCTAGCTAGAGTTTTTCCGTGGGGTCCTGGTGCCTGTCGGCTTCAGTCCTAATGGTGTAACCTGCTGCATGAGCTGTTTCTCGAAGTAAGATCTACACTTTATCGGTGGGAAGTTCTGCTCAAATGTTCAAGGAGTCTGGTTTCGCACTTCTGTTGAGAGAGTGAGCTGTAAGGTCCTACAACAGTAAGCTGTGGGAGGAAGCTACACTTGTCTAATGATTTGAAGGAAAAAAAAGTTATGTCCGTACCCTGGTTTGACTCCTTGTCACAATCAATCAATCACTCATCTTTATGTTACCAGGTGAAACACCACTGAGACAGACTCACTTGCAAGGCGGACCTGGGTAGGTCATAACAAAAACACATAAGCTAAATGTTGCTATAATACAATGAGACAATAGTCCATGTAGAGCATATACGAGCTAGGCATAAATAACAGTGCATTCAATGTGGCTAACAGTACAGTAGACCTCAAAAACTCAACACTGATAGTGCAAAAACAAAAAATATTTACAGAATAATACAAATCAGTATTTACAATATAAACAATACCTTCCCAATCGCAACAAGACTTATGGGATAGATGGGGGGTGTCAGGTAAGGAGAAAGGGGGAAGGACATTTGGGCGAAGGTATGGAAAGAAATGTTTCCGGTTTATGGAAAAGGTTATGGGAAAAGGTTCATGGAAACTTGGTGTGGGAGTCTCCCTGACACGCAGAGGCTTTGCCAGGAAAACCAGATAGTCTTCAAGAGAGAGAGAGCACTTCTGGTTCATCAGCACCTGCACAGTGAAGGAAAGTGATTACTGGTAGTTTGGGACTACTTGAGTAAAGGTTTGTGTCTCAGTACAGGTTCAGGGTCCTCGGAGGAGCCCAGTTGAATCTGCCCAAGTCTCACCGAGACTGTGTGGTCAGTGAGAGTTCAAGAGACTGTGACTGGATTTGAAAGGGCCACAACTGCCACGATGGTAGTGTGGCTCAAAGTATCTAATAGCTGGATGTGACTAAACCTCAAAATAAAGCTTGCCAATTTGACTGTGACACTGTAGAGACTGTGAGCTTCTAGCATCGGCCACTAGCAAGGCAGCGTCCAAAAGAAAGCATTGCTGCATCCAGATGCTGATAATTCCAGCTCAAGTGGAAGACTGTGACTGCAAGCTGCAACCTGAAGCCAGGTAGGTAAACAGCCAATCTCTGTCAAGTGGAGCAGACTGGGCAACAGGGAGCCATGGGCGTGTGCCTGAGTGCAAGGGCACTCTGGATCCAGTGGGGAGCCAGACTGTGGGGTCACTTGTGGCCAGGAAAGCCTTGCGTTTGTGCTCTGCATCTGGCCTGTTTGGTGGGCTGAAGGGGACAAGCTGCTAGAACCTACAAGCAAGTGGGAAGGTGCCAGTTTTCCAAGCTGCAAGGTGCCTGCTACTTGTCTACTCGACTCCAGCTTCTTTAATTCCAGGGTTCTGCTGGTCCATTTCCCACCAGAGCTATGGTCCAAGTTCCACCAAGACTGTCTGCAGAACCATGAGTAATTCAGCGATTGTCCTGCACCTGGGGGCCTGTATATAGTCGGTTTCAAGTTATGCCCAATGGCGTAGTAAAAAGCTAAAATGATCGAAGAAGAAGGGAAAAGTTAATGTTTGGTTCAAGTAAGTGCCAACGCCGGCCAACCAACTGCAACACAGGCGCACAACATGTTAGTGCTGGGTACCCAGGGACAGATTCTAGGGTGTCATCTGAACCGGGGAAATGGTACCAGTGGAGTGTGTATAAATGTTAAGATCTGCAGTAGTTAGCTAGTCAGAGGGTTAGTGGCTGCAAGGATTAAAGTATGTTTGAACTTAAAGGGGATATAATTGTTCTAGAAAACAGAACGCTGCTCTCTAAATGCAAAACTGCCAAATTAAAATGTTTGCTTGACCTCTACTCCAGCTACCATTTCCTAACCCTCCCCCTGTAAATAAATGAGGGTTTACTGTTTTGGAAAATTCGGACTCATGAGCATATTATTAGCTTAAGCCATTAATGCAAAGTGTTGAAAATTGGGGGTTTTGGTTTATGTAATCCATGTTTGGGGTGACTGTATGGGGAGGTTGGTTGGTGCAGCATCCCAGGGGGTTGTACAGCTAAATATCAGGCCCTCTTAAAGTGTACTCTGAGTGGAGGCACCACACTATTTTAATTTCTATCTTGGGAAAGAACCGTAGTAACAGCATAATGGGAACCCACGCCCCTAAACCTTGGCCTGGCTGGCATGGCAGGGGTGGTAGCCCTCTAAGACCCCGCACCAGGGCTACATGTTTTTGGCATCCGTCATTCTGTGCTGCTCTGCCCCGTGGTCCAGTTCATGACTAAACACTGACCTTGGCCCAGCACAACCACCTGGTGAACTAATGAATAAAGAAAATTGTATGCAGAACTGTGATGCTCTGCAGCCAGCACAGACGTGTTTGGGGCACAGGGCTGTAACCATGGAGATCAGGGTTTGAATTCGGCTTCCCCTAATTTTACTTATTCCCAGATTTCACTGAAGTGGCAATCCATGACGGCATGGTGTTGGGATAGTAAATTTACACGACGGGGAGTTAGGCGCGGGACAAAATAAAGGCCCACTTACACAACCTGATCTGCACTGGGGCAACAGGTGTAGATGAGCTGCACCTGAGCAGAGCAGGCAGTATAAACGCTTTGCGGAGTGTTGTAGGTTGCTTCGGTGTGACAAACCATGATCCCAGGTATACTGCTGCAGGCGTTTCTGCTAGCATAAAAACACGCTGCTCCATGCCCACCTGCACCAGTGCAGCCCTGTGACACCCTGCGCTGAATCACTGGTCAAGCATCTTTTTAAAATGCCTGCCCCTTTAATGTTACTGGGAAGCTAGCCCCTTGTTACCAAGAAGTAGGCTCCTCTGACAATTCCCTTCCTAAGCAGGCAGCTCCTTAGCAGTACAGTCTTTACCTCTTATGACCATAGAAAAGTAGAACGCTTTAGATCGTCAGGAGCTTTTGGACTTGATGAACCTTATGTCCCTCTCCACCGTAACACTCAGCAGACAGAGGCCAGCATCTCAGCCACTCAACACCCCCCTCCTCCCCCCAACTGAGACCCACATCTCTGCCACTCGACCCCTCCAGCAGAAATCCAGTGGAGAACGGCAGGAAGTTCAGCCTGATATGCAGACTGACCATGCAATGGTGCACAATGCTTGTAGTGGAAATGTGGTCCATAGCGGTGTGGGTAGAGCAGCAGGCGAGTGGTGCAGATGGAACCGCAACAGGCAAGGTTCCTGTAAACATGCCTTATGTTAGTAACTACTGTAACAGCACACTGGCCCTGTCAGTTCTAGCAGTAAATTGATGCAGGGTCCGTTATCGGGGGACAATCTATCTGGAGTGGTTAGCACATAATGCCCCAGGGGGGACAAAGGTAAGTGTGAATGCGAAACAATAAATAGTCCCATAAGTAAGAAGGTAAGAGATGCGGTTTTCTAACATGCCTTCCATGCAAACTGTTGTCCCAAAGCACTTTACAATCCAGGAGAGGGAAGGGAGAGAATGCCACTAGTCTTTTCTGCACACTAGGAGACAGCACAGAGATTAGAGACATTACAGAGCATTTAGGGACAGGGCGGTTAAGTGAACTGAACAGAGTCAAACTGCGAGGAAGTGGTGATTGTGGGATTCAAACCTGGGTCTTCAGGCCCACAGTTCTGCACTCTAACCACTAAACTAAACCGACTTCCACAACTCATTCTGTGGTGGGTGGGGAAATGCTAGGAGCCCATTGCTACTGCTGGTATGTTATATGATAAGGAGATGTAGTCCACAAGGCAAAGTACAGCTCAAAAACCCTCCCCATGTCTAGGTTCAACCCCTCACCCACCCTACCAGACCAGGTAAAAGAACAGAAAGTCCTTTTTGACCTCATGGAGAACTCCTGTTATCACACAAAGAACTGTGATGACCCACTGGGAGTGTCTGCAACTCCCAGAAGGGATCACACCCTAAAGAAACGCCACCTCAGCATCTCTACAGCAAGACCCTTTAATTTGGAGAAGCTGTAGCAGCTAAACTGTTTATTTCTGACCCTGTTAACTGTGCAGCACTCCCTTGGAATTGCAACATATTTAATTACCTTCACTGCTGAATTTGCATTAATACTCCAGGGTTCATGAGGCTTGTGGGAGCTCTGTGCAGCCACATCACTCCCAACATCTATTTCCATTTCTTCAGCCGTCAACCTACCACTGATTCTCCAGACCCTAGCCTTGAGGAGATCAGTGGATGAACTCAACATCAAGCATGATTTCAACCAGCTAAATTACCACACAACTGCTGCTATGTTTTTATCAGAAATCCACACTGGCGCTGTCCCCAGTGGCTCAGTGATAGTGTGCCACACTGCCACGTGGAAGACTTGGGTAAACCTCAGTTCTTCTTACATGGGCCAGTGGAGAGCATTGACATCATTCAAGTTGATGGGCTTGCTTTCCTTGCAGACAAGGCCACAAAGAACTGCAGCCAAAAGGCAAGCAGGACTTGGCCAGATTTTGGAATACACCACCACAACTACCCCTTGTAACCCAAAACGTAAAGAAAGCAACTTGATTTTCAAAGCCATTGCCACAGGGTTCCTACCTTTAACCCTTGCTGTGCCGCAGACTAATATATCAGTCCAGAATTACTGTGTGTTCTACTTCTGTTAGCAGCCTAAGGGTTAAATACCTCTGTAAAAGAAAACACACCTGCACTCCACTTATGCGCTCCCTAGTAAAGCCATGCTGGCAATATTAATATATGGGTAAAATGCAACCATCAGAGATAGCATTGGTAATATCTGAACCAAATCCCGACCTATGTTTAAGCCTGTTGTAATTGCCACAGTCTCCGATACCCAAACATAGTACTCCCTCATTATAGGAACCAAGAATTAGTTGTCCACCATAACAGATGTGTCTGCCCAATGCCAATAACACCTGCACATGGAAGGCTTACAGTGGTGTCCTGCTTCCACACCTTTTTGCCGCTGGAGGTATTAAAGCAAAGAAAGGTCAAGTGACTGGTTAAAGGTGACAGCATGAGTCAACGCATGGGATTCAAACATGTAACCACCTACTTTCCAGTTTTCACAGCTTTGCGCCCCAGCTGCTAGACCTCCAGTCTTCCCACTGCCCAATGCTAACTACCCCATCACCACCACCGAAGCCCCTTGGTTGCTGGCTGTTAATCAGCTACTTGCTCATGCACTCAGCTCAGATGCTGCATTGTCACCCTGTTACCTGCTGTGGGCTTCAGAAAGCGAGTGGATTCCACAGTATGGCATGCAGGCACAATGTATCAGCTGCCACTAGCTAAGCAACATGATTCGAGTAGTCTAACTTAAGAGTTTCTCAAATGGCGAGGCAAGCTCCCTGGGGAGGCTCCAACCTGTTCCAGGGGAGGCTCAAGAAAGTTTGAAAAAGTACTGTATTTAAATTTTGAGTCTTAGATAGTTTGTGTGAAGGGATGAGGCAAACTGAAAGAGGATAATAGTAGGTGAATTTATGCATTTATTTACAAATTGGTGACCAAGAAAAGGTACACTGAGCCAAGGCTCATTTCAGGTGTACCCGGGAAAGGGTAGGGAATGAATGCAATCCAAAAGGTAACTGTAAAGCAGTCAATTAATACAAAATGAACAACACTGCAAACAAATAGGAACAATGACCAAATAATGAGAGGTAACAAATGCCCAATTAGACTAATGGCAGAACTGCCCACATGCAGGGGTTAAGCAGAGAGTTACTAGGAGCAACAGCAGGAGCGAGCAAAAGGATCCCTGAGAACTTGGGAAGAAAGGCAGAGGTGAATAGGAAGGCTATTCCAGATGTATGGGAAAACAGACAAAGGACACAGTCTGACCCTTGAACGTACTGCAACAAGGGGTAACAAGGTTTTGAAAGTCAAAATAGCAGAGCAAGTAGGCCGACCTGTGGAGTGGTGTTATGGGGGGTGGGGGTAAAATAAGCTGAATAAAATGAGAGCCAGTTACTCAAAGGAGTTTCACTTTATTCCTGTTGTACTGTGAACAGTATACTATTTTCTATGGGGAGGCCCAAGATTATTTAAATCTTTGTGGGAGTCTCAAGATCTCTAACGTGGTTTGGGGGAGGCTCACAATGACAAAATCTGAGCAATAATGGTCTAACTGCTTTTATTTATCAGTATTTACTGTTTTATCCTCCCTGATGTCTCCTTCAGCACGACTCCCCCAGCCCCATTTTTTTTTTCCGCCATTTCCCTTTTATCGCTCATGGATTAACACTGCCCCCCCCAACAGGGTTGACAAGGGTGGAACAGACCCCTCTCCCACCCCGCACTGGCCCTTTGGTGTCCCAGGACTATTCCTGAACCCAGGTTGCTGGCTCCACAAGTAGCAATGTTGCCCCCTCCCTCCGTTGTCAGGTCAGCAGTAGCCAAACTGCTAATGTGGCTCCACAGGCTGCAGAACCCCAATTGAATGATTTTTTTTCTCTTTGTGGTGTGATTTGATTTTTTTGTAACACTAATACAGGGTAAAATGTAATTTATTTATTTTATTTTCATTTTTAGTAACCAAGTAAGTAAACAAGGCAATAAATTGCCTATTGTCAGGAACAGCCCAGGTATTACAGGGCACACAATACAAATGATACACAACAGTGACAGGTTACACATTTGGTACGATCCAGGAACTTAAGATTGCAGTATACATAAAAATAGTAACAGGCACCACACTGGGTACTATCCAGGAGCTGCAACATACACTCCAGGTAAAGAACAAGGCACAGCACCAGGTATTTGGTGGCCTAAGGGTAAAGCAGATAACACAAAGTTCAAGTACAGGAAACACCGTAACTTATAAGCAGGTATAGGCTGTCTGACTTAGGCAGTGGTTAACCCTTTCAAGTCTAGACTTTCAAACCTAGTGCACTAGTAACACTGATTTAAAATGCTGGTGGGAATTCAAGTGCCGGGCTTGATGAGGGAGGTGATTCCAGGATCTGGGTGCTGAGTAACAGTAGGCAAAATACAAGATTCACGTAGTGCTTGTGTCCAACAGACCCTTATTCTTATTTATTTATTTTTTTTATTTATTTAGTTTTTGTTGACCGGGTAAGAGCACTAGACAAATCCTGCCTATTTTCAGGCATGACCCGGGGGAGGCGGATAAAGATAAATGCCAACTGACCTTGAATCAGATTAAGCTGTTGGTATGTTTAGTGAATGAGTGAAATTTGGCCAGGACACCGAGGAAATTCCCCTACTCTTTTTCAGGATGTACTACACAATCTGCAAGTTTCTTCTTAAAAGAAATCTATCCTTAGACCGCACATTACTTATTGCACTGTAAATCCCTGGTAGTTGACAAGGAGAGAGACGGACATGCACATGACCGTGTGCATACAAACAAGCTCTCCCCCTGCTGGCTACCCGCTTCCATGGAGCTACAATGCAACAAGTAATGTGCGGTCCCAGGAGGGATTTCTTTTAAGAAGAAACTTGGGGAATGTGCAATATATCCTGATGGGATGAGTGAGAATAAGGGTCAGTTTGACACAAGCACTTTGTAAGTCTTGTCTATGTCACTACAGCAATGAATTTAAGTCTGCCAGTTAAGTGGCTCTAGATATTCTGTGAAGATTTTTTTTTTTCAGTTAAAGAGTAACTCTGCACTTCTGCATGTGCTTTCATAAATCAGATGCTTCAACTGTTACAATTTACTACAAAATAAGTATTTTCATGTTCAATGTTCCTTTTCAAGATTCACAGCACATTTTGGCAGTCCACCTAAAAAATCTGTATAGAAAACACTTGAAAACTTTTGCCTCTCCCCTATTAACCTCACAGTGCCTTTGTTTATGACATCATAGTGCTCGCCATGACAACAGGCTGTGATGTCACGAACAGCAACTGTGTGGCTAGCAAGGGATAGTCAGATGCATTTTGAAAGACTCAGTGAAATAAATGTTGCATTTTTTATTATTTATAATAGCAGACCAACAGCAGGGGAACATTAAAAACATCAACTAGAAAACAAAGTTACAACATAAGTGGTGTAAATCTAGTATTTTTAAGCTTTTCATTATAATAGAGGACTGCTCTTTGAGATATAGTTGTCAGGTGTGCTGGTACACAGGTGTTGGTACCAGACCTTCTCTACTATAGTTTCCCTGATTCTGAGCACCCAGACGGTGGGTTGGAAACACTCAATAAATGTGTGGTGCACTACACACAACTAGTGGAGTTTTCTAAGAGTATGCTACTTGACCCATTCAAGTGGAACACCTAGGTTCTTAAAACGTGTCTCTAGAGCATAGGATATAGGATGCTGAAAGGACTGCAGAATAGTGGACAAGCAGATGTGGGTCTTGGACCTGATCAGCTTGTCAAGAAACAGTCAGTAACAAAAGAATGTCTGGATAAAGGGGAAGCCCAGCTCACGGACGAATAAAAGGTGCAGTGTTGAATGAGAGGAGCGGCACCCAGAGCCATGTGGCAAGTACTATTATACACTACATCTCATTTAGCCAAGGTAGACTTTGGAGGAGCTGAAGTACAATGGGACACAATAAAAGGCTAGGCAGTAGGATATTGCTGGATATGGCCAGGTGGGCTTAAGGAAGAAGGCAGGATCGCATCCTGAAAGCAAAGCCTAGTTTAACATTAACTGATTTAATGGTGGACATGGCATCCAAGGAAAAATCTAGAGAAGGGTCCAAAATAATTCCAAGGAACTTACAAGAGGATACTTCCTAAAGTGGGGCATCATCAAGGCAGGAGACCAAAAGAGTGCAAAACCTACAGTGGAGTTTATATGTTGAAACAAAGATTATGGATTTAATTTTCCTAGTATTCAGAACACTCCAGATGTGATTTAGCCCATGCCGAATGCTGCAAAAGTCCTTGTTAATGTACTGACTTTGGGTTACTAGATTGCTTGAGCTGAAGTAAACTACAAGGCCAACCACACAGATGAGACTGCAGCAATGAACACTGGACTTCGGGAGGCTATTAATGAGGAGGAAGAATAGCAGGGGACCCAGTATGGAATCATAGGGAAGACCAACAGAGATACTTGTCAAAATAGAAACAGTTTCTGATCTTGACCTGTTGACAAAAAACATTAAGGTAACTAGCAAACTATTACAGAGCTCCTGGAAATCCGTACAGCACAGCCTGTCTATTAGGAGACCATGATTTACAAGGTCAAACACCTCAGTAAGGTCCACAAATACTCACATGTGAACACCTGTGAACATACCATTGTCCATACCATTACTGATATGATTCAATAATTTTAAATGGGCAGTTGTTGTCCTTTGCTGAGGCCTTGCTGAGAATGTGTCAGAAGGCAATAGGTGAGTTGGTAATAGAAGGTGTTCTCCAGAAGTTTACTTAGGGTAGGGAGCAGAGCTACTGGGAGATCGTTATCAAGGCAGCTTTGGTTAACTGGATCTGAAACACCGGGCCTATGTTGATGATTTTCTAGATGTCAGGGATAGTACCATATATGAGAGACAAATTGTGGCTGGTAGAGCAACAATGCCGGGAGCAGATAGCCTTATTAATCTGGGCTGTAAACCATCAAAGCCAGCATGTCCATTTGACTTTTAGTACAGGATAAAAGTTTTATAATCTTGGTTGGGTGAATCAAACAAAAGTAAAATGGATGAGGCACAAAACACTGGTCATGTTTGGGAGCCACAGTAGAAAAAAAGGCACCTGGTATATTAGATCCCACAAGGCGTAAGCAGATAGATCTGAACATTTTGAGTTAAAGGCATTAGCAATAGTAGATGGGTCATCAGGGAACAAGCGACCACCAAACAGTGTGGTTCACAATAAACATAGCTACAGAGTCAAGCCATACAAAAAGCAAGGGTGTTGGACTTTAGGAATGCGGACTTTGGCAAAATCGGAGAGTGCCTCAGAAAAGCACTAGCAAACAGGCAAGGAGGGGTGGAAGAACAAAGGGGAAAAATCAAAACTGCCATCACAGAGGCAACAAGCTTTTGTGTGAAGCAAATCAACAAAACACAATGAAGGAAAAAACCACTATGGTTCTCAAAAGAGGTGGCAGGGAAGGTTAAGGAGAAAAGGATAGCATTCAGGAAATATAAGGAAACACAGAAGGAGCAAGACAAAGAACTATATCAGTTAAAGCAGAATGAGGCAGGAAAGGCAGTCAGAATAGCAAAGGCCCAAACTGAGGAAAAGACAGCCAACTCTGTTAAGAAGGGGGATAAAATCTTTCATAGGTACATTAGGGAGTGAAGAAAGATCAAGGGAGGGATACTGAGGATTAATAAAGGGGAAGGAATGTGGGCAGAGGGTGACAGTGAAAAAGCAGGGATACTGAACGAATGTTTCTGCTCAGTATTCACAAAAAAAGAGGAGGGGGAGGTACCTAAATCAAACAATAGAAACACTCTGGATAGGCGGGTTGATACCAGTCCATTCACAGAAGAAAGGGTTCTGAAAGAACTCTTAAAACTGAAGCTGGACAAAGCAATGGGGCCTGACGGATTCACCCCAGAATTCTAAAAGAACTAAGGGGAGAACTAGTAACACCACTGACTACCCTCTTTAAAAAATCATGGGAGGATGGGGTGGTACCTGAGGACTGGAGGAGGTGGATGTGATTCCACTTCACAAAAGTGGGAGCAAGGTAGAGATGGTAAACTACAGACCTGTTAGTTTGGCCTCAGTGGTAGGTAAAATGATGGAATCAATTCTGAAGGAAAGAATTGTTGAGTACCTAGAGGCCAGCGGGGCACAGGACCCAAGGCAGCATGGATTCACAGTGGAAAGTTTGTGTCAGACAAATCTAATGGATTTCTTTGACTGGGTGACCAAAGTAGTAGACCAGGGAGGGGCGGTGGACATGGCCTACCTAGACTTTAGCAAGGCATTTGACACAGTCCCACACAAAAGATTAATAAAAAAGTTAGCCAGCCTTGGAGTTGGTCCCAAGGTGGTAGCCTGGGTAAAAAAATTGGCTGGACAACAGGACACAGAGGGTGATAGTAAATGGAGTCCACTCTGAAGAAAGGGAGGTTACTAGTGGGGTACCTCAGGGATCAGTACTGGGACCGGTCCTCTTTAATGTCTTTATAAGTGACATCACGGAGTGACTGGAAGGAAAAGTACATCTGTTTGCAGAGGACACAAAGATCTGCAACAGGGTGGATACACAAGGTGGGGTGGAAAGGATGAGAAGAGACTTGGCAAGGTTGGAGGAATGATTAACTGTATGGCAGCTTAGATTCAATGCAAAGAAGTGCAATGTAATGCACCTGGGAAACAAAAACCCAGGGGAAGAGTACACAATGGGGGTGAGATACTAACAACAACAAAAATGGAAAGGGACCTGGGGGTAGTCATATCAGATGACCTAAAGTTGGGCAAGCAATGTGAGAAGGCAGTAAGGAGGGCTGATAAATACTGGGATACATAGGAAAAGGTATCACCAGTAGAAAACAGGAAGTTGTTATCCCTCTGTACAAACAGTTGCTGAGACCCCGTCTGGAGTACTACATGCAGTTCTGGACACCTCATCTCCGCAAGGACATAGACAGGATGGAGGCTGTCCAGAGGAGGGCAACTAAAATGGTGCAGGGTCTGCACCAGAAGCCATACGAAGAAAGACTGAAGGAACTTAATATGCATACCTTCGAGGAAAGGAGGGAGGGGGGGGACATGATAGAAACTTCCAAGTACCTCAAAGGAATCAACAAATTCCAAGAGGGTAGCATCTTTCAGAAAAAGTGATGTGCAAGAACAAGGGGGCACAATTTGAAGATAGAAGGGGGACGGCTCAAAAGTAATGTGAGGAAATATTTTTTCACAGAGAATGTTGTGGATGCATGGAACGGCCTTCTTGAGGAGGTCGTGGAGTCAAAACAGTGGGAATTCAAGAATGCATGGGACAGACATAAGGCAATTCTAGTGGGGGGTTAGGAGGAAGTAGGCTGTTGGTTAACTAGGATCTGCAGCTTATCCAGTAGGTAGGGGAAAGGGGCAGACTAGGCGGGCCAAGCGGTCCTTATCTACCGTCAAATTCTATGTTTCTATGACAGTTTGCAATATCGAGTAGAATACTAGTCAAGTGGTGTGACAGTTTTAGCCCCATAATTCAATTCAATTCAATTCATGTTTATTTTTAAAGCGCCTTTCAAAATCAAGGCACTGTACAAATTAAATAAAACAGGGAAATCCAACACTAAACAATCATAACTATAAAGAATAAGCCAAAGTAAAAAGATATGTTTTTAGAGCAATTTTAAAACTGTCAACGGTCGGGCATTCTCTTGACCAGTGAGGTAGAGAATTCCACAGGGTAGGAGCTGAAAAGACAAAGGCACGAGATCCCGACAACTTCAAACGAACCCTGGGAATTCTACAATCCTCACTGGCTGAAAGCGGAGTGGAGGGGGCAATAGGAACCAGAAGATCTTTCAGGTAACCGGTCCCTGATCGTGTAGGGCTTTGAAGGTTAGTAAACCAACCTTAAAGGTGATACGCCACCGAACAGGCAGCCAGTGCAGTTCGCGAAGCACAGGCGTAATATGACTGGTTCTAAGAGTCCCAGTCAAAAGCCTGGCTGCAGCGTTCTGCACCAGCTGAGGGCGGCGGATATCAACCCCTGGTAGCCCTAGGTAGAGGGAATTACAGTAGTCCAGCCGAGTGGTAACAAAGGCGTGGACCAAAGTTGGAAGGTCCTCCCGGGGAATCAGATGTTTCACCTGCGATATTCCTCAGATGGTAAAAGAGGATTTGACAACAGCTGACACTTGTGATTTCAGGGTCAGACCATCATCAAAAATAACGCCCAGATTTCGAACCTGTCGAGAGCTAGAGAGCGGTACACCACCAAGTAATAAACCCGATGGCTGTCCAACACCCAAACCCCTCCCAGGATGACCTGGATCCACAAACAATACCTCAGTCTTATCCGGATTAAGTCTTAACCAGCTCAAACTCATCCAAATTCTGATCTCATCCAGGCAGTTATTAAGTATGGAGAGTGCATCACTCTGATCGGGGAGAAAGGACAGGTACAGCTGAGTATCATCTGCATAGCAGTGAAAACTCAAACTGTATCTCCTGATGATTTCTCCCAATGGCAGCATATACACTGCAAACAACATGGGAGCTAAAATGGAGCCCTGTGGTACCCCACACGGTAGGGAGAAAGCGTCAGAGGAATAAATTCCGGTGACAACTCTCTGAGACCTACCAGTGAGGTAGGAACGAAACCATTTGTGGACTGTACCAGACAGCCCACAAAAAACCCGCAGTTGCTCCAGTAGCACCCCATGGTCTACAGTGTCAAATGCAGCAGAAAGATCAAGAAGGACCAGGATGGTACAAGCCTTTCGATCTCTGGCCATTAGGAGGTCGCTCAATACCCGAACCAGGGCAGTCTCAGTACTATGCCTTTTCCTGAAGCCAGATTGGAGAGTATCATAGACATTATGAGAGGTAAGATGATCATCCAATTGCAGTGCAACTGCCTTTTCAATAACCTTACCAACAAATGGCAGGTTAGAGATAGGCCGGTAGTTAGCCAGACAGTCTGGGTCCAAGGAGGCTTTTTAGGAGTGGTCGAACTACTGCCTCCTTAAGGGGGTTAGGAAAAAAAACCCTCTCCAAGGATTTCCAGACAATGTCAGCAAGGATTGGGTAGATAACTTCTACACAACTCACTAACAGCGGTGTAGGACCCGGATCCAAACTACAACTAGTTGGTCGCATTGTTTGGATGATCTTCACAATGTCAACGAATTCCAGGTGGTGAAAATCCAACCAGACAGGCCGAGGACTAGATACCACCAGTCGTCCACCACAATCCCCCGAAGGAGAGGTCGGACCGATGCCGGACCTGATGCTGGCAACCTTATCTGCAAAGAAGCGAGAGAACTCCTCGCATCTAAGCTGAGAAAAGGCTTCTCTAGGCTGAAGACAGACTGGATTGCACAGTCTGTCCACAGTCCGGAAAAGCTGAGCCGGTCGATTCTTTGCAGCAGAAATCTCTCTGGACAGGAATTCTGCCTTCTTACAAGTGATTTCTGATTGGTAGCCATCATAATGGGCTGCAATCTAAGCCTGTCAGCATCAAGGCCCGTTCCGCCAGGCTCTCTCCAGCCTCGCCCATCGCCTTAATTCCTTCAAGGGCCATCAAACCATGGACTCTTTGGACGGATGGTGAGAGACCCCATCACTTAACAGGAGCAATTTTGTCCAGAGCATCTCCACAGCCTTATTATAGGCAAATACACGGCCATCTGGACTCATGCATTCACCCGACAAACTCGATAGATCCAACACCATCATTAGGTCATTGGGGCCAATACCCCTTAAAGGGCGGTATTGGACCATCTCCGTAGGGGCAGACCTATTAGAGGGGGCCCTAAAACTGAACCTTATGGTGTAATGGTCCGACCAACTGACTGGTTCCACCCCCAGGTCAGTGATCTCCATACCCAAGAGAAAGACCAGATCTAATGAATGACCCCCTATATGGGTAGAGGCGGTAACAACCTGTGTCAGGCCCAGTGATTCATCAACTGGAGGAGACTTTGACCAAAATGAGAGAGTTCATCGTCGACCCAGGCGTTGGAAGTCGCCCCAGAAGTATTAATCTGGGAAACCCCAACACAAGGTCGATAATGAAGTTCCGTAACTCCTGTAGGGAATCTACCACCGCCACCTGGTGGACGGTAGACAAGGAGAATCCTACAACCCGCACCTCGCCCAGGATATATTCAAAAGATCTGTGTTGCCCATGGAACATCCACAAGGCCCAGTTCAGATTTAAACATAATGGCCACACCTCCCTCACGATCCAGCCTTGGATGGTGTATCACCGAGAACCCAGCTGGAGTTGCCAAGGCCAATATAGGGCCAGGATTTTCATCCAGCCAGGTCTCGGTGATGCAAGTCAGATCGGATGACCCAGCAAGATCAGCTATGATAGCTGTCTTGTTTTTTATAGATCTGGCATTGCACAACACCGCCAAGGCAGGATGAGATGTCGGGGAAGACCTCGGCACCTGTCCGATATCTTCGGGACTCTTGGGTATGGGGACAAGATAAGAGCAACCTCTATCCTGACCCCATTTCACCCCAGGACGTCTTCTGGACCCTAAAACCCCATATATATATAAATTTTTTTAAAACTGTTCCGTAATCTCCTGGGGTCACCTGCAGAATTATTTACTATGTTTCTGCAATATGCAATGTTATTGGCCAACAAACTTTTTTGTAGTTGCTTAACTAATCAACATCCACCAAAGTGATAAGAGGAGCTTAGCTTGGAAACCTTCCAGCCAATCATTGCATTCCAGTGGAACTGCTAGAGTGTGGATAGTGTACCATATCCACACCCCTAGAAATGGAGGTTAGCTCATCGGAAATTCTTCCAGCATTTGTCCCTGTGTTTTGGCATGCTCAGCAGTTCTGGAAAAATCCATTGGGTAAAGGGTCCCCTAGGTACCTCCTGGTAGCA
Organism: Neoceratodus forsteri; assembly: GCA_016271365.2. NCBI lineage: Eukaryota > Metazoa > Chordata > Ceratodontiformes > Ceratodontidae > Neoceratodus > Neoceratodus forsteri. The sequence continues at coordinate 1,029,071,538 of CM028130.1, read as the reverse complement.
GGGGTATGTTTATTTTAAATTACTGGGAAGGTATTAATGAAATGGGACAGAGCAGAGGTGTCATGGGTGGTATTATAATGGTAGGACCAGTCAACACAGGCTAGATCATGGATAACATTTTTAGAGCTGACCTTGGAGAAGTTTCCAAGCTGCACAGTTCCAGGGGAGGGGGGGATACAGGCCCCCAGACACAAAACGTAGGCGAGTGGTCATTATTTATTTATTTATTTGAATTTTGATGACCAGGTCGGCCCACTGAAACAACACTGTCCCTTTTCAGGGGTGACCTGGGGAACATAAGCATACCATAAGTAAAGCATAAAGCACACCATAAGTAAAAACAATGCAATAAACATAGGTAGTAACAGATAAAAGTTCATAAATACAGAAATATTATTTAAGTACTGGAATATCAAAACAAGTATAGGCCTAGTTTATAAGATGTAGGATTGTCACTCATATTTGATGTCAATAGTAATGCATCTATCATCTATCTAATGAACATATGAAGACTGTACTTCAAGAGTTAGTGGCACAAAGGTAGTTGTAATTTCACAAGCACACTTGGCATCATACATCAAAACATACAGGGGATTATTGGGCTGACTGGGCAGTTAGGCAGCACAGCAGTGTGTGAGGTAGCTACTGGAAGGAAGGGGTTGCAGCCCTTCAGTCATCCCCAATCTAAGTCCCAGCTGATTAACAGGGAGGGAAGGGGTTGTTGCTTTTCAGTCACCCATGTCCAGGTGAAAGCTTCATAAGGGTTAAAGGGATAGCTAAGTGCTTTATTAAAGAGGGCCTAGAACTTTAATATGTGGAGAGGGGGCATGCAGTGGGGGCGGGGGGCAAGTAGAGTAGTAGGGTGCAGGGCGTGTGGGGCAGAAGTGCTTCTGGGAGCTCTCTGGGAGATGGGGGGGATGCCTGGTTTGTTGGTACACTGGACAGCTGAGGGAGGACATGTGACAGCTGAGGCAGGAGATCGGTGTGTTGGTGGGGAGGTGAATCGTAGAATAATGTTGGGAGGGGCAGAGAGGCAGCAGGGCTTGGAGGCAGGCAAGGGGGAAGAGAGTGGGATAGGAGCCAAAATGGGAAGGGTGGCCAAGCAGGGAGTAAGAAAGGATGAGAAGATCAGACAGGTCCCCAGGTCCGTCCTCCCCCAACAGGAAGAAGGGCCTAGGGTGGTTGGCTGATAACAGTAAAGGGAAAGGCAAGGCAGAGTGGGGAGAGTGCCCAGCAAGAACACCTACTGAGGTGCTAATGCAGAACAGGTTCCTCCCATTGGACAGGGAGGAGGAGGAGCTTGAGAGGGAAGGGACAGGGAGAAAAGGTGGGAAGGAGGTAATAGGAGGAAGGACATCAGGGTAGGTAATGGGATGGGGCAGGAAGGAATGTGTTCAAGAGAGGGGAGAAAGGGAGGATGAAGCAGGGAAGGGGGAGGTGGGCAAGGAAGAGTGAAGAGACAGGCAGGGGGGGGGTTGAACAGAAGGGAAAGGTAGGGGTAGTGCCTGGAGGAAGTGAAGATCAGGAGGAGGGGGCTGGGATGGGGACTGCTCTGGGCAGGGGGCCAGGATGGTGGGAGGAAGGTGGTGATCTTGGGGGATTCGATAGCTATGAGGTTGAGTTGGGGAGAAGGAGGCCAGGGTATACTGTAGGATGTTAGAGTGTATGCCAGGGATAACGGTGGAGAGAGAGTGAGATCTCCGATAGACCAGCATATGGAGCAGGAGGGAGGGAAATCTCACATAATAATGCACCTGGGTACGAATGACCTTGCAGGATGTGAGGTGGGAATGGTGCAAGACAGGTTCAGGGAGGCAGAGAAAATCTGCAGCGAGGTAGGAAGATGAGTATCCTTCTAAGAGGTACTACCAGACCCAAGGGCTAGCAGGGCAAGGAAAATGAGAATACAGGAATTTAATGTATGTCTCACAAGGTGGTGTGAGGCGAAGGGGTACGGGATAGTTGGTGACTGGGGAATGACCCGGAATAACAAAGACCTGATTGCACCAGACAGGTTACATCTGAGTAAGAAGGGCACAAGGGTCCTGAAGAGCAAGTTGAAGGAATTTGTGGAAAAAAAAAATGGATTTAAATGGACGGAAGTAGACACCCTCGGTCAACTGGTAGAAGGCCTCCTCCCAGTAGAACAGACTAGAGAAGAGCTAGTGGAGGGTCTGGAAGAAAGGAGGAGGGACTGGGGGGAGGAGGGCAGGACAGGGGTAAATGGAGGCCCAGGGTGCAGTGGAATGTGGTGTCTCTGAACATCAGAAGCCCAAGAAACAAAATGGCTGAACTGCAAGCACTAATAGTTGAGGGAGAGGTGGACATAGCAGCCATCACACAGATATGGGCCACACCAAACCATGACTAGGACCTTGCAGTCCCTGGGTATAAAATGTATAGGAAGGATAGAGAGAGATAGGAAGGAGTGGGGAGTGGCTCTGTACAAGAAGAAGGGAATAACCTGTACCAGGGAGGAAAGGGTGGAAGGAAACGCAGAAGCTTTATGGGTGCAGGTACAAATCACTAAGGGAAGGAAAATTAGGATGATGGTGGTATACAGACCACCTTCACAGAAAGAGGAGTTGAACAAGGTACTGGGGTCCCAGATCATGGAAATGGCCAGCAAGGGGGAGGTAGTATTAATGGGGGAATTCAATTTGCCTGGGGTAGACTGGAAAATCCCAGCTACCTCCAGCACCAAGGAGCAAATACTGCTGGATGTATTCTAGAGTGGGTTCCTGACACAAGGTGTCATGGAGCCCACTAGGGAGAGGGCCATACTAGACCTGGTCCTGTCCAACTGTGAGCATGTTCAAGATCTAAAGGTGGGAGTGGCACTTGCAGGAAGTGACCATCACACGGTGTGGTTCCACTTGGACATGGGCAGAGGGATGGTCAGGACCAAGACAAGGGTTTTGGACTTCAGGAAGGCTAACTTTAGTAGGATGGAAGATACTCTGGTAGGACACCCAGCTGCTGGGATTAGAAGAGATGGAAGTGGAACATAAATGGGCCATAATAAAGTAGGGACTGATGGAGGCCACTAGTGAGTGCACCAAAATCAAAAACAAGACATCTAAGGCCAAAAAAAACAGCAGGTACTGAAAGGAGGTGGCAGATATGGTAAGGGACAAGACAGCAGCCTTCCAGAAGTAAAAATGTACTCAGAAAGAGGAGGACTGGGAGGATTATTGTGCTAAATCAAGGAAGATGAGCAGAGCGGTTAGCTAAGGCTACAAGGGAAGTACAGCCAGTACAGGGAGTAAAATTGGGTTGAAAGCCATCTTCAAATATATAAGGGAGAAGAGGGACATTAAAGATTAGACTGTCAAATTAAAAAAAGGAGGGTAGCTGGGAAGAAGGGAGTGAAAAGAAAGTGGAGGTACTTAAAAAGTACTTCTGCTTTGTCTCACCAAAGAGAAGGATGGACCAGTGCTGCAAGGGAGCTGGGGGTGAAAACGAGGAAGCAGGGATCATGGACGGTGTAATCCTAAGGGAGCTGGCAGGCCCCTTTGGCAGCTCTGTTTAATACCTCTCTGGAGACTGGGAGCATGCCCCGGGACTAGAGAACTGTGCATGTGGTGCCTCTCTATAAAAGTGGGCCAAGGATGAATCAGGGAACTGCAGCCCTGTCAATTTGACTTCCATTGTAGGGAAGCTGATGGAGACAATCCTGAAGGAAACAAAAACATAGAAATTGTCGCCAGATAAGGACCACCTGGCCCATCTAGTCTGCCTGTAAGCCCTTGTACTGGATTACTGCTTCTGACCCACCCACTGCTGTACCTCTATGGTTCCCCTATGACTGCCCCACGCAAGCTTGAATCCATCCACAGCGCTTGCTCCCACCACCTCCTGAGGCAGACCATTCCATGCATCCATCACCAAGACTGGTGAGCTTTCTGAAACAAAACAGGCTACAGGACAAGAGGAAGCATGGGCTTGTGCTGGGGCGCTCTTGCCAGACTAACCCAATTGACTTTTTCGACTGGGTGACCAGCACAGTGGACAAGAGCTAGGCAGCTGATTTCTGGTATCTGGACTTCCGCAAGGCCTCTGACTCTGTCTCTCATAAGAGACTAGTAAGGAAGCTGAAAGACCTGGGGGTGGGGGCCAAGATTGCTAGATGGGTCAAGAACTGGTTGCAGGACAGAAGCCAAAAGGTGGTGGTGGGGGGGATTCTCAAAAGCTAGGCTAGTGTCTAGTGAGGTCTCACAGGACTCTGTGCTCAGGCTGGTGTTTAGCATTTTCATCAGTGACTTAGTGGATGGGATCAAAGGTAAAATCTGCCTGTTCGTGGACAACACAGTCTGTGGGAGGGTAGACACAGAGAAGGGGAGACAGGAACTCAGGGTGGACCTGGCTAGGTTAGAGAGGTGGTCGGGCATTTTGCAACTGGGTTCAATGCTAAAAAGAGTAAACTTATGCACCTGGGGGCGAGGAACCCAGAGACCAAATACTGGCTGGCTGGTGTGCAGGTAACCAGGTCAGAGGAAGAAAAGGACCTGGGGGTAATCATAACGAGTGACCTGAAGCACTCAGCACACTGCAGGAGAGCAGTGGCAAAAGCTAATTGGATGCTGGGCTGCATAGCCAGGGAAATTACCAGCAGGAAGGCAGAGGTCATACTGCCGCTGTACAGGTCACGGATGATACCGCACCTGGGGTACAGTGTGCAGTACTGGTGCCATTATCTTAAGAAAGATGTCAACTTGCTAGAGACAGTCCAGAGAAGGGCAACCAAGATGATTGGGGCCAACAAGGCAACACCTATGAAGAGAGGCTCAAGGGGCTCAACACATATCCTATGGAGAACAGAAAGGAGAGGTGGGGACATGACTGAAACCTTCAAGTACATTAAAGGTATTACCAGGGTGAGCACTGAGGGCCTCTTTAGCATTAGTGGGAGCAAGTCCACTAAGGGACATAGCCTAAAGCTGGTAGAGGAAAGAGAGATAAGGAGGCACTTTTTCACTGAGAGAATGGTCGTCAAGTGGAACGAGTTGCCAGAGGAGGTGGTCTCCATGAAAACAGTGGATAGCTTCAAGACAGGATGGGACAGAGTGAAGGGGAAGGTTGCCGGGAGAGACAGGGTAAGCAAGTGGAGTCATGGGGGAAATGGGGAGAGGGGCAGGTACTTCTGTAAACACAGGGGGGAACCTGCACACTCGAGCAGACTGGATAGACCGTAAGGCCAAGATCTGCTGGCATATTTATATGTTTGTATGTTTACAGTGGAGTTCCAGTATACTTAGTTTTACAGAAGTTCTGACAGGTTAAGTGACTTGCTCAGGCACACTTGGTGAGTAGGTGGCTCTAGCGAGATTTGAACCTTGGACTCCTGCCTGTCAAGTCTGTGCTATAATCACTAAGACATGCTGCCTCCAATAAAACTGTTTTAATGGAGATGCTGGGCATTGAACCCAGGTCCTCATAAATGTGAAACACAAGCTTTACCTCTGAGCCACATCCCCACAATCTATAGGAGACAAATGGAGAAACTGGAATACTCACAGCATGGGGTAGGGAGGGGGTGTTCAGTAAGACAAGAGCATCCTCCCCTCACACACACACTACTATTCCTAGGATCGGGAACTCTTCCTCCATGTCATACACTATTCTCCGAACCGAGAGAGTATATTTTACATACCATACTACAGTTCCTATCATTGGAAATTCTTCCCCATAATACACTATAAAACTGAGAATGCCCCCGGCACCTTCCATTAACAGTTTACAGGACTGCACCCCCCCCAACCCCACCTGACAACATATGTTCCTGAAGTTATGACTCCTCCCCAGTCCTGTACGGGAACTGGAAGCATCAACCTCCTCCATGCAACACTGTTTTTTCTGGGATTGGGGACTGCTCCCCAAAGGAACGCCTCAGTTCCATGTCAGTTTGCCACTGGCTACCACTAGCCCGCAGTGGCTAACAAGGCCCATCAGATAGCGAAGGGGTGAAAGCAGCAGTTTTGATGTGCCTTTTATGTGTAGCTATCTACTTATTAACTGCCAAGTTGAAAACCTTTCACTAATGAAGAGTTTGAACTTATGTGTGTGTTTCCCCAACAACAGTATACTGACTAACATTGGTAGACAGGGCCCTGTGAGCTGGCTAAGAGCTCTTCAGTACAACAGCTACTACATCCACATTCTCCCACTACAGGGTGGCTAATGATCGGACATTGTGTGCAATAAACTTGGATTGGGTTATTTAGGTGCTGATCGCAGTGCAAACCCCGGAGGGCTGGTCCCTGGAAGGTGTTTGCTGTTCCTTGTCACTGAAGGAACGTGAACTGCTTTTGCCAGGCAGCATCGATTTCTGCAAATCTTGAGAGGCCAGCTTTCCCAACGAGGAAACTCCAAACAGCTGTTTCTTTCCGCATGGGATACACAAATATTGATCCCCTTCAGTCAAAGTATTACTTCAAACCAGAAGAGACAGAAGTACATTCTGACAGAAACTCACAGCCACAAGCAAAGCCTGGAAGAGAAACAGATCGCTTTGTAACTCACGTCAAAATATGCAAGTGGGCCCATTCACTACCAACACACCCATATCTGCCATAATCAAGTACGAGTGCATGTGCATGCACGCACACACACACACACACACACACACTCACTCACAAACCCTTACACATATCACAAACCCACACACACAACTGAGAACACACACACAGAATACACTCTCACACAGCACAAATGCAACAAGCACAACACAACCAAATGTGTATGCATATACACGCACCATATACACTAAGGCAGAACACAGACTTAACTATCAACACACAAAATGAAACACATAGGAGCCAGCCCGGTGGCACCAAGGGCTGAGGCGCTGGACGCCTTACCTTGTGCTGCGCAGGAGACCCAGGTTCAGGAACAACCTCGGGTTGCTGGGGAGCCAACAGGAGGAGAGGATTAAGCGGTGAAAGGCCTCTCCTCCGGGGTGGCTGTCGCCCCAATAGTTGGTTCCATTGGGTGCAGGTCAGATGGGAAGCACAGGCGGAGGGGGCGGCAGTGATTGTCAGGGGTGGGGCGGAAAGGGCCAAGCCAGAACCCGGCGCGTGCGGTGTGCCGCCAGATGTGCGCGCATGCATGCGCATGTTTGCGGGGTCCTGAGTCCAGGATGCAAAAAAAAAAGGGGGGGGGGGGGACTGCAAAAACTACTAATGAAAAAAAATATATACAACACATGGCAAGGCATGCAACAAAAACATGACTGCTTTATGCACAAATCACAAATAAGTGCATATATGTGCCATATATATATATATATATATATATACACACACACACACACACACACAACATACACACACACATTTATTTATACAATGCCAGTGGGTATTACAACAAAATCATAAGTGCATTTATTTTCATAGGCGGGGAGCTGGATTGGAAAGAAATAATTTCTTTCCATTCCAGCTCAGAGAACAATGGACATTTCCACTGCAACTCCATAAAGTTCTGAGCAGCATCTTTCTTTATACCCAACATTCTGTCCACACACATTACACAATGTGGTCTGTACTCGAAAGCAGTTACACTTGTGGGGATATATGTATATATTTAGAACATGGGCAAGTTAAACACTGTATTCTGCTTGATTGTTGCCATTCCACTCACATATGTTTATGTGCCAATACACCTGCCCCCCACCCACCCCCTCCATAAAAGGTCCAACTTGTTATCTGGAATTTGATTTGGACATCAGATATGGAATTCATGAGACACTTCCCTCATTCTTGATTTCCATCACAAATATGGCTGCCACCTTTACTCTTGTATAAAAGCCTTCAACCAGGACCTAAAAATAAAAGTTTCTTAAATTAAAAAAATACATACATAATAGAATGTTTTTTCTACTAATGACCCCTTTCTTATAAATTTAAAAACAAATCAAGCACTATTTAAATGTTTTATTTTTGGTGTTTCTTTCCTGACCATGAAAAGTCCTCCTCATAGCCTAACCAGTTTGACAGACCAGTCCCCGCTGCTAAACCTGCACAGGATACACATGTGCCTTTGGTTCTCTCTCTCTATGCCAGTGGAATTTTGCAGAATTTTGAATTCATGCATTCCATGTTAACATTCCATGCTTCTGATAGAGGGGAGTGAGCATTCTTTTTTTTTTTTACCAATTGTTTAACCAGGTGAGACACACTAAGCTGAGAGCTTGTTTACAGGTGCAACCTGGGAGCACAGGGAAGTTAAGCGACTTGCTCAGGGTCACACAGTATGCAAGTGGGGGCTGTGGGATTCAAACCCATGTCTCCAGATTTGCAGCTCAGAGCCTTACACCACTGCGCTATACTGCTTCTATTAGAGGAATACGGCAGAATACTGAATTCTTATGTTCCATGGTAAACAAAACAGACCTACTGCATGGAAAGACAAATGACAGGTAGAAAGCATGTGTGGAGAGACTATTTGCACTTTCTAATCAATAATGTATTGTATTTTTGTGTCTTTTATCTTTTACAGATTTTTTTTTTTTTAATTTGCCCAACCCATTTTCTAAGCACGATAAGAGTGATCGGGGTGTGGGGTATTGGTTGACACTCACACATCCAGTGGCTGTAAGGCCCTCTGCCTGTGGCCTCATCATGCCCCTGGGCATGCGGGTATCCACCAGTACTCAATAACCTGTCAGGTCTTATTGCTTACATATACACATATTACAGGGGCACAGTAGTGCCCCTACAGTTAGGGTTGAGCAGGCTGTTTAATGTTAAACCCCAATTTTTGCACCTTAATAACTTTGGCGGCATTTGACAAAATAGCCCAAAATTTGGCATGTGCAATCAGTCTGAAGATATGAAAAGTTTTGTGATAGCATTTTGTTCAGTTTTCGAGATATGGAATGCCAAAAAAATGCAACACCTCCCCCCAAAAAAAATAAACAGTGTTTGGTTTCCCATAATTAACATGTTGTTTTTTTTTTATACCCTCAGGCACAGGTCGGATGGTGTAGAATGCTGCTTGTACCAAGGAAGTGCCTTTCGAAAGTTTCGTGAAAACATATTATACAGTTCCAGAGTTATAAGGATTTTTTGGATAACCATCAAGCTTGATCAGTTTAAAAAAAAACTAAACAAAAACCAAAAAACACCAATTCTGAGGTCTTATTTTCATGATTTACTTGTCATGAGGGAAGAAAAATCACGGCTGTCACCATCTTGTTTGTTTTTTTAACTCAAAAACATTGAAAATATATAAGAATGTTGTATTTTCAATAAAAATAAAACTAAGTCTAGGTAAACGGGACCCGTTTAACTACGTTCTGGTGTTTTTTTTGTTGTTTTTTCATAACTGCCCTGGAAATAGTGCTTTTGGGCACCCACAAATCCTGGATGCCCAGCTGAGTGAGATGAGCTGTTCACCCACATTCTACTTTCTTGAATTCTGAAGCCACAGCTGGAGTTGTGCTGTCAGCTTCAACTGAAGCAGTGAGCCAGCAATCCCCTGCTCTCACAGTCTCAGTTTTTCTGTCTGTCTGTTCACCTCTCTATCCATCTATCCGTTTGCCTGTCTGTCATCCATCCAGCCATCCATCTGTAGCTGTCTACCTACCTATCCACTTTATATCAATAGTGGATTGGGGTGCCCATCCCTGGTACCACTTCTTTCTCCATCCTCCCCACCAGGTCATCTGCCCCATCCCCATGTTTTATTGAATATGAAATAAGTGGACCAGGGTGCCCACCCCAATACCACTTCCCTTCACCCCCCCCCAGGGCACCTGCCCCCTTTCCATTTATATACACTGTGGCACCGGGGATGCCCACCCCAGGTGCCATCGAACACTAGCTGAACACTGGGGTGTCCAATCCCCAGTGTCAGAAAGTCCACTGAAGTAAAGAAAACTATCCCTCCTTGATTGTTTTTTAAACCTGTACACAAGAAAACGATCCCTCGCCAATCTGACCACCCACACACACACACACACCCACCTCCCACTCAGGACCCAACACACACACACACACACACACACACACACACACACACCCTCACTCACCTGAACATGTCACATAATGCATTTACCCAAGTTCTCAATATGAGAACAGTGGGATTTACTTTAAATGTGAAACCGCAGCTGAAGTCGTGCTGCTGGCTTCAGCTGAAGCAATGAGCTGGTGATCCCCTGCTCTCTCCGTCTCTGTCTCTTTCTCTATGTGTCTTAGTGACAGTAAGCAGACCAAGGTGCCCATCCCAGTACCGCTTCTTTCTCCCCCCCATTCCAGGTCGCCTATCCCCCCATTCCTATGTTTTATGTAATATTTATTTATTTAAAGGTTGGTAACTGGGAAAGGCACACTGAGCCGAAGCTCGTTTCAGGTGCAACCCAGGGAAGGGGAAGAGGGTACAATATACACAAAATATAAGTATACATTTATATCCATTCATGAGATGAGCAAGAGTACATGAAAAATATATTGTGAATAAGTAACATGCACAGAAGTAGGGCCTAACAACATATCTGCCAGCGGGCAGTTGAATACCAGGAAAACAATACATAAGCTAGCAACACTTTCTTAGTGCACTGAGGCAGACGTGAGAGCACAGGTACTGTGCAACAATATACACAAAATATAGATATACATTGACATACATTCAAGAGATGAGCAAGATTATATATGGCAATTATATACGTAGAGCAGGAGCAGCAGGGAAAAAAGGGGAAAGGGTCAGAAAGGATGCAGTGTATAGCATTCAAGGAGGGTGGAAACAGTGGCAAGGGGGGGGACGGGGAGGCGCTTGAAATGAAATTTAATATGTAATGAGCAGATTGGGGTGCCCTCCCCGGTACCATTTCTCTTCACCCTTCCCTCCAGATCACCCCCCCTTCCAGTTATATATATCATGGCACCAGGGTGCCCACCTCCAGTGCCGCCAAACACCAGCCCAATACTGGGATGCTCAATCTCCAGTGCTGGAAAGTCCAAAGTAAAGAAAACTGTCCCTCATTGATTTTTTTTTTAAATCTGTACAAAATTAAAATGGTCTTGAGCCGATCTGACCCCACCAAAACTGCCCCCACCCATCCCACCCTAATCTCCCACTCAGCAGCCAGCACCCCACAACCCCTACACAACCATGCGCATCTGAACATGTCTCACGATGTAGATCCACTCTCCGATTGAAGACATGTCTTGCGGCTGGAACCGGCAACTGCATTATGAGAAAATAAGGTAAGTCTGGTTTAATGCATTTCAACTTCTGTCATTTTTTAATGTTTTTTAACATTTTTACACCAAATTTTCATCATGGCCTTTTTGGGACCCCACATCATAACCAGTGGTGGTTGAATTATACAAATCTGGCCCAAAATTAGATTTTGTGGTCACTTTGCAAAATCACCTTTTGGGCAGGATTTGAAAATTTTCACCACCTTTGTTCATGAGGTGGGCTCATAAGAACACTATGTTGAAAATTTGGGGTCACCATATTAAACAGCAACAAAGTTATGGGCATACACTGAAATTTTTCTACGCTCACTCATGACTTCAATAATTTTCAATATTTTGACTCCAAATTTTCAACAAAGCCATTTTTCCACACCACTTCATGAACATGACAGCTGTCATTTTTCAAATCCTGGCCAAAATGTGTTTTTGCACCTGTGGTACAGAATGGCGTTTCTGCAGTGATTTGAAAAAGTTCACCTATCAAATTCATGCAGTGGGATAATAAGAGGACTGTGCTGAAAATCTGGTGTATAAGTATGGTACAATGACTAAGTTATGAGTGAATGCTGCAGTATTTCAACATTCACTCATAGCTTTGCCATTTTTCAATATTTTGACTCCAAACGTTCAATGTAGCCATTTTCTCACACTACCTCATAAACCTGACAGGTGTCATTTTTTAAATCTCGGATAAGACGTGTTTCTGCACTTCTGTTGTGAAATGATGTTTCAGCCAATATAGTTATAAAATGACTATCCTGAAAATTTGGAGTCAAAACTGAAAAAAAAAATTATAATTATTAAGAAACGTTGTTCTGCCAGTCTTGACCGCTGGGGATATGCTTTGCGATCACGTGCTTATGAGACGAATTTGGGGGCAAGCTCAGTGACCCAGACAGATGGGCTGTGGCTTGGGGGGAAGGTGCTGTTATGCGACAACCCCCCCTCCCCCACCAGGGGATGATAGCTGTAGGGATGTCCACATGGGCTCAGGTACCATACAGTGAAGACAACTCTTTTCTTGGCATAGGGCCCTGCACCTCTGCATCCACTGGTGGCAGAGGGCTCTGTGTACTGGCTCACAGATGAACTCTCTCCCCGTGTGTCTGTATCTGCAGTGAATTGGAAGTGCAGGGACCAGAGGGCCCTTCCCATTCCATAGCCCACCAGACAGCCCAATTAATTTTTGATATGTGGCTTTGCACTTCCATAGGCAGATGTCAGCATGTGTTCATGCAGGTCACAAAAGGACCTGCGTTAATGAGGATACAATTCCACTGTCTCAAGAAGAAAGGAAAATGTTTGCATAAAAACTGCATTAATGCATCAGTTAGAGTTCAAATTAATGCCACAAAAGTAGGGAAATGTGGCATTGAGGCTTCTAACCCTAACTCCCCAACCCCCCAGCAGCAAAAGGAAAAAAAAAACATTAGGGTTTTGGGTCTCCAGAGTCTTGTCAAATCAGTGGCGGGGTCTTCCTTGGAGTTATCGACTCTAATGCCCACCCCATTCCCTGAGCAAGCAAGGTCAGAAATGATCTCCTTTCAGGCCCTGCAAGAAGAAAGCTACAACTGATTGTATTGGAAACATGTGGAGAGACATACTTCTCTACTTTTGAAGGGTGTATCACTAGGAGGCACTGGCTTGGAGCTGTAATTTGTGCTTCATACAGGAAGCTATAGGCTGGGTGAGCATTAAGGCTGACAACCCCAAGGAAGACCCCACCACTGATTCGCCCAGACTCCGGAGACCCAAAACCTTAATTTTTTTCCCCTTTTGCTGCTTGGGGGGTTGGAATGGGGAGTTAGGGTTGAAAACCCCTAGTGCAACATTCCCCTAATTTTGTGGCATTAACTTGAACCCTAACTGGTGCATTAATGCAGTTTTTCTTGCAAAGAATATATATTAGAAATATACACACACAGAGGAAGCCATCCTTTCTAAAATCCTGTATCAAGTGTATCATCTATTTCCTTTGCCTTTGTACTCGTGTGTGCTATTTGTAACCTTCTATTTACTTGTATACTGTGTAACTGTTCTATGCCTTACTGTTACATTTAACTCTGTGACACAGTATGTGGCCTAGGTCGTGCTCGAAAACAGTCCCTGGGATCAGCGCACCCTACCCGGTTACCAAAGTAATAAATAAATAAATAATATAAAGTGCTTACTAAGCACAATAAGGTATAACTTCAGCTAATGTGGCATCTTCAGTGAAAATGAAGTAAGAGGGACATGCCGTATTGCAGTACATTTATGTGGTACCCTGTTCTGTGGCAAAGCTGAAGATCACGATGGCTACAAAAACTACAATAATGCAGGTATTTGGGTTGAGGCTCCACTGAGGTGTGTGACCGTGGCTGAGGAGGATGAGGGAGGTGGCAGGCAGGTCTGGAGAGTACAGGAGGGGGTGGAGAGGGGGGCATAAAAAAAGAAATACTACAAACAAAAACAAAAAGGAAGCTGTTGTCCAACAGAGCTCTCCATGCACCAGTGTGAAGCTCCATACTTATGGGGAGTAATGTGCAGGGGTTGTGAATGCCGTCCAATATGGACATGGACTGGGGTGCAGGGTGCTGTGGCTGGGAAATGCCCAAACCGAGCGTATCATCAGCTGCTTTGTGGACTGGGCCTAAGTCCCTGCACATGTGCAGCAGTGTTTTTCTGGGACATAGTTTTTCCCAATTTTATTTTACTTTACTTGTGAGTCATGTCAGCGATCTAGGACCATTCAGCTGAGTATTTACTGAGGTGGATGTGGGTATGGTGGCATTGGTAGGGGAATTATTAATTTGGGTGCTGGCCGGGGAGGAAGAGAGTGGAGGGGACACGTTGCACAGTGGGAAGGAAGAAGGATTTTCTTGCTGGTGTGTGTGGTGGGGGGGGGGGGGCTGGCATGGATTGCAGAGGGAGGATGGGGGAGTGGAGGGAAAGCAGTGTAAGCAATACACTAGGGTTGGGCATCTGATGGCCACAAAAGTTTAATTATTTTTGTTGTTGTTAAATAACATGCATCAGGCACCGGGATTATCTACTCAGTGCTGGGAGAAGTGGTGGAGGGCTTCCAGTACTGGGCAGTGATGGAAACAAAATACAAATGCAAGGTTTCCCCCATTTGTGACTGACATAAATTAATCACAGAGAGAAAAAATAAGAATTAATTGATGGTGATCATTTTTTATACATGGATATCGGCACTTTTATCTCCAGTTACAACCTCCCAGTTGATATATTCGGTTACAACCGGGAGTTTGTAATCAGCACCTGTCAATCAAGCTCCCCACAGAAAGATCATTGGTGCCTACTCTGTCTGTGGGAGGGCTAAACATCTCACACAAGATGACGGTTGTTACCAAGCACCGGAACTGACACTCAAACTTTCCCTCATACCATAAAGGCAAGTAACTTTTTTAAGTATTTTTTAATATCTACCTACTTGAGCCTGCCTTCAAAACAATAAAAGTCTATCTGTTGATCCTGCCGCTGGTACAGCTCAAGTGCCACTTCCATACACAGCACGACTAAAATGGACCGCGACTTACTAACTAAAACATTGCCAATGCAGTTCGTACTGTAGTGTAATGTAAAAAAAAAAAAAGTCAAGAAAAAAAAAAGAATGCCTGTCCTAAAAAGCTAGAGACAAGCAGTGTGTGTGTGCGTATGCATTTATGTCTCTGACATAAATACTGCACTGATTCAGCTGTGCTAAACAAACAACAAAAAATGATCACCATTAATTAAATAAAATAATATATGGGTAGGTGTGTGTAAAACCAGAATTTTACACATACTGTCAGTGTGGGATGCTTTTATAAACCCCTCAGGCTTCACCCTCAGAGTTTATGTAGCATCCCACACCTCGGGTGTGCGTAAAATTCTGGTACACACACACACACACACACATATATATATATACTATATATATATATATATATATATATATATATATATGTATAATTCTATATTTAATGTTTCATGGCACAGTACTGGCAGTGGGAAGGAAACACAACTTTTTTTTCATTCGCAATTGACTTGGAAAATAGGTTGTGACACAAACACTAACCTAACCCTACTGCCAATATGATCTGGGAGCCTTAGCTGGTGGCTTGGTTACACTCCCTTAAAGTTAAGCTAAGCCCCATCACACTCTGACTTCCATCTCCCCCATCACACCCATGTAGATCCCTTACCCCCATCCACTGAGCAAATCCCCACCACCACCACAGCCACCTCGGTACATGCTTTAATGATTTGTCCCACAGTGGGCAACCAGCACAACCCTCCTTCCACCTCAGCCCATATCATCTTCTGCTCCGCCACGTCCGCTGCTTGCTAATAAACAAATGCGGAAAACAAACTAAGTTCCCAAGAAACGGTACTGCTCATTTGCAGGAATTTTGAGGGTTTTTTTTCTTCCCCATAAAAAGAGGGTTGCATTTGGTGCCCCCAATAATGTATTTTAGGGCCAAATTCAAACCCCAAAACTATGTGGTTGGGGGGGGGGTTGTTAGAACCCAGAACCTTAAATTTGAAAACAGATATATGTCGTTGAACCCCCCCCCCCCAAAAAAAAACCTAACTCCCAAAATATGAACTGTGCGTGCTTAGGGATATCATTTATTTTGGGGTGTTTTTGCTATCACCCGTAACCTTTACATTTTAAGCCCAACTCTGGGGGATTGGCTACTTACCACCACCCGCATGACCATCCAAGTGGCAATTCTCAGACCTACCCAATGAGCTTTCCACTTTCGGGACCTACATAAAACATCTTACAGATCCAGCACAGTTCCCTACTGGTCTGCTGCTTTGCCTAGGGCTTGCAAAGCCTTGTGTAAAGCAAGACACTGGTCTGGCGACATGCTCAGTGGATCAGCTGCTTCCCAAAAAGCAAGCTATAGACCTCCCCCGCCATACCCAATGGATCTGCTGCTTCATGTAGGGCATGCTGGTCCATGCCCCTGCACAATGGTCTGCTGCTTCATGCAGGGCCCATAGGGCTCTGTGCAAAGCAAATGACAGGCTTGGCACATGCACTATGGTATGCTGCTTCATGTGGGGCCCTGAAGAAAGCTAAAGGTGTCAGTTGTTGCAAAAATATATGTAAACGCAGCTGTTAAAGGCTGAAGCACAAAACATGGAAAGTAGGAAAATAAAAAGTTTGGAAGGAAGTTCCTGGAGTCATGGTGAATCTGTGGTGTGCTGTTCTTCAGCGTTTGAATGATCGTGCAACACAGACCTAACCTCAACTTCAGCACTGCCTAGTCGGACAAAGTGAAATACTGGCACAGTAATGCTTGGATAGAGGGTGCCAAAGTTAGGGTAATGCCAATAGCCACAAACAGGTATAAGTAAGTAAGTAAAATTTTATTTGTGTGAGGCACCCTTCCAGTGCTCAGAGCACCTTTACAATACACATTAAAAACAAACATTTGTCAATGCCGAATGTTGTCTCGCTGGCATTGGCAGTGCAGGAGTTAGAGATGCATAATAGGAATGGCAGTGAAGTATTGAATTGACGCCAACCCCACCCCCAACCTGCAGAGACTGACAGGCATTGGGGTGTGACTTTGGGTCATCAGCTATAACGCTCATGCCATTTAACCTCACCCTACACTGTAGACACTGACAAGTGCCGTGGTGTGCTTTGGGGTCTTTGGGCCTTATACTTACCCCATTCCATAAGGAAATATGCTGAGATGGGTGCAGTATAGGAGAATGGGGTGAACTTTAGGGTCGAACACTCCAAGGCACACCTCGATGCCTGCCACTGGCTGCAGGGTAGGTGGTGGGGGTGGAATGGCATGAGCATTACAGCCAATGATCCCAAGTCACACCCCTGATGCCTGTCAGTCTCTACAGGGTGGGATGTTACAGTTGGAAACCCTAACGCCATAGGCATTTGTTGGTATTTTCACTCCAAATTTTCAACATGGGCTTTTTGTGACCCCACCTCATGAAGAGCGACACTATCAGTTTGTTAGCTGAAAGGTGGCTTTGCACAGCGACTATGCCATTTGGGGACACAGGCACAAAAACACATTTTGGGCAGGATGTGAAAAATGACAGCTGTACTGTTCGTAAGGAAGTGTGAAAAAATGGCAGTGTTGAAAATCTGGCAAATCTGCAAAGTTACAAGGGTGCGTGGAAACTGCGCAACACACGCTTGTAACCAGTCATTTTATGGACTTTCATCACCAGATTTTCAACATAGGCATTTTAGAACCTCTGTTCATGAACAGCGTCACCGTTATTTTCTCAAACTGTCCCGAAAACTGATTTTGCACAGTGACCACGCTATTCTGCGCCGGAACTGTGGAAAAACATTTTGGCCAGGATATGGAAAATGATAGCTGTAATGTTCAAATATTACAAATTCACGAAGTTACAAGCGTGGGTGGAAACGGCACCAAGCATGCTCGTAAAACAGTAATTTTTTGGGATTTTTTCCACCAAATTTGCAACACAGGCTTTTTGAGAACCCCCCTCATGAACAGTGGCACTGTGATTTTGTTAATTGGTCCCAAAAGGTGATTCTGCGCAATGACCATGAAATCACATTTTGGGACCGAATAACACCATGATAGTGACTGAATTCATGAGGAGGGGTCCCAATAACCCAATATTGAAAATCTGGTGTGAAAATTCCCAAAAATACCCGAGATATGTAGCAAAGTTTAAAAAAACATATTTATGCCATTATACAGCTTACCGGCATTTCTTTAGTTCGAGGTCGGCTTTAAAGAGAGCAAACGTGTTCCCGATCCACCGAAGATCATCGCGCTGTGCTCCGGAGGTAAGTATGGGGTGAGGGGGGTGTCGGGAGGCAGGGTGTGCAGAGGGTGAGCACGGGTTGGGGGAAGGCCACCGGAGACGACGAGGGACCGTTTTCTGGTTTGCAGGTTAAAAAAAAAAAACATCACGGGACGATTTTTGTTTTACGGGGCATTTGGCATGCTGGGGTGTGCTCTCAGTGTGCCACCTGACTGTTTTTTTGGGGGGGTAGCCAACAGGGGATTGGGCACCACCGTCAGCACATACTGAAGGGGGGGACAAGAGCCGAGGGGGATTGGGCACCCCCCTCGGCACACAACAAATGCGGTGGGATCATTATGCCAACAGGGAGTGGGCTCCCCCATCGGCAAAATAAATGGGAACATGAAGCCGACGGGGATTGGGCCCCCCCCCGTCGGCAAAGAAAGACAGTTTGGGGGGGGCGCATGATGCCGAGGGGGACTGGGCACCCCCTCGGCATAAACTTTAATTGGGGGGGGCCATTATGCTGGTATTTGCATTATGCTGATGGGGAGTGGGCTCCCCCATCAGAAATGAAGTGGGTTGGGGCACTCTGCGTGGCGGCAGTCAGTGCCACCATGTTTATTAAACTGCTTCACCAGGAAAGGCATGCCGTTGCATGACTAGCTTCGCTCTCATTGTAGCAGACCTTTTCTTAGATCTGGTGGCCAGTTTACGTGTTGCTGGTGTCAGCACCTGCAGCTGCCTTACTAGGGAATGAGGGATGCACCTACTGATGCGTGCCCTGCATTCGCCCACAGTGACCGCACCTCCAAATCTGCTACTACTGCAATATGTTGGCTGGCGCGCACGTGCGAGCCAACATAAAAAGAAATTTCATAACATTACATATTAAGAACAAATTAAATGTATTAACACTCACTCAATATGTCACTGCAAATGCCTGGTTAAAAAGATATGTTTTCAAGGATTTTTTACATCCTTCCATGGTCAGGCTCTCTCGTATCTGGCGAGGTAGAGAATTCCACAGGGTAGGTGCTATAAAGGCAAAAGATCTTCCTCCTGATGTTTTTAGGGATGCCCTGGGAATCTCTAGCAATCACTCACCAGAGGATCGGAGTGAGCAGATGGGACAGAAGGATACAGGAATTCTTTCAGGTAGTGGGGTCCCTGTTCATGTAGGGCTTTATAGGTCAGCAATGCGATCTTGAAGGTGATCTGCCACTGTACTGGCAGCCAGTGCGGTTCATACAGCACAGGTGTCATACGACTGGATCTAGGGGTTCCAGTCAACAACCTGGCCATTGCGTTCTGCACTAGCTGCAAGTGGCGAATATCCACCTCCGGTAGCCCTAGATAGAGGGCATTGCAGTAATTAAAACAACTGGTGACAAAGGCGTGGACCAAGGTAGGAAGATCTTCAGGCAGGACCAGGTGTTTCACCCAGGCTATGTTCCTTAGATGGTAAAAGGAAGATTTGACTACAGCTGAGACATGGGCCCTCAGGGTCAGGCCTTCATCAAATACCACACCCAGGTTACGCACCTGGCCTGAGCAATAAGCGGGGTCCTCCCCCAAGATGTAAACCTTAGGGTTTCCCCACCCATGCCCCTGTCATCCTATAACCAGGGTCCACCACCAATACCTCTATTTTTCCCAGAGTTCAACTGAAGCCCGGAGCTGGCACTCATCCAGTTCTGTATCTCCAGCAGGTAGTTATTAAACACTATGAGAGTCTAACTCCTGTTCAGGTACAAAAGATGTGCAGCTAAATATCATCGGCATAGCAATGAAAACTCAACCCGTACCATCTTATAATGTCCCCTAATGGGAGCATATACACTGTAAATAACATGGGGGACGGCACCAAACCCTGTGGAACCCCACAGGGCAGCCAGTGAGGGGCCAAGGAATAGATCCCTGACACCTCTCTCTGGGATCTGCCCTCGAGAAAAGATCGAAACCAACTGAGGACTGCCCCCTCAGTCCACAGAAGAACCACAGGCACTCAAGCAGTACCCCATGATCTACGGTGTTGAATGCAACTGAGAGATCAAGGAGAACCAAGATGGAATGGGTTCTCCGATCCCTCGCCATCAGAAGGTCATTAAGTACCCATACCTGGGCTGTCTCAGTGCTATGCCTTTTCCTGAAGCCGGACTGGAGAGAGTCATAGATATTGTGGTTGGTTAAATGTTCTTCCAGCTGCAAGACGACCACCTTCTCAACAACTTTCCCTATAAAGGGTAAGTTCGAGATCGGTCTGTAATTAGCTGGGCAGTCAGGGTCAAGAGAGGGTTTTTTCAGAAGGGGGCCATACTACTGCCTCCTTTAAGGGGTCTGGAAATGAAACCCCCACTATCCCAGCAAGGACCAGGCCGATAACCTCTACACACTCCACTAGTAAGCATGTAGGGCCCAGGTCCAAACTACAGTAGGCTGGCCGCAAAGTCTGGATGATCCTCACTATATCCATGACTGCCTGTTGACTAAATGTGAACCGGGTCTGTCGGGCAGTAGTACCACCTGACTGACTAGTGCAAGGTCCAATGGGAAGGCACTGGTTGATCTCATCCCTGATGGTGGACACCTTATCAGCAAAAAATTGTGCAAACTCCTCACACTGTACTTGTGACAACACTTGACCAGAGTGAAGACAGGCTGGATTGCACAGTCTGTCCACAGTCCGGAAGAGCTGGGCTGGACTATTTCTTTGCTTTAGCAATTTCCCTGGACAGGAACGCTGCCTTCTTATGGGAAATTGCTGATTGGTTGATCTTATAATGATCCATTAATCTAAATGTATCCACCTTCAGGTGAGTTTTCCGCCAGTGTCTCTCCAACCTTCATTCTTGCCTCTTCAACTCAGAAGCACCAAGATATCTCGTCGGCAAGAATGCCGACCTCCCCCACAGCGACAGCACAATACCGATACAGGTATTGTGCTGCCTCTTCAATCACTGTTTTCTGTGGGGGACTGTGCCCCCCATGCTCTGCCACCTGCACCCCTGGACTCTAGGATTCCAACTCCAGGTCAGAGTTGGTCCGGGGAGGGGGCGGAACACTGGGGGTGAGCAAAACACAGAAAAAGGACCATTACTGCGAATGTTGCCATAATGGTCTTTTTCTGTGTTTCGCCGTAGGGGTGTCAACCACAAGGGGTGCTATGCTTCAACTCATGGATTTCCCCATTAAACCAGGGGGCACCCGGGTGAAGAGTAAGAGGGTGAACACGAGTTGGAGCAATGATATCCAAGGCCCCAATAACAGCCCTATTATAGGCTAACACAAGGGGCCCTGGATCAGTGCTATCCTTTGGAAATCCTGAGAGGTCCAGCACCATCATTAGGCCTTCTGAGGTAACTCCTCTCAAAGGATGGAACTGTACCAATTCCTTTGGGGCAGGCCTATTTCAGGGAGCTGCGAAACTGAATCTCAGGACGTGATGGTCAGACCAACTGACTGGCTGCACCTCCACATCGGAGATCTCCATCCCCAGGTGGAACACCAAGTCCAGTGAGTGCCCCTTCTCGTGAGTTGCAGTGGTAATAACCCATATCAGGCCCAATGAATCCATAATTGGAGGAGGTTTTGTCCAAACAGAGAGATCATCGTCAACCCAGGCATTGAAATCTCCCAGAATCAACCATCTGGGGGACTCCAATACCATCTCGGCGATGAAGTCCGCAACCTCCTTCAGGAACTCCCTCCCATCACCTGGTCAATGGTAAATGAGAAGGGTGCTGTAGCCTGCACCTGCACCCACTATACACTCAAAGGAGTTGGTTGCTCCAACTGGCACCTCCCTGAGCCCCAGTTCCTGTCTAAAACAGACAGCAACCCCCACCTCCGGCCATAGTCCTCTCTCGGGTGGTGAATCACAGAGAACCCGGCTGGAAACACAGAAATAGGGCCTGCATTTTCATCCAGCCAGGTCTCAGTGATGCAAGTCAGGTCAGCAGAGGCCACGAGATCTGCAACCACTGTGGTCTTATTCTTAATTGACCTGGCATTGCTTAACATCGCCCGTAAGGGAAAGGAGTCCAAGGATGGCCCCACTTCCTGCCTGACAAAGTCAGAACCCTCGGGTATGGGCACAAGACAAGGATAACCTCGTTCCTGTGTCCATTTTACCCCAGGGCACCTCCTGGTTCTCACTGTCTCAATCTGTCCACCCCTTTCCCACCCACCCCCGAGAGTTCCAGGATCCTCCACTCCTTCTTTTCCTTGTCTCCTTAGGATGCCAAATGCACGACATCTACTATAAACTTCAAACGGGAGCGGAGGATGGTCAAACAGACAAAGATCCCTTAGTCTCAAGGGGGAGTACTGCCTGACTGTGTCACTAACTCCCCAGCATATATCTCAGGTACTCACACACACACACCAGTATTAATTCAATCACACCCCACTCACTCAATACTCCCTCCCACCTAATCTAACCTTTCTTAAATTTACTTAAAAGTACATATGCCCCTTACTCAAAACCAATAAATTAACCCTTGTTACAGTTAATAACAATTTTGGTGCCCAGAAAATGTCTTATAGTCTCTGATTTGTTGTTTAATTTGTTCCTGCCCCCCCCCCCAGTGCTCTCACCACTGCAGAGTAAGGAGTTTAAGACTCTCCAGCCCCCCACACCCAAACGAGGCTGGAGTTTAGTGTCAGAAAATCCTCAAAGCACAGTGTCCAACTTGTCACCCGGTTTCACAGTCAAAGACTTCGCCCAAACATAAAAGGGAAATGTACAAAGATGTAGTGGTGCAAACCAGTACTGATTCTTGTGACTGTATCTATGAATGTAATTGCGTGTCGCCCCTGAAAAAGGGGCATCCTGTCCCAGTGGGCTTACTCAGTCACCAAAAATTAAATAAATAAATACTTTATTCATAGGTGTTCCCTGGAAGTAAGCCTAGACAAATTCCTGCTTACCAAGGGAACCGTAGGGCACCTTGGGCAGTAGAGTGTGTAATGTACAACTTCACATTTATATACATCTACAAAACATACTTATTCATCACTGATTATGAAGTGGGGGGGGGGCAGAAAAGATGGAATTAAGAGCACCTCTGATCTCAAAGTACTATGTTAAGACTGGGCAACAGCTGCAGCCTGGTATCATTGGATACCCTCTTCCTCTGGGAAGGGTGAAATCTAAATTCTGCTGCGCTCACCTGCCCTAAAGAGGAGTACCGGTAAGGAGGGGCAGGCACTGCTGGATGGGCCCAGAGATTGAATATATAATATCTAAAAACGAGAGGGGATCTTGTGTGACTTTGTTGCTGCCTTTTACTTTCCTAATGTTAGTGGTGCAGAATAACTTGCATATGGCAATCAAGATAGACTGACCCTGTGGAACACTGGGTCATAAAAGTGGAAAAATGGAGAGAGATAGAAAATCTAAATACTGTTTCAGCTATTTGTGTGCCAGTACTAGGTAAGTCATGAACAATGGAAGTGTTTACGTTCACCATGCATGTGGAAGGTGATTTTCACCAGGTTTGTATCAGTGATGTGGCCAGTGCTTAAAACCCCATGGGCAACCTGTAGAAGGGAAAATCCAGAACTGCCGGTACTGGTTAGGCTATCAGGTATGTGCAAACACGTTTGCTGGAGGTGTACAATATTCATCTGGAATGAGGTGTGAAGCCTCCATGCCATGAGCTCTGGTGTTTAGTTGTTAGACTGTGATGTGGCTCCAGTTTTGCCAATAATAGTTTTCCCCACCCCACCCTTTTTTTTTTTTGCAAAATGTTGGTGAAAGTGAAAGGTTGAATACACCACCATAGCATGCGGACACAAAATCCAGTGTCTGCACTTTTTTACAGCTCTCCCAGATCAAAGCATCAGGGCTAGATAAATCACATAAGATCTGTTTGGGAGAGTCCACAACTTTAATGAAAAAATCATGTTGGAGCAGCTGGCCAGCGTGACTTCATTCCAAATATTCAATAAAAGTCAAACTGAGCTCAGGCAGTCTTGCTGTACTTTTACACCTGCATGCTGGAGGAACTGCCAAAGAGTCATAGGACTGCAAGGACATTTCGTGACTAACCACCCCTTCTGTCTCTTCCCCGCTCCCCCAGTTCACTGCATAGTTTGCCTGAAGTTTGACAAACCATCCAGGTGCAAGAAAACTGAGGAAATATTACAGACTCATACATCTTTCCTTTTTAAAGCAGAAGTGTCTGTTAGCTAAAAGTTTTCTTTTTTTTTTTTTTTTTAGCAAAAATGTATGTCTCTTTTAATTGTATTTTTATTGAGACACAATTACCTGACATAGCAACTAGTAACAAGTACAGCAGATATTCTTCAAAACACAGATACCAACATCAGCAGACCAAAGATAACTATTCAATTTTTAAACAAAGAGTTGTAACACTTAATTCTGCAACAGTGTAGCTGTACTACTTTATATAGTCTTCCCGCTTACTAGCATTAAAGCTGGAACCTGAACCGCAGCCCAACAGAAGGAGTCTACGATCTCGTCCCAGTTTCCTTCTTTTTGGTATTACGGAACAAAAGAGTCATCCACAGACAACATATAAAAGACCTATCTTTGCCATTTGGCCTCAAATAGCAGAAATGTATTTCTGGCATCCTTAGATTCATACTCAGTATCTTTTTAATTTCCTCTGACCTTTAAAAAACAACCTTTGTTACTATTTTGCCACCAATGACTCAAGTCACTAAAGATGGCTGCCACATGCAATATTTAAAATCTCTTCCCCTAAGGGTGCCTTTTGACATTTAATACTGAATTTATACAGTGGATGTATAATCATGGATGCTAGCGCCTTTCTGATGGTAAATAACACAGCACTCCAATAAGATGTTTCATTTTTTCATGGTGGGCATTGCAAGGGTGCAACAATTTTGAAAAACTTGAAAACCCGTACCTTAGTTCAGGAATAAAAAAAAATGAAAAGAAAATCTGACAGTGATGTTTTTCCAGAAAAATGTTACTAAAAAAATAACATGATGATTAGCATACACTGCTGCTTTTAAGTACCTGGACTCTTAAATCTGTTAAACCAGTGGCCTGAAAAGACTGGAAATTTATCTGTCATGCAATCAAGCTCGAGCTGACATGCCAGTACAACCTTCTCCCGTCAGCTCGGCTCATACAGGGGCTATTCGCAGCAGGTGGGCAACAAAACTGCAGGGGTAAGGCTGGGAGGTCTAGTACCCAGACCTGGACTCTGTTCTTTTATATACAAACTCTCTAGGCAGGCAGCCAAAGCTGAACTGCTGTGATAAGTATGTGTGTGTGGTAAACACTCCGTAAGGCCTTCATCATGTGATGTTCATGAGAAGGAGTGCAGTAACATCCTTACTGAGTCTGACTTCTGTATGGTTACTGCAATAGACAACCAAGAGAGATGTACAGAAGCACGGGATGTGCTACCTTCCTGTGAATGAACCAGGACTGGGAATCTGATTCATTGATAGCGACAGTTTCCTGAATACCAGCTTCACATAATGTACAGTTCTACAGTATTTGGCAAGTCATTTGAAATTTAGCCCCTCATCTCTGTAAAACTAAGAGGGGCAGGAGTGCAATGAACTATAACATTTTATCTTGTCACATTCAGAAGGCCAGGGTGGAAGGTAACCTTCCTAGATGCCCCTGGTTTCACTATATCCTGAGGCGTGCAGATTTAACTTTAGGAAGTTAGGGGTTGACTTCAGATGTGTTGGAGGACTGGCAGTGGTGTTTGCCAAGTGGAAACATGTTGTCTCTGGATCAAGGGAAATGCACTCAGCAAATGTGTTTGTCCCACAACTATGATAAGCAGTGATGTAATTCAACAGGAACATGTTCGTTTACTTGTATTCTCTCCACCTTTTACCACAACTCACACTAAGGAGCGAGGCCGAGCGGCACTGGCAAGAGTGCTTCTTTGCTCAGGCTGGCATTCGCAAAGTTCAATGTTACTAGATGTTCTCTCTCTCCCCCTCACTGTCCTCGTCAGGAGCGCTGATGTCACTGACCCCACAGGTCACATAAATTCATAGTCATGTCCAACAAAATACTGGAGATTAGGCAAGAAAAGGAATTTCGTTTTATACAGTGCCTTTCATACATTTTGTATCTCACAGCACTTTACAAGCCATGGACTGTTGCAGACCTGGGGGGGGTGTAAGTGAGAATGAGGAGGCTAAGAAAGCTCAGGAGAGTGGAGAAAGAAAGAAAGAAAGAAAGAAAGAAAGAAAGGATCTAGCAAATTTATCAAGGTCACACAGTAAGTGGTGGGATTCAAACCTGCATCTCCCAATTTACAGCCCTGTGTTCTAGCCACAAGGTTTCATGTCACTGCTTCATGGTTTTAACAGGGCAATCAGAAGCTGATATGGTACAGGGAAGGGGATGGTGTCATTGAGTTACTCTTTGGTGTTCAACACCACCCAAAAGCCACTGCAGGTTCCACTCCATTTAACACAGTGGGGGATGGGAAAAATAAAACTAACAACTACACTACTGTCCAAGAAGAATGTCACTGCCCTGGTGCAGCTGAGTTCCAACAGTCACCCATGTACCTCAGGGAACCGTAGTCTCTTCCATCTGGCTAGGAACTAAGGTAATGGGATGATCGTTTCATGGGAAAGGTGACTTTTCTCCTATTTGACTGGCTGGCACTGTGATCTAGGTTATGGTAAGGAGAGTACTACAGAGTCTTCAGTTTGGCACCCGAAACATGAATCTTTCATTACATGCTCCCTTGAGTCTAGAATACCAGTCACGCCCTGAGCAGAGGATTCTCCATAACTCTCACTTCGATGTTTAGTATCCCTTGAGACTTCAACCTCCAAACTGATGATCCCTGTTACCCCATTCCTGAATCCAGGATCTCTAGGACCCCTGAGGATTACCCTAGTACTCCTACCACAAGTCAAGGAGTCCCATTACCCTCACCCCCAAGCAGGGGTTTGTAGTCACTAGCCAGCAGAGCTAATGACTGGGAAAATCCACTAGCGCCACAAACTTCTCCACTGGCCCAGCTGGTATACTTACTGAACTGTTACCTTCTCCAGTACAGGCCTGCAGGGCTAATTAAAAGAAAATCATACTAGCCCAATACAAAATCTGCCAGCATTTGACTAGTGGGCCAGTGCCAATTTTAACCACTGCCAAGTTGTGGATCTTCCCTGTTATGCCACTCCTAGAAGACAACCACCATAGCATCCAACCTCTGAGAAGAGTCCCTCCATCTGTATAAAGGACCCTCCATTGTCCCTATCTCCCAAGCTGAGAAACCAGCCGTGGTCCACACCTCTGAGAGATTCCTTTACCTCACCTCTGAGCCAAGGTCCCCACATGGCCCTCACCTCTAAGCTTAGGACCCTCCCCGGACCACACCTTTGAACTAAGAACTCCTATGACTCCATCTCTAAGTTGAGGATCCCCATGCCCCCCTTCCTCTAATCTGCAGATTCCCCATGACCCCACCTCTGGGATCATGACCCCGACCATTAACACACATCAGTGCTGAGGACCCCCACATCCCCAGCCTTTGAGCTGAGGAACCCCCCTGTGACCCCCACCTCTAAGCAGTGGAACGACAACCCCTTCCTCTGATATGAGGACCCATGACTAGCCCCACCTCTGAGCTGAAAAATCCTCACAACCTCCAACTCTAAGCTGAAGGCTCCATGATACCCCCTCTCCACTGTGCTGAGGACCCCCATGACCTGCACCTCTGAACTGAAGACCCCATGATCCTCCCCTTCTCTGAGAAGACCCCCGTGATACTTTCTCCTCTGGACTGCAGACCCTACCTCAGAGTTAAAGATACTGCATTACCTACATGCCCCGTCAAGGCTGAGGTTCGCCTTCATTTCCCTTCAAAAGACTAGGACTTAGTTACAACCAAAACCAAGCAAAGTGTCCCATTACCCTATCTGGACTCAGGATCTCCCGTAACCCTGTCCCCAAGGTTGAAGATCTCCCACTACCCAACAACTAACCTGAGGATCCCCCGTTACCCCCATCCTCTATCCCATTATACCCCACCTTTAAGATGATAATATTCTGTTATCTCTTCCAAGCTGTAGACCCTCCTGCTGCATGTGGCTCTCGGGCTCTGTGCATCAATAAATCCGCTCCCTTTACTCTGTTCTAATTTCGTACACAGTCTCATTAAAGCGCTGCCATCCTGTCAGGG
The DNA here is from genome assembly GCA_016271365.2 of Neoceratodus forsteri. Taxonomy (NCBI): domain Eukaryota; kingdom Metazoa; phylum Chordata; order Ceratodontiformes; family Ceratodontidae; genus Neoceratodus; species Neoceratodus forsteri. Next base: position 1,029,043,415 of record CM028130.1, on the reverse strand, counting down.
CTCAGGATTGAGAGCGGAGCACAGGTTTTACTGAACTTCTAAATCAGCCATTAAGTAGCTGCTGGAGCTCCCTGGCACTTTAACGTTAAATAATGCAATAATTATTGAATTTCCTTTTTATAACTAAAGGGCCGGAATGTAAACAATGGAAATGTAATTGCAGGACTGCTAATCAATAGAGGCAGAGGCTTTGGCCACGTTAATTGTAAATACAATAGCCCGGACTCCGCAGCCACCTATCTCCCTCCGCAACAAACTGCCCTAACAGATGACGGCAACAGGGGGAGGAGGGACAGGTTCCCTTTATGGCCGTCCATTGCTCTAAGAGGCTCTCAATCAGGTTGGATCAATCTGTCGAGATAATGCATGGAGTAAGTAAGACTCTCCCCAGCGCAAGTTTGAAATCGATGGCCAGGGCGGCCTTAATGAGGGATGTCGAAAAGCCCAGAGGACAGGAGTGCTGCCTTCAGCCTGTGCCTCTGCCATTGAGTTTTTGCGGTGGATGGACACAGCCGTCGGTCCTTTAACGACTACATTGTTTATGCATGTTAGGCTGAGCACTGAGCTCTCTCCCTGGAGCAGCAGCACAAATGAATACAGAAGAGACAAAAAGGAATGATAGTGATCAACTGAAGTATTGCTGTGGCTAACTTCTTAGCCCTTCTGCCTGGGCATTCTTAGAATATGTAAAATAACCAGTCTAGCTTACTCAACATCAGTCTGTACCACACCTCTCACATATGTACTGGGGAGGCAGTATAGCCAAGTTTTGAAGCTGAAGACCCAACAGATATGGGCTTGAATCCTACAGCACACACTACTGGCCAGATATACAAAGCTTTAGCGCCACATAAAACAATTCTGCACTGTGCAAAATGGGATCTGCACCTTGATCCTGGACTTAGCGTGGGCTTCCTACATTCAAAGCATCAGTTTGCACGACTGCATAGAGTTTGATATTACACACATGCAAATAAGTAGGAGGGTCCTGCATACAATGTGCTAAGCTATATTCAAAGCACTGTAAAGGCACTGAGGGTAGTTTTGTGTTGTGTACATTACTCCAGTTGAAAGCATATTTTAACTTAGAATGCAGTGTGGAAGATGCTGCTTGCTAATAGCCCATACAAGACTTCTGAGGCTCGGAATGTGAGGAAAAGTACAGATGTCAGTTGGTATGTGATAATCCTTATTGTAAGTGGATGTTTGTGTGACAGGGGGTTGGACAAATTATTTTTCATGTTCTGATTTGCACACATCAGGAGTACATGGTACAACAAACACCAATCAAACTACATGTACTGACAAGCACAATGATTCAAAGGGATGAACTGCACTCCGACCAAAGTACCTGTGACATATTATTGCTTAGTTCTGTGTTGCACTGGAGGTCCAACAGACATCTGTTAACACTGGACTATGGCCCTGCCTCCTCACAATCCGAAGAGCAAAGTCCTGTTAATGAGATTGCAATGGTCGCATAATTAATGAGCTGGTAATGACCCCTTAGCACCTTGAGTAGGGAATGGGCTTATTTGCATGGGGACGCTCGAATATAGCACATCCATGCAACAGCACTAACACATGTGGGACACGTTCATTGCCCATCTGCACTTAGGCTGCATGTTCTCTATCTAGTGTCATCCCCTATTACTGGCCAGCAGGGTGCTGTTTCTTTAAGCCTTGTTCTCGATCTGAGAGGGAAGGCCTGGACTGCAGGGTTAGAAATCCATGGATGAACTTCTTGCACAGCTAACAGGTGTCCACAGTTTAAGAGAGAGTTCCCTAATTTTCAACGCCAGATTCCATGCCACTTTCTTTCTTTGACTGGACCACTAAGACAGCAGACAGGGGCCAAGCAGCACACATCCTCTGTCTGGATTTCAGCAAGGCTTTTGACTCTGTTTCCCATAAAGGTTGATCAGGAAGTTGGCAGACCTCAGGCTGGGGAGAAGATGACCAGATGGGTGGAAAAATGGCTGAGTGACAAATCCCAGAGGGTGGTTGGGGTGGGGGGAGTTATCTGGCACCAGAGAGGTCTCCAGTGGGATTCCGCAGCGCTAGGTGATGGGACCAGTGTTGTTCAATGTCTTCATCAGTGACATTGTAGATGGTATTAAGGGTGAAATGTGCCTATTCACAGATGACACCAAGCTCTGGGGGAGAGTGGACACAGCCGAAGGGACACAGGACCTACAGGACAATTTGGAAAAGCTGGAGAGGTTGTCAGGGATCTGGAAGCTTGGCTTCAATGCCAAGAAATGCAAAATTATACACACTGGAGCCAAGAATCCCAGAATGGAGTACTACCTGGGTGGAGTCCAGGTATCTGCATCAAAGATGGACCTGGGAGTGATGATCACAAGTGACCTGAAGCACTCCGTATGGTAGCAAGTGAAAACGGCAAAGTTATAAGGTCAACGGCAGAATGGCAAATGCTAAAATGACGACATACAATTCACGGTGACCATGAAATAATGGCGATTCCGCTGGCATGGCAATCTTCACTGTCAGTGAGCGCCTCGGAGTGGTATATTTAGAGATAGGAGGGATGTGGGGGAGGTGTAGCCCCCCCATGTGAAAAACATATCCACTGTCAGGTTTAGCTTTGCTGCCTTGTGAGGTATTCTGCGGTGGAAATCAGTGAAAATGATGCTATTTCTGACGGTTGCCATAATTTGAGGGCACCGTTTGTGCATTCGCGCTTCCAGGTTCGCCACTGTGACGGTCACCTAATTTAACTCACCATTATCACATGGAACTCTCCATACAGTGTAAGAAAGTAGCAAGACAAGCAAACAAGATGCTTGAATGCATAGCTAGGGGGATCAGTAGTAGGAGAGAGGAGGTTATACTACCCTTGTAAAGGTCCCTGGTGAGGCCACATCTAGAGTATAGAGTTAAGTACCGGTGCACACACCTCAAAAAGGACATTAGCCTGCTGGAGAAGGTCCAGAAGAGGGCTGCAAATATAATAGTGGGCCAGGAGGGTAAGGCATACAAGGAGAGGTTGAGAGCACTGAACATGTACTCCCTGGAGGACAGGAGGGGAGGGACATGATTGAGACCTTTAAGAACTTGAAAGGGATAAATAAGATGGATAAGGAGAGTCTCTTTAAGATAAGTGGCAGCCATAACACGAGGGGGCCCAGTCTTAAGCTGGAGAGGGGGAGGTTTAAGCAGGGTCGGACTGGGCATGTAATGGCCCCTAGGAAAGGTGGGAAATGGGCCCCCTTACTATGGGAGACGCAAAATCCTGTGATATGCATTAGAGGCATATTGCAGAGTCCATGACTCACAGCACCCTCTCTTCTATTGGCATCCCGTCCCATTCTTCCCACAGGCCTTCACCTGGGAGCAGTCATTCAGTGGGACTGCCAGCCAACCCACCACCCTCCCTCCCTGGGAGAGGAGGCTGTCCCTAGTGCTCGATTCCCCCAGCCAACCCCCAGACCCTGCACCACAAACACGGGTTGCGGTATGGCATGAGTTAAGGCAGCGATGCCTCAGCCCTCCATGCTACTGGGCTAGCCACTCCAAGCCATTTTAAATTAAAGACTAAAGTCAGTGCTGGCCTGGGAGTAGGACTGAGGAACAACAGGAACAATAAAGATAAGTATTATTTAAATTCGCAATGACTCAATAACAAGACCGAAAGGTCCCTCCCCCCCCCAAAAAAAAAAACAGTCGACTGTCTCCAGTCTCCACACAGTGAAATAAGCTAGGAGGGGAAAAAACAAACAACACACAGCAGGCTACTAGCTAGCACCAGCCTATACCTACCTAGGCTACCTGTGGCCTCTCTTGAAATAAGATACTAGTGTAGTGCAGCACCCCTCCCCCCACACACACCATCAGTACCTCCCGATTGGAGGGAACAGGGCAACATTAAATATATAAACAAACCATCAGCACAGCACATATAACCTAATAATGACGTATTTCATTATAGGTCAATGATAACAGATTTACAGGCAGTTAATTCATGCATAACGCATAAAAACTAACAGTGTTGCTTCTAGTTTCAAATACACAGGAAGCAGCGTTCAGGTAAAGCATCCAAGCCCAAAAGGTGAGGCCAAACACTATGCTACAATTTTAGTACAACAAGTTGAAGTTTATCCCCCCTCTAACATTGGTAGTCCCTATCATACTACTCCACTGAAATTAACATATGCAACCTCCCCCATCTTTTAAAGAGCTAGTGTACTGCCTGGAAACTGCCTGCAATTAATTGCAACTTTCAGATGTAGTAAGCTGTCACTTTTTATGTCTCAAGTATTTTTTTCATTTCTGTTTGCTAATTAGAAGATTTTCCACATGGCAGTACTGGGGTGATGTGTGGAGCAGCACTCTGTCTGGAGGGAAAAAAAAGTCAATTTTGTTCCTCCCACTACATCAACACTGAGACCACACTGACTATGACATCACTACTAACCAATGAGAACCATTTCTCACTGCCAGGTTTCACTTTCACATGAGCTAGCAGAGACTGGCTCTCCCTGGTTACTAGTGATGTCACAATTTCCTGCATTTTGATTGGTAGCTTGCAAAAGTCACTGCTCAGGCTGCAAGGATTGTGGTGCCTCAAGGTGTATGGTCCCATTTCTGACAATGTAGTGGGAGGAACAGAACTGACTTTTTCCCCCTTGCAGATAGAGAGCAGCTCCAAACATCACCCCAGTACTACCAGGTGGAAAATCTTCTAATTAGCAAACAGAAAATAAAAACTTCAGATATTGGAAGTGATAGCTGACTACATCTGAAAATTACTATTAATTCCAAGCAGTACACTAGCTCTTTAAAATACATCTTGTACCTATTATTAACACTGGAAATAACTGTTTCTATTTTCGGAGTATCCAGCATTTTATGGTGCCACTACCTGTACAAGGGAACCTCTCAGTCCAGCCAGTGTCTTGTGAATTCTGCTTGCCTGCATTTGCCACCACAGCCAAATGGAATTTTTGCATGCCAAGAACCAGGAGGACTCCATAGTTCCCTAGCAAACAAATTTCAAGGGTTAACACATCTCGCAGTCCCAGCAAGGGGGCTGAGTTTGCTTGAATTACTGACCACACCTTTGAGTACTCCCATAATATACGCAGGAGGGATCCTTCATGCTCTCCACATCTTATACATGTAGGGGTGTCAAAGTGCCCCATTTTGTAGAACCCATGAGCTGTAAAGTAGAAGTTATTTAAAATCCTGGACCTGTACTATGTAAGCCATAAGCTGCCCATTTTCAAATATGTGTGCACAGTTTCCCTTCCCAGATGGTTTTCCATGACCAGTTATAAGTGCCATTGGGATACATTCACCCAGTAGTGGCCTACTCCCTCCCACACATTCATGTCAGGGCTGAGTCAGAGAGTGATGGACGAGTACACCCTGGAAATGGCTTGGCATATTGGCATTTGGGCCAGTTGCAAATGCCCTGAGGGTAATTTAATTACCCAAGTTGTGCAATATTTATTTATTTATTTATTTACGAGTTTAACCAGGAAGACATACTGAGCAGTGTTGCTCAATTCCAGACGCGACCTGGGGGGTGCCAGGGATGAGACCCTAAATGTGTGGCAATAGATAGCATGTTTTTAATTGTAGGAGTTTGTTTTACTTGTGTTCTGTTCCCATGCCAGCAGCATCAATCACTCTCCCTAATCTGCTCTGTGCTCTAGCACCCATGCTGGCTAATTGGTTTCCAATCCTTTTTCGCCACCACTGGTAAGAATAAAGATTTTATTTTGTCAGAATTTGTCCATTGCCCTAAAATTCTTTCTTTTTGGGGGTTAGCTTTAAAAAGTAGTCTAGTTACTTTACTCTTCAGACTCCTCTGTGGTGCGTGGCATGCTGTAGTAGTGGCTCCATCCATCGCCAACAGGGAGTCTCAGACTGACCCTGACCCAATCCAAGTCCCCAGACCCCCCTGGGCTGGTTTTAGTGTCCCGCTCCCACAAGACTCTCCCCATTGGTTCTCAAACTGTCCGCAAACATGGTAGGCCACTAGGCCACCGGCCAGGATATAATTCAAAGAAGAGCCCAGAGCAGAGCCGATGAGCCATCATTTGGAACTTCGGCAGCACAAATGATGGCTGGCCTGGCTCACCTCGTTGAGTGGAGCCTCTCGCTGTCATCGGCATTGCTGCTGGGGGACTGGCCTGCTGGGGTACACTGAACGAATTCCCCAACTTCCTCGCCTCAACCAACCAACTGTCTCACTTCACACTCCATCTCCCGACTCGGCTCTCCAAGTCCCCGGGCCTGCCCCATTCATCTCTCAACTCCTTCTGACCTAATCCAGCTTCGACTACTCGAGTCACGACACTGTCTGCTAGCAGCTAGCCCAAAGATTAAGAGAAGCCAACCCATAGCCCACTGTGCACTCCTCCCAAGCTCCAGTGGCAGCATCAAATGGAAATGATGGCAACAGGTGCCAAAACTTACTCAGCCAGAAGGACTGCTGCTGGGCGCGTGCACATGTGTGGTCCGGGTAACGTTCAGGGAAACTGGAAGCAAGTGTTGTGACACACATGCAAAGAGCATGATGATAACTCACAAGTAATCGAGGGACTAGACTAGGACACACTACTGTGACATGGGCATGGTTGGGGAGATATAAAAAAAAACAAAGACAGTGTACAAATTCTTTTTTGTATTTTTTTTAATTTCCTACCACTCACCCAAGGGGCAGGGAAAACTTGAAACTTAGGGTTTACCCTGAAAAAAAAGTGGTGCCCAGCCATGGGGGGGGGGGGCCCCCTAAGGGATGGGGCCCCCAGGGAATTTTACCTGTAGCCCTGTGGCCCGTCCGAATCTGAGTTTAAGAGGGAGTTCAGGAAGCACTTCTTCATGGAGAGGGTGGTGAACACTTGGAATGCGCTGCCGGAAGAGGTGGTGGTGTTGAAGATGGTGGGCAGCTTCAAGACAGGCTGGGATAGGAACAGGGGGAAGGTAAGGATCATGGATGGGGGGGATTGAAAGGATGAGAGGAGTGGGGGCAGGGTCAGTAGCTCAAACTGTGGACCCTGCAATACGATCAGACTAGACAGACCAAATGGCCTTTTCTGCTGGCTTCACGTGTTTGTATGCATGTATTTAAGCTGCCTGTCCTTGCCTCACCATTAACCCGTGTCACAATGTGTGTCCCCCTACTGTACCACCCACAGCAGCCTGTAGTGCTATGTGGTCTCCTGCCATGTCTGCAATACAGATAACACTCCGTAGAACTTACGTGATGCTGTTCATTGTAAGACCGTGGTGTGCAAATCCTGCTGCTTCCTGTCTGGCATAAATAAATTTTCTTTTCTTGAATGGCAAGTTAAAAAACCAAAAAAAGGTGATCTTATTGTAAAGAATGAGAGGCAAGTGCAAATTCAGCTATAGCTGTGATTGGACAACTTCTAAGAGTTTTGGTTTGAACAGCCCTGTGGGAAGGCAGCAGTCAGTCACGGCAAGTATGGGTAGTGAAACATCTGTAGTGAGCCCTGAGTCCCTTATCTCTCCAGGAACAGACTTCCAAGTGTGAGGGGTTCAAACATATGTTTTATTTTAAAGTATTTATCCATTTCAAAATGAACAATAAAGCAGAATATCCATGGTTAACGGTGACAGACCACCGAAAATCAGTTCTATTTATGGCTTCCTGAGCCTGTGGCGACGTACCCCTTATAAGTCCTGGCAGTCTCCCAGCAACCCCGACGAGAAACCACTTTAATCTGCATGGTACCCCTCCTCCCCCCGAAGGTTGAGAGGGGAGGGAGTAAAACTATACTAATCTGGGTCTGAGAAGAGAGGGAGTGGCGCCAGAAGCCAGGCTTAATAGGGCAGCAGCTAAGGGGGATTTTCCTTGATTACTGTTTGCCTGGCAACGTGGATGTGCAATGACATCTGTAGGATGCACCCCTCACTCCTGCAAACTGCGTGATGACATCTGCCATGGCCACCAATCCTCAGCACTTGCTGAGGCACTCGGACGCAGGGACTCCTGGCCACCGCCAGCATTCAGACTATTGCTGAACACTTGCTCCAACCCCAAGCGGAGGAGGAGAACTGTCTGACTGATGCTCTATCCTCCTCCACCCCCAGCTGACACTATGATGTTCCGGGATCACTCCCGGATCTTGGTCGTCGGCGCCGCAGGTGGTAGTACTACCTCTACACTGGTGGGCCAGCCCCCAAAATTATTACATTAGAAGTTAATACTTCAACCTTTGGTTACACATAGTGCTGGGCTTAATGAGCGAGTAGACCTGGGACCCCAAAGGATCCAGGCAGAGTCCAACAGTACAGTTCATATAAGTCACTGCAGGCAGGACGTAGACACCAAGAAAAAAAAAAACGTCATGTAAGGGCACAGATTCGCACACTTCAGCAGACCCTGAATGGGCCACGCAGTCCATAAAGCAGTTCAAACATTGCCCGTCGTACTTAAAGTCACTCATTTTGATAACTCTGCCCGTCAGAGGCTACCTAAATCAGACTAAAATAGAATATTTCTATAAACCTCACAAATGGAGGCCACAGACAGTAATGTACTTAAACAACCTTCCTTACAAAGAGTGTCTCCCACCTTAACTATTGATTTAGGAGTAGCGACGTGGTGGAGGTGAAAATGACCCATATGGCTTGTTTAACAAAGTATGAGTCCTGAATGTTCCAACTTCAACCTCTCTGCACCATCTACCAAAATGGCTATAATTAATTATGCCAGTCAGTGATACCTGGCGATGCTCAATTTACAACTCCACCAAGAGATTTATTTATTTAATTGATTGGGAAGCCAGGTGTGTAAAATTGTCTATGCCCTGAACTCACTCTGTCCATCCCCACCTGGTCCCCCTGTCTCCCCGAGTCTCCTAAGGATGCCCTGATGGGCACGAGGTGGAAACCATCTTTACCACATGAAAGACGCTGTGTGGGACAGCAGTCACACAAGCATTCATGCCCCTCTGGATCTGTAAAACAAATGGCACATCCCAGACCTAGCAACTGTTCTTATCAAGAGACATATTGTACCCTAGAGTAAACTTGTATACTTTGGTATTCCCAGCAAGTGATAACATACAGACAGTGTCAAGCACAGAAAAGTGACAGATTTATCAGCTAATATACTTCACTGCGGTCCCAGCTCACCCATGCTCGACAGTGTCCAGGGTAGCGTTTATTTGCCAAGGAATCCACCCTGATTTTCTCAAGCCTTTTACCCACTTCTTGTGGTTCATTAACTAGATACTGCTTACCTGCAGAGGTCAGCTCGAGTCTGGCTGGTAGTTGTAGGGAGTGGAAGATCCTCAACTCCCTGGGCGCATCCTGCACAGCACTGAACCCATTCCATCCTTCTTGTGCGGAGAAATTCAGGTGTGGAAAACAATGTGTGTAAGCCCCATCAGTTAGCATAAGTGGGGCGAACTCACTGACCTCTTTTTTTCCATCCTCTATCTCCCTACTGCCCAGAGTAGCCCCCCCTTCCAACGACACCCTCAAAGCCATCACTCACCATCCCAGACCTTACCTGAAATACTTACTTACCGCTATGGCTGAGTGGCCGCCATAATTGGGGGGGCAGAGCCTGGGAGGTTACTGGCTATCATACTGGTGCTCGGGAGGGAGAGCCTCTGTTTCTCCCCATCACCGAGGTCAGAAGCACGTGCCAATGGCACAGGTGTACAGCCTGAAGACACCATATATACTCAAGCACCTGCCCCTCGGCCCTCTGAGAAGCGTTCACTGATGCTATGCCACCCAGCCTCCGCTGCATGGCAGGCAAGCAGCAACTTGCTGTGTCCCTCCTCCCCACAGGAGGAGAGCTTACTGTGGATGCTCAGTCCTCCTTCCCTCAGCTGATCCTCAAGTGACCCTGGTCCATTTCCGAATCCAGGTCACTGGTGTGATGGATGGTGTGCCACTCACAGTGCCTCAGCCCGTAGCACCACTGGATCAGCTTAACTCTTGACCTTTTGAAGCAATTTGTCTCTAATCTGTACTCCTCTGGTTACAGGTTCCTCACCACATTCCCCTTCCTGGGGTTTATTTAGAGGGCACGCAATACTGGAAAGTCCTACGGTGCTCCAAAGAGGTTAGAAAATAAATCATCAATGTAAGTAACTGGTTTGAAACCCTCTTTGCCCTCCAGTGAACCGATGAGGTGAATGTTTGCAGCTCGAGATACATTCTAAGTGTTCCAAGTGCTATCGTAATATTTTATTTTCCTTAACAATTCTCGACATAGCCACTAAAAATTTGTCATCAGAGTCCTTTGCTGTTTGCAAGTCCACACTATACCTTGGTCTGTTTTAGTTTCCAGGAGTGGAACAAGATTACTGAAGGCATCCACGCTGCCTTCTAAGGAGACCACCTTCCCCTCTGATAATCTTGCCACTCGATTCCTTTATGGCCTGCATCAATGCCTGCAGAGTAGGCTCTGTATCCCACCCTTTGCTTGATTTCAGACCTACAGTACAGTCTCTAAGGCAAGTATAAATTCTACCTCACACTTTGGATGAAACAGGTTTTATTTTAATCAGCAAGGGCTTCGAATGAGCAGAGCTCCATTTAGAGCATCCTTCCTGGTTTGCCGCTTGCTCCGTGCCTCCAAGCCTATGTTTTAACATCATAAATAAATACCTGCTATGAGGAATCCAGTTACATCCTATAACAAAAAACTGCACTTGCTGCTGCTTTAGGGCCACTCATGGAGGACTGGTGCAATGTGTGCGATGATGCAGCTATCCCAGAACCCACTGGTGCACTGTGTGTGGATGCAGCTGCTTTGTGAGTGGTTCTTATGGCCACTTATGAGGTCAGCTACAGGTATTATGCAGTCTGTGTGATCATGCAGTTGCTTCGCGAGTAGCCCGTAGGGGCCTATCGCGACGTCTGCCACTAGTCTACAGCAACATGTGTGGTGATGTAGGTGCTTTGCAACAAGGGCACCAGTGTTTGTCACGGCGTGAAACTATATTCTTCATATGATGTCATTTATTTGTGATATTAAAACATATGGTAAAAATCTGGATTGTGCTTTTGCATTCAGTTCTGTGGAGTTCACTGGGTGATGTAAGTAGCTGGGCGGAGTTAGGGTTTAAAAATAAACTGATGTCTTGATTCCTTACTCTTAGCACTTCACTAATAAACCCTAAACTGCGCATTAACATACGTAGTTATAGATTAAGGTAGCACTCCTGACCAGTGATTTATAAACTATGAAGCGACAACATACAGGACAGGAAAAAAACATTTGTCATGGGTGGCAAATATACAGTTGATATCAGACTACAAACGTAATTCCCAAAGTAAACAATGCTGGGAAAAAACATTACACATAGAAATCTAAGGAATGTTAGGAAATAAAGCTTTGGATCTCTGTTATTTGAAGGGTGTGTCCATGAAAAGGGGTTTGTAACATGAGGGTCATTTTTTCAAATCCACAATAGATCCATTTTGATAAGCTTGTCAAGGCTCTGTGACTCAAGAGTGAAAAAGGGACCAGATTGTAAGATAACTCCCAAACAGAGGTTTGAGAAAAAGCAACTTCCATGCTGCGCACGTAACAGTGGACACCGCAGCGTTGCACATGTGATATGAACACCACACAGATGTTTAAGTCAGAAAAAATAACTCTGTTTTACTAAGCATTTCAAGACACTATGACCCAAGAGGGAGAAAGGGCCCATGTTGTGGGATAACTCCCTATCACAGACTTGAGAAAAAGCACCTTCAGTGCTGCACATGTAACAGTGGACACCAAACAACACTGCACATGTAACAGTGGACACCACACAACTGTTTAAATTAACAAAACAAAAAAAACACTGCTTGGGCCCCTCTCTTACAAAGTACTGTAGCACTTTTATGACTCCATCCCAAAAGAAAATCCCTCACTTAACAAAAGCTGGATGCTTTTGCTGAAATTGTAGAGAACATGCAAACAATTTAGTTTGTTGGTACTCCACAGCTGCACGCTCCATTTAAAACTTTGAGCCAACCAGAAATTTTATATGGATTTAAAAACCTGGGTGAAAATGTCATCATTAACAAAAAAAAAAACAGCAAAGGCAGTTTTCAAAATACCGTTACTGACATGCATCTAAAATAAAGTCTGCACAGAAGCAGTGGGAACATACTGTGGTTTTGCACGTCACAGTGTGCTGAGAAAAATCTATGGCATACCGGAGCTGGACACTGAGAAAAAAATTAAATGGGTGCACCTGTGTTTCTCAAATGATGTAATGTTTCTGTACTTGTGGCCAGCTTCAGATTCACATATTATAACTGCAGAGGCTATTGTTGGTACCGCCAGTTTATGGAATTACCCTGAAATCAAAGTTTAATAAGAAGTCAAGCAGCCCATCACTTAGCTTAATTCACGCCTCTGCTGTCACTTTTATGCCATGCACACACGGAGGATAAATTTTAAAACGTTTTTAAAAATGTTTCATAAACCAGTCCCTAGCACAGTTGCTGGAGCGTCCACGCTGCATTCCGACAACCGTGCTTGTCTGAGCAGGTTTCCAGGCATAATTGCGGTACCAGCTCAAAGCATTATGAGTGCCGCAGTGCATGATGGGATACCCGTGATCAGGCACTGAAAGGGATCGTGGAAAAAAAAAAAGTACATCGGTGGAATCTGAGTCACTGCCAGCTCAGCAGTACTGGTGGAGTTTTTTTTGTTTGCTTGTTTTAATCCTACAGCTAAAAAAAAGGCTTCTCTTGTAGGATGGGTTGCTTTAACCAGTGTTACGGCATGGTTTGCGTACACTCTGCTGTTAACATGAATTAAGGCAACCATGTTTATCTAAAACCATGCCAAAGACTGCCTCCCTAGCAGGGTTTTAGAACACTGTTGCAACACCGTTTCAACTGTGTTACAGTGTGTACGCAAACGGTGTTCCAGGAACTTAAAACAGTTTAAGGCAGTTAAACCATTTTACGCTGCTAGTGTGTACAGGTCCTCAGTCTCTCTAAGCAAAAATACACCCCTTCCTTTTTTTCTTTTGGTTCGGCTGGTTTAGTTAACCAAAAACATTCTGCTGATACTTGGCATCTCATTTTTGTGGGGGCCTTCTTCCCGAATTTACAGCTAGAAGGGGGCTACAACATAAAACGCTCATGTAACTTACAGAGGGTCACACAGTAAGTCAGTGGCTGTGGTGGGAACTGAACTTGGTTGAGTTTGGTGTTGTTTACACTGGACCACACTGCCTCTACAGTGGTCAATCTTCTCCAGAGTTCAACTGACCAGTTCCCCTTGTTTCACACCTCCAGCAGTGCCTGTTTGGTACAGGGAGGCTCAGCTGTGATGCAGCAGGCAGAAGGCTGTTGAGATCTGGCAGATGCATACAGGAAGTACTGCCCAGCACAGTAACTGCCTCTGGTGAAAACTGAACAATTCAATCCTGCAACTTGTGGGCACACTCACTTGTTTGTGTATGTGTTGGGGGAGGAGCTTGCCTGTGAAGGGCATGGAATTAAATTTATTTATTTATTTGATTTTTGATGATCGGGTAGGCCCACTGAGACAAATCTCACAACTTTCCTAGAAACAAGAATGAAAAGGCGAGCTGGAAGGACAGGGTTACACATCACGGAACAGGAAACACAGCCTCCTGCCTGAGGCCTTGCCCAGCTTTCACACAGACATCTGCTTCATCTCTCCCCACCTTTTGTCCCCAAATTGTTCACGACTCATCTCGAAAGAGCCCCGTCACAAGGGAGCCTGGATCATCATTAAAAGCCTAGCATGGAAGGGTCAGAACATTCCGCCTGTCTCTCATTCTTTTATTGCACGCTGATCCAGGCTGACTTTCAACCCCGAAGAGCAGGCAGGGGCTTGTCTTTGGGAAACAGAGACAAGGCCCACTGGTTTCCTAGCAACTGCCACTGACACAAAATTGACACTGTCCCCTACATAGCACCCCACCCCACCCCACTAGACTAGGGCTTCAATAAAACTACTTGACTGAAGCACTTTGGCCAAGTTAGGCTACTTAAGTTTTCCCTTACATCAACGACACAAGCCTTACTGGTGCAATGCAGAAGGAACACTGTATTTCTTCTACAAACCCCATGTGCGTCTCTATGGTCACAGGGAACCTGGATGAGACCTGAACATCAGCAGCAGGCACTCTGAGCAATAATCTGCAGTTACTTCTAACAGATTCAGGAGCTGGGTAAGACTTTTGGTGGTGGGGGTCTTATTTTTATTTTGGAATTCCACTGTGTGCTCCAGATGTAAAAATGTTCTACAAGTGGCCCTGGGAAGGGCAACAATGATCCATTGCTGGGGAGGGTAAGAACCCCACTACTCAAACTGACATGTAGATGGCACAGATCTCGAGCAGTGGCTGCATTATGCTGGGCATCCTTGGACTCTGTCCATGGTAACATGCAGGAGGAAGTCCCCCCCCCCAACCAGATGGCAGATTACAGAATCCAGATGCTGTGCTTTCAGCATGGTATATCATGGGCAGGCGAAGACAGAATGGAATTCCATCACACACAATAGAAACGAGAGGAGACCTAGCTGGGGTTCCACTGCCCAGAATCTCTCCAGAGAACATCTGATGCTGCTCATTTGGATGGGAGCCTAATTGCTAGGCCTACTTGGGGTTGTGTGCCAATGTAAATATTTAAGAGGTTCTTAAATGGGGCAGCATGCATATGTGCATCTGTGTCTATCGCCTGGCTGTGCCAGCAGTGGAGTGACAGACTCTTGTGTAGAGCACCCCCTCCCCTTTAAATGCAAATGGAGCTGGAATTAAAACACAGCTCATACCGCCGCCGACAGAGTAGATTTGCATATTACACTAATTTTCCCGTCGGAGAGTGTTTATGGTGATTAATTTTTGTCACAGAATGCGACGGTATGCCAACAGAAGACAGTTTGAAGATCATTATGACATTGTCACTCGCCTTTTGTAAGCAAGTTTAAGAGGGTCCTGCCCCCCCCTTGATGAACCCACTGTTCTCAGGCACAGGCGGGGGGGGGGGGGATGACTGACTTTCACTTTGATCCAGAATGCTGTGAGGGTGCAGCTTGTCTTCCCTCCAAGTGACTTGGCTGCTCTGTTTGTACATGTTTGTACATTTGTGACAGGACGAGACTGTCATCTTGGAGGTCCTGGCAAGCTGTGATGTCCTGTCAACAGTAAAGTGGAGCACCAAGCTGCTTATTCATGTCTCGCTCAGCAAGCTGCATGCCACGCGCTCTCGAAACCAACACCTTCAAAACATTTGCTCATACAATCTGGTGCTAAAGCACAATTAAAAAAAAAATAAATAAAAAGACTCACTCAAGCTAGTCCAGCTGAGCTGCAACATACCATATATATAGGGTTGTTAATTTTAGTCTATGGAGACAGCACGGTCTATTTGTTACAGCATCACCACGGGAGCCAGCGCATCCCAGGTTCAAACATCACTGGAGCCAAACAAGTCACTGTGTGACCTTGAGCAAGTCTTGTAACTTCCCAGTGCTCCAGTCCACCCAGCTGTGGAAACAGAAGCAGGACACAGCTGAAAGATGTTCTTGAGGAGGTATAACCTAGTGGTTAGAGCACAGAGCTGAGAATCTGAACACCCAGCAGACCTGGGTTTGAATCCCACAACCTCCACTTGCATTATGTGTGATCCTGAGCCACAACATTCTTAAAAATAAATTAAATTTTTTTTTTTTCAGGGGTGGAGAGAAAATTGCTAGCCCAGAATTTCTTGGGATGTCAATAGAACTGACATGAGTTATGACTTTGGATGAGATACTTAGAAATTCAGGGCTGGCAGTTGTCTTTTTTTTTTTTTTTGTAAAAAAAAGTCTTTCAAAATTTGCCAGAGAAATGTTTGGCCTATCTGGTTCTTAGTCTCTCTCTGGAAAATGCAGCAACTAAAACAAAAGTTATTTTACCCCTTGCAGGAACAGTCAATAATATCATATGAGCTGCCCCCATATGTAGCCAACAGGACCTTCTCCCAGCATTTTCAATGCCACATGACAGACAGTCACAGCAGCAGTAATTTTTTTAGTTACCATGTAACTCTCCTCCTGGGGGGGCAGTCACATCACTCTCATGCAGCTCTGGGTGGTGGCTAGTGATGGTGCCATTGATTACATGGGTGACCGCAAGCCGTTGGGCACCTCCCCCAGGCCAGCCATGAGCATGCGCAGCCAATAGGGAGGGGTGGGTGGGACCATGAAAAGCAGAAAAATGGCTGCCATGGCTCTGGATGACATCATCGGGCAGGCTTCCCTATGCCACCCCTGGTCGTGCAGCATGGACTGTTCCTGCCCCTCCTGCCGACGTCCTGGTTAAGCCCCCCTGCCGAGGATCGGTCGTAATCAACAGGCATGCTTGACGGGTCAGAACTGCAGGTCTGATGGACAATAAGAGGTGAAGCTGACGCCTTCCTGGGTGGATGGGAAGAAGGTCAAGCACAAGAGCCCAAAGGAATGGGGCCATAGCAGGTGCGGGGAAACAAACAAACAAAAAAAGAGGGGGAGTTATACACTATCTGAGAAAATTAAAAATACACTGAGGATGAATATAAGGATACCAGAAACACACTTTTGCTAAAAAAAACTATATGTTGAAGTTTTTTGCCAACTAATAAATGCTGCTGCTTTGAAAGGAACATAACCTGCTCTGAAACTTTTTTAATATAATTAAAACATGTGTTTGTGCGTGTGAACCTCCTTTGTCTCCCAACTGTATCTTTTGTTGTTCACTTTGAAATAATTTTTTTTTTCCCTTATTTACGGCCCCTTGATGATGATACCCTGTCTCAGCCTGATATTAATTTTTATGATTACTGATTAGTTCCGGAGCCCAGTGACATCAGCTGAGTGGAGGCCCTGCAATGAAATGTGTCCTGTGAGCTTCTGCTCAGTTAAAGGAAAACTACACCCAAAACTTGAAAAAATATATGTTGTGCAGAGTGTTTTAATCTGTATGTGAAGTTCTAGTGTTTCCTTCCCTCTGACTGGTATTAGGAGTTTTTCCTAAATTAGCCTGCTAGCTTTAGGGTAGGTTTACGACCCCTGGAGATCTCCATATCAAATAGGTTTATTGCATTTCTTTGTCCTACAATGCACCTTGTTTCATGTGATGGTGATGTAGCAGAGCCCATAAATCCAGCAGAAAGCATTGCATTACAATCAGTTCACAACAACAGAGATGGCTATATTTTAAAATCTGTAGAATTCAGCTTGGTGACCACCCTCATCCTAAATGATTTACTGTCCTGAAAAACTTTGCTGCTGGTAATTTTTGTGCAGCTT
Source organism: Neoceratodus forsteri (assembly GCA_016271365.2). Lineage (NCBI taxonomy): Eukaryota > Metazoa > Chordata > Ceratodontiformes > Ceratodontidae > Neoceratodus > Neoceratodus forsteri. Next base: position 1,029,026,143 of record CM028130.1, on the reverse strand, counting down.
GTAAAGCTTCCAAGATATTTAGTTTGTTTTGCATGTGTGTGCTCAATGTTGGGTCTCTCTTACATCACAGTCACGTGAGACAAGATGCACTGTGGGAACAAGAAATACAATTACTCTATCAGGTATGAAGATCCCCAGGGGTCGTAAAACTAGCATAAAGCTAGCAGGCTAATTTGGGAAAAACTCCTAATACCAGTCAGAGGGAAGGAAACACTAGAACTTCACATACAGATTAAAACACTCTGCACAACATATATTTTTTCAAGTTTTGGGTGTAGTTTTCCTTTAAGGTGTCAGCATGGTTCAGATAGTAGCACATCTGCCTCAGGGTCAGAAGGTCATGGATTCTAGTCCTGCACCAGAATTAGACTCATATCATAAATGCTGGTACCAGACTGCAGTAAATGCTTCTCTCCTACCCACCCACTATTTATGTATTGTTATCTGTCCCAGTTTAAGTCTGTTATGTTTTTAAATGTATGTTGACATAATTTTAATGTAACAATGCATTTTAAACATCTAAGCAACAGTACACAACAGGGTGTGGGTTATGACAGGCCCGGTAGCAAAGCAGCAGTGCTACCACTCGCAATGGTTGCAGCCCAAGTTTCGGAAGTGAGCTTAGGTCACCAAGGGTCAGCTGGGAGAAGTCCAACTGAGTGTCCAGTGGACTTCTCTCCTCCTTCAGGGAGGGCTGCGAATCCCACCGTTTGACTACCACCTAACCAAGGCTGGCTGGCAACGTGGCTTAAGTCTCAGTGGGGGCGGGGACAGAATGCTGCCAACACCAGCTTGACTGTATATGCACATGCCTAGGTGCATCATTGCAAGGTGGTGTCCCCTGGGATGAAGAAAGACTGTGGAGGAAATGGCTACTGACTAGGCTGATAATGCCCTGCCTGCCCCCCACGTCCACCATCTGGCTCTCTCCTTGTGGCTCTTGGATTGGCTCCCAGGCTTCATCTCCGCCATGGGCAGCTGGAATGGTGGTGGTGGTGGTGGGGGGGTGAAGCTGTCGAAGTAGTAGAAGGGCAGGCCCCAGTTTGGAGGCCTCAAGGCAAGATTCCCTCCGCTCCTCTGCCAGGGACCTCCTAGCGGTTCTGAGGGCCAGACTTAAAACTCCAGTAACTGAGCATTTGAGGTTGCTGGTCCGGCCCTTTGGAACTCACTTCACAGCTCCAATAGGGAGGCCCCGACAGTGGAGGCTTTCAAGAGGAGTCTAAAGACTCACCTTTTTAGGCAGGCCTTCCTGAACTAATCTAAATAGTTTTATACCTTTTAATGCTGTATTTATTAATCTATAAGCTGATATTTTAAGTGTACCTTATGATTGGTGTCTGTTTACTTGTTCATACCATTTTTTGATTGTGTAAGGCACCCAGAGCTTCTGGGACTGGGCGCCATATAAATAAATATACTTTACCTTTCCTTACTGCAGCACTGCTGTGTCCGAGTAGGATATCAGCCCAAGTGCCTGATGCAGAATTTGAACCCACTACTAGGGTTGCTCAGATTCTGTGTCACAGACTTGGACTCACTGAATTCTATTGCCATTTGAAAATCGTAATTCGGAAATTAAAGGCTAAGGGTTTACGAATTAGGATTTCAAACCAGTTTCGATTTTGAGGACCTTTTTGGAATCAATGCCTGATTCAGAATTGGAAATTCCAAAAATCCAAGACACGACCGACTCTGCACTACCTGTTCATTTCATCCTCTCTCTCCTTCACCCCTTATTTCACGATAGCACTTGTTCACTTATTACCATTGCACTTATTAATTGTTCTCACAAATTACATATGTATGCAACACTGTTTGTAACAACTGCCTTAATTAATTGTATGCTATGTTGATCTTTGAAACTTGAATGTAAAATGTCTCGTCCCTATTATATCCCTCCCCCCCCCAGATGCACAAGGAGACGAATGACTTGTCACTCAGTGTGTCTTTCTGGTGAAACATTTCAATAAATAAAAATTCCAAAATTCCTATAAAGGAATCAGCCAAATTCCAAGCATCCCTACTCCCAACTCACCAATCTTCCAAGAGTAGAGGCAAGACAGCTGCCATGTCAACAGAGCTGCTGACAACATGGGCAGTTTGTATTCTGGTTGGTCACCACTGAATCAGAAAAGGGACTTCTCAGAATGTGGAACAGGGGCTTTACAGCAAGCAAGCTCCCATTCAAGAGGATGTTCCCTGATAAGCAACCTCTTTAGAAAGACACTGATGGACTACAGCCCCCAGGATTGGGCACCATGTAAATAAAATGTGCCTGGTCTCGCCTTGCCTCTATGGTAAGCATCACCGAACTAATGTGTCAAGTAGCTCAGAGATGCAGGAGGGGCAGGTTCCTGGGGCACAGGAGTCCCCAGAGCACCAGCATTTGAAATCAAACAGAGTGATCAATTGCAGATCAATATGACAAGGCCAAAGCAGTTCTGAGCAAACACAATTAGGTGTGTGTGTGTGTATATACTGTGCATGTTCTTCTGCTGTACATCAAGGGTCACTACAGATCAGCTGAATCAGAAGAGGACAAGAGATACTAAAGGAAACCAGGCAGAGCATTTAGGAGGAGAGGGGGAATACAGTTTAATATTTATCTTGGGAACAATAAATTTAAGCAATAAGGCATGACAGGGTGTGTGATACTGTGGGATGATGGCACACTTTGAGGAATTAAGGCATGAGGCAATGCCAAGTGCCTGCCACCCCCAAGAAGTGTCATTATCCCACAATCCACACACACCCTGAAGTGCCTTACTGTGATTATAATATGATTTCTCCTACTTTTTTATAAAACTTTTTATCTCTCTGGGGCAGACCAGGCAGCTACTCAGCCTCATCCCGGGGTACCATGAACTGTCCTGTGCCTCTCTCCTGGTCGTGTGGGGGTGGTTCCCCCGTGGACTGCCCTCACAGTGGGGTCAGGGAGGACAGCCATGCCCCCCCCCCAGTGCATCACATCCAGAAGTTCCCTCACAACTAGAGCAGCAGGACAGGTCGTGGTACCACAGGTGAGGCTTCACTAAACCCTGGTCTCTCTACTGTCCACAATATTTTTCCTCTGACAGCCCCATGCCATGGTGAGGCGCACATGCATTCCTGGAATCGTGGCTCCTTCCACCCTCCTCTGACTGAAGTCTGTCCCCCAAGCATCAGCACTACCACCAGGCCTCCAGCCGGAACAGCCAAGAGCCGGGAAGACACACCACCCCAGTCTGGGACATGTGAGCTGCCTGGCAGCCACTCAGTCTTCTCCCAGCTCCCCCCAAAGACCTGAGCTCATTTCCAAACTCAGGTTTCTGGCATGTGTGAGGTGAGGCACTTACAGCGCCTCAGTCCTCTGTGCCACAGTGACAGCTTCCGATTATCATTTTTAAAATTAAGAAATGAGATTCAGAAAGTTACAGATATTTGACTTGTGCTACTGTGCTGGAATCGTCATGTGATCACATATGATAAATCCCATGTCTTTGTTTCTCTCACCCATTTTATAATATATATTTACAAGCTTTCTAAGCCCAAAAAGCACTACCTGGATAAAAAGGTGGGGACTATGGATATAATGGTGTTGCTGCGGGGGTGGGGGGGTGGATTCTATTGCCAGAAGTATATAAAGGTCCTCAAGTTAATGATATAATCTGCTACTATAGAGTGCCTTATTGTGTTTATAATATGATTTCTCTATTATTATTTTTTTTTTTTTTAGATAAAGGTTCATATCTCTGCAGGGCAGATTGGGCGGCTACTCAGCCTTGTCCCCAGGTACCGCTGATCGTCTCATACCTCTCTCCTGATCGGGGGGGGGTGTTCCCCATGGATAGCCCCTGCAGCAGGGCTGGGGGGAGGGTCGTGCCCTGCCCCCACAGCAGGGCTGGGGGAGGGTAACCCCCCCCAGTGCCTCTCATCCAGAAGTCCCCTCCCAACTGGAGCAGCAGGGCAGATGGTAAGTGAAAGCAGCATTTTACAAGGGGCATAATCGTTACAGTCAGTGAAGGAATGATTTCAGCTACATACAGTATGCTCACAGGGCTTCGGTCTGGGACTGACTGCCCTACCTGTGGTCAATTTTCACCAGAAGGAGGTACAGGGGACTGTGTGCATCTTCTCCCTGTATGAGCAGGGGGGCTAGACTTTTGTTCCCGGTTCACAGTCTGTGTGTACTTCTGAACTGAATCGACTTTTCAGTGAACCGGTTCCAAACATTCCAATTAATCAAGGGGGAGGGGGGAAAGAGAGACACACACACATTATTTATTCCAGGTCACGTTACTGCAAGATACATTTAGTCATGGCACTAAATATTTTAACCCCTGTGAAAACATTGAGGAACATCCTCACTGTCCCGTCACCAGTAAACCTTCATGACAAGACCTCCTTTAGGCTGAATGGTTTAAAAACATTGTTGTGGGAACATTAGCGCCCAGAAAGCAGGTCTGAGCCAGTGTGAGTTTGTGTGTTTGATGTGTGAGCGTGCATGTGTATTTGTTGGGTTTGACCAGTCATGATGCAGACAAATGTTTGTAAAGTACTGTTTGGGTAACTTAGTTTCAGTTATGCCACAACACAGGGAACTCATGGCAAGAAGTTGACCATAAAAACTCAGCCAGGGCCTTGGGGGCCCTTCCAAAGATTCCACTCACTGGGACCCGACCAAGGAATCCACCATAGGGACCTGAACAGGGACTCAGCTCTGGAAATATGGCTAGGCACTCTGCCACAAGGATACGACTGCCGGACTTCAGAAGGCATACTGTTATCCTGCAATAACACACATCCTGTACTGCTTTATTACTCAACTTCTCCGTCATGTGCAGAGATCACACCAGCTCATTACATGTCACGTAAAACCGCAACACCCCTTAAACAATCCACCCTGGTCACTGTGGCTTGCATTTACAACCTGTAGGGATGCACATCCCTCTCCCCCTTCGTTAAATGTTTAATTTCTCTTTGTTGTCAGGTCAGAGCTACAGCTGCAACAGGTTTGGCGAGTAAGGCGTGAACTGCTTATTTATGTAATAAAAAGCTACATAATGAAAATGGAAGTCACGGCAAAAAAGGAATCCGCTTTTTAGTTCTCCATCTGGCTGGGACTGTGCGGCTAAGAATGGATATGGCAATCATTAGCGTTTTCCATTGCAGGTGTTCATGCAAGGCCCCTCAGCACTTAAGAAGATCGGTATCGCTCTCTCTCTCCTTCTCTCCACCCAAGACCCTGAGGCATAATGTGTGTACGCTAACCACAGCCCTTTGAATGTATCGTGTATTACAAACTGAGGCATGTTGAAATCAAAGGACAGCCAACATGACATAATTCGCATTAAAATGTCAGGGATGTCAATTTGTAAAGTAGGTGCAGTGAAGGTAGAACGAGCCAAGACAGGAGAACTGCTCAATTCGAATTTAGATGGCAATAGGTGGAGGAACCTTCAGTGGTACTTTGGATGGAGGCTAGTCCTAGTACAGTGTTAGCAAGATGGATAATTTTTAGGCAGGTCCACTACAGCCATCAATCCTATGCCATCATCTACTGTAACCCCAGCAGGGATAGGCTGGGACTAGTGTTTCTCAGCTCCCCCACAGCCATCACTGTCTACAGTGGCCCCTGCAGGTAGGCGGGACTGCAGTAACTAGATGAGAGCTCCCCCACAACCAATACTACTCCACCATTGTCAACAGTGACCCCTGCAGGGAGCAGCTGGGACTGCAGTACCTGTGAGCTCACCCACAGCAACATTCCTACACCACTCTCAAAATGATTCCTCCTAGCACAGGCCGGGACTGCGTAGCTGTGAGTTCCCCCACAGCATATACTACTACACAACTATCTGCAGTGACATCTGCAGGGGTAGACTAGGACCACAGTAGTGGTGAGCTCTCCCACAACACACACACTCCTGTCTCATTGTTTAGAGTGACCCCTGCAGGGAGAGACTGGGATTACAACAGCTACAAGCTTCCCTAGAGCCAACACTCCTACACCATTGTCTACCATGACTCCTGCCTGAAGTGGAGTAGTTGTGAGCTGCCCCCACAGTCAGTGCTCCTACACCAATACCTACAGTGACTCCTGCTGGAAGCATCCAGGACTGGAGTAGCTGTTGAGACTGGGACTAGAGTAGCTGTGAGCTCCACGACAGCCAGTGCTCCTACACCACTGCCAACAGCGACCCTTGCTGGGAAAAGCAGGTACTGGAGTAGCTGTAAGCTCCCCAACAGTCAGTGCTCCTACACTATATCCTACAGCATCTCCTGCTGGGAGAGGCTACGACGCTAGTATCTGTGATCTCCCCCCACACCCAGTGCTTCTACACCATTACCTACAGTGACTCCTGCTGGGAGAGGCTATGACGCTAGTATCTGATCTCCCCCCACACCCAGTGCTTCTACACCATTACCTACAGTGACTCCTGCTGGGAGCATCCAGGACTGGAGTAGCTGTTGAGACTGGGACTAGAGCAGCTGTGGGCTCCTCCACACCCAGTGCTGCTACACCACTGCCAACAGTGACCCCTGCTGGGAAAAGCAGGTATTGGAAAACTGTGTGCCAATATCTTGGCGAAAAAGCTAAGAATACAGTTATTTGTTAAGCAGAATAAAGACTCATCGTTTTATCACTGAATGCACCGCCCTTTTCACTTTACTGTTTTTTGAGCAATAAACTTCCTGAGTTATACAGAATTCTGCCAAAGCAAGGCACATGAAAGTGTGCCGAACCCTCTCCAGGGTCACTCTTTTCCCGTTTGACATCTTTTTAATAGGAAGCTGGCAGCATTCAAAGGGGCGGGTCTACATGGAAGGCAGATAAGTGAGGTAACTCCATCTGGATATTCCACTAGATGCGTCTCTACTGCCACCTCCAAAAATTAAACCCATTTAAACAACCGAACTGTGAGCAGAAAAGGAGTGCTGCTGTTCCATGGGGCCACAGTCTGCATCAGGAACTGAGGCCACAGTCACTCAACTCTGTCCCTGTGGCAGCACTGCCTCCCTCGATTCGCAGACCATAACATTCACGAGGGCGCAAGCTGCGAGACATGAGCCCTCCTCCCAACTTGTAATATGTGACAAGCATATATGAGTTTTAAAAGGCCAGCAAAACTGGAATTGGCTATGGGGCTACATTTCATTAATTTATTTATTTCAAGAAGTCATGCAGACCTATAGTACAGACACTCTGCTTCATCCAGAGTCCTTCATGAGGGACTAAAGCCAGGAAGTCATACCATCAAACTCCGCATTCACAGAACTGGGGGGAAGGGGCAGCAGTTGCCACTCTTAACAGCTTTATCAAACCATTCCAGTAAATGTCTAAACTGTATTTCAAAGTTACATCACAATGCAAGAGAGAAAGGGGACAGAATGTTGGTGTCATTAGGTACATCGGGAGATATAAGAGGCAGGGAGACCGAGATTAGTGAGAGACTGTGCACAGGGAGAGCAAGTGTCTTTGCCCAGGGTCACACAAGGAGTGAATACCAACTGTGAGATTCAAACTTAGGTCTACAGATCCACAGCTCTGCGCTCTAACCACCAGGCCATACAGGTGTCAAACAGAGTTAAACAGCTGCTGATGCCTCTGGAAAACTTTGGAAAACATAATATTAAGACACAGTTCAGCCTGCATTTCATTTACCTTCAATGGATTTTTCCTCCCTTTTGTATGAAATAAGTTCCCACAAAAAAAAAACATCTTTATCCCTTAGAGTTCACCTGTCCCTACAGCTTGTTCCCTACTTGAAATTGTAATGCTCTGTTGTGACATCATAGTCTGTTGCCATGGGGATAACTGTGATGTCACAAGCAGAATATTATGACATCAGGTTGGGAAGAAGCAATATGAGCTGATGAACGCTCAAGAAACAACTATCCTGTTTTCATGCATATAATCTCAGTAATAAATAATGGGGATGAGAAAAACAAAGCTAATGAGAAATATAAAGCTGCTTTGCGTCTATAGATTGGGTTTTTCAAAGTTCTCCTTGAGGCATTCGCGGCTCTTTATGTGAACAGGTAGCTTGCTATTTGTATGAAAAGGCTGCACTACATCCACCTCGTTAACTGTTAAAAGAATATAGACTGTACAAGCGTAGCGAAAAAACTACATTTCATAGAAACATAAAAATTGATGGCAAGTAAGGACTTCTAGGCCCATCCAGTCTGCCCATTTCCCTACCTACTGCAAAAGTCCAAACCCTACTTGATCTTTACCTTCTCGTTTCTATCACTAGGGTCACCCAGTGCCAGTCCCATGCATTTTTTAATTCCCCCACTGTGTTTGTCCCACCTCCTCTGCTGGGAGTCTATTTCATGCATCCACTACCCTTTCCATGAAAAAATATGCCCTCATGTTACCTCTTAGTCTACCCCCTTCCAACCTCATGTCATGCCCCCTCATTTCTGAACATCTCCTTTTCTGTAAGATGCTACCCTCCAGTACCCTATTTATGCCCTTAAGATATTTGTAGGTTTCTATCATATCACCACTGTCTCTCCCCTCCTCCAGGGTATACATATTGAGGTCTCCCAGTCTCTCCTCATATGACTTTTGGTGCAGGCCCTGCACCACCTTTGGCCTGTCCACACTACCACCTGAAAATCTGTAATGTTTCCAAAATGGTTCAAACAGGTAATGTTACAGTGCATCCACATTACCTGTGAACCATTTTGGAAACCATTACAGCCTGTCCACACACCGGGGCAAAGTGTGACCGTGACGGCTGGCTCCCTATCCCACAATGCAGTTTGTGCAGCACTGAGAGCAATGTTGGAGCTACATGCTCATGTGTCCACACTACCACCGGTAACGTTACAGAGGCAAAACTGCTTCAAAACCATTGTTGAAACCACTTCATAAGTTGTTTCTGTAATGGTTCAGAAAACACCTGCTGTAACATTACCAGTGTGAATGCAAGCAGTTTTGGTAACAGTCTGAGCCCACTTTAACCCTCTGTAATATTACAGAGGCAGTAGTGTGGACAGGGCCTTTGTTGCCCTTCTTTGAACTGCCTCCACCCTGTCTATGCCCTTACAGAGATGCAGCCTCCAGAACTCGACACAGTACTCCAAATGAGGCCTCACCAATGATCTGTACAGTGGCATTAACACCTCTTTTCTCCTGCTGGTGATGCTTCTCCCTATGCACCCCAGAGTCTTAAAATGAAAATCTTATTTATAAGAGCGCATTTTCCCGATCCCAATCCTTAAAATATGTAGCAGATGTCTGGTGCTTATGCAGGAACACAGCTGAGCACACCTATCTGTGCCCTGCTGCCTGTGCTCTGATGTTGTCTCAGTGAGGGTTAGCTGCATGCGGCCAGTGACCCTGCCCATCCAGCACTGTGTGTTCTGAACCACAATCCCACAGGAGAGCTGGAGGGACATATAACCCTTATAAACATCTACAATCTTAGTGAGCAAAAGCATCAAAGGCCAACAGATGTGCAAGAGGGGGCCAGCGCATGCAACCTCCTCCTCCAAAACACACACACTCTTTCATAAAAAGTAAAAGTTAACAGCACTCGATCACCAGGGAATTTATCACCATAAAGGGATGGGTAAATCCCCCTGGCTGTCAGGGATGCTGTTTATTTGAACAGGAGCGCCTTACAGACGAACCTCCCATTACCACCTGTTTGGCGTGCAAGGGATACAGACCACCTGGCAGGGGCCTGGAGCGTTGGGGCACATGCCACTAGCCATCAGCAAATCTCTCCTTAAGCTAAAGGGATGAAAATCTTTGTTCTTGCATGTCTTTTAATCAATCCCCCCAATTGCCTTTTCAGAAATAGAGGAACAACTGTAATGCAGACAAAACAGAATGCAGTCATCTAACAGCACGCTGCAACAACCTTAGTCTGGATAAGCTTGAGTTTCTGCAAGGAACGCTGGATGCCCCGTAACAAGCCTAAAGTACATTACTGCTGCTCGATTCATACACGTCCGCAGTGTTCGACTATTTGGAGGCCTATCTTCATTCTGCTTAGCTATCTGTTTCCAATTGAATGTCTCTATCAAGCAGTAAAAACAGGTGACTATTCTACTAATGACCCTCACTCTTAATAGCACTACAGAGCAAAATCAATCCCCCGCCATTCCTGGTAAATTTGTTTTTTTATCTGATCCCAGAAAGGAAAGGGGTGCTGGGCTCATCTGATGACATTATCTATTTAATGTTTGGACACTCAATACGCAAAGTTATCTAACAGGGCACAGCACACACCTCGTTCCCTTAACATATCTTTAAGCAACTGCTGATGGAATCTTGGAGTGAAATATTGCCCAATCAGAAATGGAAGTGTTTAAGTGTTTTTTTTTGGTTTTTTTTTTAAGTGACTGGTGCAGTCCTCTGTTTTCACTCCCCCACTGCCTTCTGCTTACAGATACCAACACGTGAATACAGACGCAAATGTGCAGTCAAGAAGTGTGGAAGGTACTTTCCATACATTTCACACAATTATCTGGTCGGAATTTTTGCTCTTCATCTTTTAAAGTTCTTCCTTAGGAGGGAGGCAGCAGGACAAAATTTCAGGGACCAATGGAAGGAGAACAGAGCCCTGGTGCAGGAAGCGTTTACAACAGGCAAGCTGACAGCATTACCAACAGAACTATAAGCAACGGAGCCTTGGGTGCATGCCATTAAACTCCATCCTGGAGACTGGGGGGTTGGGAGGCTAGTTGCTATTCTAAAACATCTTTAATTCACAATTTATTTACCCAGGATAGCCCAACAGAAATGTTACATCTGTTTACAGCGAGGTTCAGTCTGTGCCACATTATACGCAAAGCAAAATATCCAGCCCATGAACCGCCGTGCTCACAGTAGGTAAAGCAACAGCAAAAAATACAGGTTACTCACCTGTAACAGGAGTTCTAGGAGTGGTATATGTTGTTCATCCACACTTATTGGCAGGTTCCTTGCCGCTTTAAATGTTGCCGGAAGGTCTTCAAGCTGGCTCCTCCCACCCACCCGGGTGGTAAAACTCTCGGCTCTGCCCCATGATGCCAGATCTAGCCCACTGGAAGCCAGGCTGCGCGTCGGAGTCGGGGAGGTTGGGTGGGTTGTGTGGATGAACAACATACCACTCCTAGAACTCCTGTTACAGGTGAGTAACCTGTATTCTAGGGCGTGGATATGTTGTTCAATCCACACTTATTGGCAGACTCCTAGCAGTTCTCCGGAAGGAGGGAGGCAAGGCGCGCACCCCCTACTTAGGGAATAAGGACTGGAGAACAGAGGTCCCAAAACCAGCACCCCGCCGTGACTCAAGGTCGATGTGGTAATGGGTAATGAAGGTGTGTGCTGACTTCCAGGTAGCAACCTGCAGATTTCCTGGATAGGGACGTCCCTGGAAGCAGCCATCGAAGCAGCAGTATGGCAGATAGAATGAGATCTTATCCCTTTGGGAGGCTCCATGCCCACCAACCCATAGCAAAGATCTATGCAGGAGGTAGCCCACCTGCCTATCGTCCACTTGGCTGCAGATCTGCCAGGTGCGGCTTCAGCGCAGGTGACAAACAGCTGGAGAACCTCTCCCCGAACATCAGCCATCCGCTTCTTGTAATAAGAGAGTGCTCTCCTAGGGTCCAAAGTATGGAGCCTATATTCGGTCTCCGAGGTATGACTGGGGTAGAACACCGGCAGAGTCAACACCTGTTTAAGGTGAAACTCCGACACCACCTTCGGAAGGAATTTCGGGTGGGGGCGCAGGACAACCTTGTCCCTGTGGAAAACCAGATAAGGAGACTCGATGGAAAGCGCCTGGAGCTCTCCCATCCTTCTGGCTGACGTTACAGCCACCAAGAAGGTGGTCTTCCACGACAGGTGAGAGATGTCACACCTAAGCATCGGTTCGAATGGCATGCCCATGAGCTTAGCCAATACCAGCAGTAGATCCCATGGAGGTGGAGGTTCTTGCACTGGAGGGGATATGTGATCAAGGCCTTTAAAAAAGCGCCCAACCACCTTCTCCTGCACCACCAGCTGCTTTCTGGCCCGCTCCTGGTAAGCAGAGATGGCTGCCAGGTGCACCTTAAGGGTCGTCGACCGAAGCCCTAGCTGAGAAAGGGACCATAGGTAGTCCAGAATGCTAGCCAATGAACAGGAGGAAGGGTCCAACCCCTTGCCCTGACACCAAATGGAGAATCTCTTCCATTTGAAGGCATAGCATTTTCTGGTCGACTCCTTATGGGATGCCTCAACAACATTGAGGACCTCGTTGGAAAGACCCAAGGCCTGGAACTCTAGCTGCTCAGGAACCAGGCCATCAGGTGCAGAGATTGAAGGTCCGGGTGGAATACCTTCCCCTGGTTGACTGAGATCAGGTCCAGGTGGGCTGGAAGCTGTCTCGAGAGCCTGGAGCTGAGGCTGAGAAGATCTGGATGCCAAAACTGACGGGGCCAGTCTGGGGCTACCAGAATCACCTGCGCCTTGTCCCTTCTTGCCTTGAGAAGCACCTTGTGGATCAAGGGAAATGGGGGAAAGGCGTAAAAGAGGCCCGGGGTCCACGGCCTCGAGAAGGCATCCCCCTGCAATGAGCCCTGCTGAGGGGGGCGGGCATGAAACAGTCTCAGCTTCGCATTCTCCCTGGAGGCAAACAGGTCCACCTGAGGTGTGCCCCAGTGGGAGAATAGATTGTGTACTACCTCCGGCAGGAGAGACCACTCGTGAGATGCAGCACCTATCTGGCTTACGGCATCGGCCAGAGTGTTCGAGGCTCCCGCCACATGAATGGCTAGGAGATCCGCACCCAGTCTGCCCACAAGAGACCAAGTGCAGAGAGCTTCCTTGCACAGAGACAAGGAGCGCATCCTGCCCTGGTGGTTTAGGTAGTACATGGTTGTGGTGTTGTCCGTCTGGACCAGGACCGCTTGACCCCGTACAAACGGAGCGAAGGCGGTGAGGGCTAGTCGGACCACTCGAAGCTCCAGCAGGTTGATGTGGCATCGAGACTCTTGGAGGGACCAGAGGCTGTGCGCTCTGAGCTCCCCCAGATGGGCACCCCAACCCATCAGAGAGGCGTCCGTCATTAGACTGACCGTCAGCTCTGGGCGGACAAACGGGATACTCTCCTGCAGATGAGCGGGAACGATCCACCACTGGAGAGCGTTCCCCATCTCCTGGGTCACTATCATTGCTGGTCCAGAGGACTGCAGCGCTGTGACCATTGGCGGGCCAGTACCCATTGTAGGGGACGCATGTGCCAGCGGGCCCAACGGACCACGCTGGTGCAGGCCGCCAGGAGGCACAGGAAGTCCCGGGCAGGGTGCAACTGCCCAACCAGAAATGATTGGGCAAAGGAGAAAAGAACCTTGGCCCTGTCCACCGGGAGCCGGGCTCTGGCTCGAAGAGAGTCGAGCTCTGCCCCGATTAATTGAATCACCTGCGTTGGCACGAGTTCCAATTTGGCCTCATTGATGAGAGGCCAATCTGAGAGCAGACCTGGAGAGCCAGATCCCTGGACCACTCCACCTCCGACTTGGAGGAGGCTGCAACCAGCCAGTCATCCAGGTAAGGGTACACTCGGACTCTTCGGCACCGCAGGAATGCCGTCACCACTGCCATGCATTTGGTGAAGACCCTGGGAGCTGGAGAGAGGCCGAAGGGCATGGCCTGGAACTCGTAAAGGGATCCTTCCACTCTGAAGCGGAGGAATAGTTGGTGGGACGGACGGACGGATTGGGACGTGAAAGAATGCACCCTGAAGGTCCAGAGAACAGAACCAAACGCCTCGCTCCAAGGATGGGGTGACCTGAGCCAGAATGACCATCCTGAAGGTTGGAGACCTTAGGAACTTGTTCAGGTCGTGGAGGTCTAGAATGGGGCGCCAGCCCCCCATCCGTCTTGGGACCAGGAAGTACCTGGACACAAACCTTGGGTCTGAAGGAGGGTCTGCCACCTCCCTGATCACCTCCTTCTGGAGGAGCAGGGCAATGTCAGCTCGACGGGCCGACAGAGAGGCTGCAGACCCCGTAGCCCCCCATGGGGCGACGGCTCGATAGGGTGGGGACTGCTCAAATTCCAGCAACAGACCCTTTCCTACCACTTCCAACACCCAGTGGTCCGTGGTGATATTGGACCAGGTGGAAATGAAGTGGCTGAGCCATCCCCCCACAGGGGGAACCCGGGGAGGAGTGACGAGGTTGGGGGCAACACTCCTCAACCCGTCACTGGCAGGCTTGGAGGAAGGACCGGCCGAGGAGCCTCCCAGACCTTTCCCTCCCAGCTTCCTGTTGGAGGAAGTGGCAGGCTTGGCTTTGGGGTGCCAAGTGCGAGCCTGCTGGCCCTGATGCTGGTGTTGCTGGGCCGGACGTGCCGCAGAGGCTGAAGGACGAAAGGGCTTACGCTGCTGCTGGCAGCCTTTGTCCTTCTAGGCAGACATGACCGAGTCCAAGGTGGCGCTGGACTTCTCGATCCATTGGAGATGACCCTCCACCCCAGGTCCAAACAAGTCAGTACCCAGGAAGGGGACATCTGCCAGCTTGTGCTGGGTATCCGCCGTAAAGGTGGAGATCCGCAGCCAAGCTCTGCGGCGCATGGCCACTGCAGTCACTACTGACCGGGCACACGAATCAGCGATGTCCAGGGAGGTCTAGAGCTGCTGTTTGGCCACCACCCTTCCCTGATCCTGCACCTACTTGACTGTAGTTTGGAGGTCAGCCGGGAGATGAGGAATCACCTCATCCAGGGAGCCCAAAAGGGCGTGTGAAAAGTGTGCCATCAGGACAGACGAGCTGGCCTGACGAAGGCCTAGGGAGAAAGCGGCGTAAACTTCCCGCCCAGAGTAGTCCAGCTTCTTGGACTCCTTGTCAGAAGGCTTGTCCATGTCCCGAGTGTTCCCAGAACACCGGAAAACGCTATCGATCACAAGCCCCTCCGCAGAGGGGTGCTCCGAGAAACCAGAGAGTGAACCGGTGGGGTTAGCATACTTCTGAGCCATCCTGGCCGAGGTGCTGAACATAGCTCCAGGGCCAAACCAACAATGGCTTCAGCCACTGAGAAGGCCTCCGTGGGGGAATCCCCTTGGTCCAGTATCTCCGTGAGGGGATACTTGGCCCGCTTTGAAACGGGTTCGAGCTTCATCCCAGTGGATTCTGAGATGAGCCGAAGCATTCCCAAAAATGAGGATGGGCTCTCATCCACTGACTGACCCCCGGTGGACTCCAAGTCAAGCGGCCTGGAGAAAAAGGAGGAGTCATCATCAGACTCCGAGGAGTCTGCGAACAGCTGCCGAGCGCCTGAGCCACCCTCCACCTGCTGAGGTCGATCGGGAGTGAGGGTGACCGACAACCAATGGGGCAAGCCTTGGTCGGGGCCCCAAATTTAGTTTGTGAAGGCAGGGGTTCCACCATGATGGGTGGCGCAGCCGGTTTCGGCCGAATAACCGGTGCTGGCTTCAGCTCCTCGACCGCTGCAAGGGGTTATTTCGGCCGCTCCAGTGACAGCCACTTAATGGCCGGGGAAGACGACGAAGTCGGCCTACTCCCGGTCAAAAGGAGCTGCTGCCACATTAACTCCTCGTAGTGCTGACACAATCTGCACCAGATCCTATCCTCCGAAGAGGACGGAGACGAGGATGAGCGGCGCCGCCGCTTTCCACGGTGCAGAGACCGAGACCAAGACCGCCGATGTCGGCAGGATCGGCTGGACTGAGAAGAGGTCCGAAACCGAGACCTTCGGTGTTTTTGAGGGTGGGTCTGAGAGAGGGCGGGGGAAACCCTCTCCTCCCTCGGTTCAGGGACCTTAACCGGGGACTCCGGCACAGGAGGCACAGGCAAGTCCACTGTTTCCACCGGGGGAACCGGTGAAGAAGGGTTGTCAGCTTCTCCAGTCGACAGACCGTCCAACGAGTTGAGAAAAATCTCAACCGCGTTGATGGGTGTCTCGGCCAGCTGACCTGACGGGGACACCGTGAAGCCAGCGGCCTTAGCCGCAACCTCGATCGAAGTCGAGTGTCGACTCTCCGGGGAAGGGACTCTCCTGCTCCCATGAGCGTCGGCGGTCTTTTGGACCGAGAAGAATGTCGAAGAGCCTTCTCCCTTGGTGGAAAGGATTGGCAAGCTCTTTGAAAGAAGCTGTGTAGGAGGATTCCAAGGAGGTGGGATAAATGCCGCGACCGAGGATGATGATGATGCGGCCTGGGCCGCCTCTTCCTCGAGGGCGATCATCTGCTCTAGCTGTTCCGTCGAGCCTGCAGCCACGAACACCGACCAATGGGCCTCCTTAGACTTAACCGGAGGATAACGTTTCTCGGATCGCCCCAACAGTAACAGGGCAGCGCGGCCCTCCAAGACTGAAGCCGAAAATGATTTGCACAACTCACAAGCCTGTGGGTCATGGCAGAGTCCAACACAATAAACGCATGTGGCGTGCGGATCGGTCCAGGACATCTTCTGCCCACAGGGGCACTGACAAAATCTGTGAGTCGATTTGTCCATCGCAGCCGCGAAGGAAGATACAGACCGAAGTCTTGTAAAATAAGTTTTGGATTAACCGAAGAGTGTGAATCCAGCCTAAAACACAGAGCGCTAAGGAGGGAACCTGAGCTTCCAAGCGGTAAGGAAGATCTGGCACAATGGGGCGGAGCCGAGAGTTTTACCACCCGGGTGGGTGGGAGGAGCCAGCTTGAAGACCTTCTGGCAACATTTAAAGCGGCAAGGAACCTGCCAATAAGTGTGGATTGAACAACATATCCACGTCCCTAGAAAAAAAGGTTACTTGCAACTTCACACAAAAAAAAGACTGCTAGAAGTTCACTCTTAGCTTAAAAAAATACTTTAATAGTAAAGCAATTACAAAGCCAATTCCAACCAACAAGGTGAAACCGCCACAACAACAACAAAAAATGTGTGCACGACATGCACTTTTATGTTATAATTTGGTCACTCATGACCGAGGCTGGATGAAACCCTTAACTTGAAACATCTTCTCCCTAGCTTTTGTCCAGATCAAATAATACAAACTGGAGACACCCACAGAAGCAGTCTGCAGGTGCCATCTCCCTCGCCGATTGGCCACACATGTTTAAAAAAAATAAATAAATAAAAAATAGGAGATGCACACTCAACACCAAACAACAGGAAAGAAAGGAGGCCCTTCAGCAATAATTATTGCAGCAATAGAAAAGTGTTTAATGTGAGCACATCCTCACTGCCTACAGGGCTGTGACAAACACCAAATGTTTTGCAGGTTCAGAGCTGCCGTTTCTTCAGGGGGGCCATGTTTACACCACCAAGCTGACTAAACCCATTGGCCTTTACTCAGGGCTCTCAGTGTGATTTTCATTTTGATGTCCCTGGACTCCCTGGAGAAAAAGCTGGGGACCTTGGGGAAAACTCCAAGAGTGTGCACTTGTGGTAACCAAAAAAAAGGTGAACAGTAGAAAATTCCCCTCAATTCAGCACTTTTTACCACAACTGTGGTAAATATTACAACTGTGGGAAACTGTTCCCTAATTTGGCATGTTTTGCCACACTGTGGGAAATTGTGCGTCCCGGGGATGCACAATGGGGAAGAACCCCGTGTCGTAAAATAACAGCTGAGCGTGAAGAACATGGGAACCCACTTCTCCAAGGCCCTACTTGCCGATCCTCAGACTCTTCCCCCATCCTAAGTTTTCTCAATCATCTCTGCTGAACCACCAATCAGAACATGCCCCCTGCTTAAGTCCAGTTGTTTTTCAAGCTCTTGCAGAATGGCCAACAAAAGTATTAGTGGCTTTGCTCTTTAGTCACCACAAATACCCAAATAGGACTCTTCCACACACTACATTGTCATATCCCTGCTGTGTTTTGCCTTGAAATTATCTCTTGATATACTGTAAATGACTGTAAATTGTGTAGTAATGTATGTACATATTGTGTTCATTGTTATTTTGCCCCCCACCCCACCCACGAAAACAAGACTATTTTTACCTCGGTATGATTTAGCTGGTGAAACACTTTCAGATAAATAAGTGTATGCTTTCATTTGTTATTTGCTTGTTTACTTTTGCACTGCGATCACCATCCGTAGAGATGTCACTTCCCATATACTTCAAGTTCTGTAGGTTTTTATGTTTTTTTCTATTACTATTTTTTGTCGCCATCTTTATAGCTCAAGTCCTGCCAGAAACTGGTCCCTGGGACTGGCACACCACCCGGTGAACAATCATCAGCCCTTATATTCTACATAAGAGTGTGCCAGTTCCTTCATATTTTTTTTTTTTTTTTTTATCACAACTTTATTTTCTGCCCTGCTGCAGCGTTGTCCCAGCATGGGGCACCCCAGCTGCCGGTCCTGGCCGCCCAGAAAGCTGGGTAGCTCAAACTGCACCCAGGAGGATCTGGGATGGCCGTCATGCCATCATGCTGGTGGGCCCCCCATGCCTCTACCAGCCAGGACAGCCCAGGACCCTCACTGACAGGACTCCTCCAAAGTCCTCCGGGCAGTGCAGGGCGAGACCATCAAGCTGCATGGTCGTACCCAGCCCGATTTTCCTCCTTTTTACGCTCCTAGAGGCGCGGACATGCAATGATGTCCAGGCACAACGTGCCGACATCCGCCGTGCCCCCCCCACTCACACCTACACTGGTAGTGCCCCCGGGCATCCCCAAGGGGCCGCTACAGCGCAGTGGAAATTCCTCAACCCACCCCAGGACTAGGAGAGCAGTCTACGGACACTCAATCGTAGTCCTCCCCTGCCGACCCCAATGACCTGGGCTCGTTCCCAAACCGGGGTCGCCGGCGTGGCGTGAGGTGTGGCATCCAGTGCCTCAATCCTCAGCGGCACTGGGCTGGACAGTTCCTTCATAATTTGAACTGAGGCTTTAAAGAACTCTCTGACCCCAAAATAATGTGCTGCTGACTGCATGCATCCATGGCGGCCTTAGCTGAGAAACACTGGCAGCCATCATAGGGCAGTTCACTGCTGCAGTACCATTCCATCGCAGCTTCATTTGCAGAATAGCCAGTAAGGTGTAAATACTGCCTGGCACAGGGTTTAGCGGGAATGTTTATTTTTTGAATTTGTTAACCGATAAGACGTGCCGAGCTGAGGGTGAGAGCAGAAGTCGGCTTTGTACTCCACTGAATGAATATCAAAGGCAGCAGGGTCACCTGGGGATTGCTATGTGCCCTCCCTTTCACCAGGATGAAACCGTTCGAAACCTGAGATGACCCACTGCCACTCAGCGAGGTCACTGCTCTGTTCCTCACTGGCCAGCTCTGTCCACATCTATATTATTAACCTACATGAAAAATGAAGCAGGAGGTCAGTATTGGAAGTACAGTGCAATACACGGCAATTAAACAGGCAAGGAGGGGAGCTGGGCCTCATTAGTATTGGGGGTGGGCATCATTAGTATCATTGTGGGGGGGCTGCAAGTGGGCTTCATTAGTTTGGTGGGGGAGCAGGGTCATCAGCGTGCGATTTGTCTTAAAGGGCCAGACGGCGGCCACTCATCAGTCTTCACCACAGTGCATTAATGCTGTCTCCAATTCAGAGCAGAAGGTTGCTTCATTAGCGACAGGAGCAGAGACCCATTAACAAACAAATTCAGGATGAAAAATGAGGCCAATAAAAGTAATAGCACCGGTCACTAGGGCTGTCATGTCCCCAAAGGCCCAACCACCTCCCTGATATCAGTGATAAGGTTCTGAGTCTGGCAAGGCTGTCGCTGGGTGTCTCTGAGTGGGCAGGTGTGCATGATGGTGTGTGTGGGAGTGAGTGGCCCTTCAGATGTGCAGTCAATTTCTTTGTGTGTCATATGAGCACACAAGTGAACATGTGAATTAATGTGAGTGTGCAACAGGGTATTTATGTATGGTACGCATGAGTGCATAGGTGTATGCACTGAAACTGAATGTGTTCTTGTATGTGTCTGTGAGTGTGTGCATGCCTGAACATGTGTACATGTGGGAATGTGCACAACTTCATGCTTAAGTAAGCATATGCGAGCATGGGAGAGCGCAGACGCTTGTGTGCGCAGGGAGAGCAGCCATCCGGCATTGGTTTTCCATAATGAATGACTCTTGAAAAAAAGAAGTCTGAAGGGGGAGCTGGGCTCGAGCAGTGGGATTATTAGGCAACTCATGATAAATGATGCCTTGCTTCTGCTAATGAGGCCCCTCCGCTCATGGCTGGCGAAGCTGCAGCCTCTCCCAATTATACAAACCCGGCTTCACTCCTGGGACACAGAGGCAGATGAGGCAATACAGAAGGAATTGAGGTCCCTTTTGCTCCCTTCATTAACCAAGCCCTGCACCTATCTGTGATGTACACTGGCTAAAATAAGACCCCATGACTCTCTGCAGGAAAAAGAGCAATACAGCAAAGAAGGGCTCTGCTCTGATTTATTTTCACTGGACAGTAATTAGTCTCGGAAACACAGCATCACTAGGATGACTCACCAGCGGCAAGAAAGGGGGGGGGGGGCTTCCAAAGCAAATTGGACAAACCTCTACCTCCCACTAATTTATCCTGGTGTTTCTCCAACATCACCATGTCTCTCCCCATCTTAGAGTGGTCACCACCCTTACTAATTTTATGCCTTGGGTCAATTTAGCCCTTAAGTACTCACACAAAACCACGGCCCCCCTCCCCCACCCCACCAATACCTGACTGAGGGAATGGCAGTAACCGCTTTTAAAGATCATTATAAACGTCTCTGTACCCTTTGTCTGCAGAGGTGTTTCCCCACCACCGACCGTTAATATGAACCTCAGTGTGCAGCACTATAACTTACGCACTTTGGGCCCAACTTTCAAAAGTAGCTCTTTACACCGCGAAACACACAGCACCACACACGAGACAGCCCACAGCTGTCAGGGTTCTAAATTCACATGGATAACACACCCTGTCTGGTACATACTGCCTGTATGACTACTGGGCTGTGGTAGCATGGTGCGCAGTGCAAATGTGTAGTTCCCAACCGCTCCCTGCTGGCAACAGGCCTTCAGGAGAAAAGCGGGACAGAATACTCCAACCTGGATAGCGCCTTTGCTCCTGGGAGCCATATTCAGCAGCCAGCATGCCTATGACCACATGTGGCATGCAAGGTGCTGAAGGGGCCATTAGCAGCTCCGTGCGGTGCCTCTGCCCACAATCTTACTTATTTATTTATTTTTATTCTCTGCTAACCAGGTAAGGCCCACTAGGCACAAGTGCCTGTTTTCAGGGGAGACCCAGGAGCACTGGGGTGGTTAATGACTTGCTCGGAATCACACAGTATGCAAGAGGAGGCAGAGGGAATCAAATCCACATCATCTGGATGCATCAAGTTCATTCGCAGCTTCTTACTCTAACCTCTAGGCTATACTGCCAGCTCACTAGGCTACACTGCCAGAACAAATGCGTGAAGGTACAGCGTAGAGCCTCGGCTGTTGCCCCCAACCACACCAATCTGTAACACAATATCCCTGGAAGTCTAGCGGTTTCTCCTCCTGCTTGATCTCCGGTATAATATATATTAATCCTCTCCCTTTCAGTCTAATCATCTTTCTTGCCACCCCGATCCCATTACAATAACAATCACCTAACTTGCAGTCTAACTGTCCTTCTTTCCACTCCGATCCTGGTATAGTATCACTCGCCTCCATTACAGTTTAGTGCCCCCCAACCCCACCCCAATCCTTGGCATAAAATCAATCTTTTCTCTGGCAGTCCTGTGGTACACCCCACACCAATCCCTGGTATAATATCAGTCATCTTACTGGCAGTCTAGTGGTTCTCCCAACATCACCCCGATCCCAAGGATAATATCAATCATTTCCCTGGCAATCTGGCAGTCTGCCTCCTGCCCCAATCCCTAATATAAAAATCAACCATCTCCCTGCTAGTCCAGTGGTGTCCCCTCCCAACCCCAATCCCCAGTACAAAATCAGTCATCTACCTAGCAGTCTAGCAGTCACTCTCCCATCTAAATCCTCATTACACCCGCCATAATCCCCACCCCACCCTCCTATCTGCCACATATTCACGCAGCCACTGTCTGTCATGATCTGCTGGAAGACCTGTAGATGGAAACCAGCACACACCCTCCACAGACCACCTTGGCTGGCTGACAGCTGAATGACAGGGAGCAAGTCTGCACATACATGGAAACTCCTTATGTGGCAGATCACCCACTGCCATAATTCGGTGTTGGGCAATTAGAGTATGACACAAGTTCCTGCTTTCAGAATTTTCATCAGCTGTTCTCTCAGTGTGATCACATCAAATCACTGCCATCACCAGTGAAATGAGTGTAACAGTCCCCACTGCACACCTCAGGAACAGCTGTGCACAACAGAAATGCGTTTACTGTGGCACCATTCAGCACCATGGCTGTCAGCCTGTGATCTAAAACACACGCAGCAGAAACCACAAGCGGACGATGAAACACCATATTGACCTCTGTGAAGGGTGGTATCTGTCTGAATCAGGGCTGGGGTGCTGCCCGGCAGACATGTTGGAAGAAATCTGTGCTACCTGTATAGGGTGCGAGACCAAAGGCTGCATTGTTTAGGCAACTGACTCTCCAGTCTGCTCCAGGGCATCAAATCTTTTCTCTGATCACCATTATCACGTAGCTGAGATGCACAGAAAATAGCGTTGTCTGGCTGGGTAACAGGAAGTAAAAATGGAATTCTTAGAAGGTGAAGGAGGGGAGTTGCAGGATGACCTTGATTTGAACACAAAGTCTCGTCACTCAGCTAATGGACGGCGCGGGAGGCAGGAACAGTGGTTTGCTTGTAGTAACATACTAGGACAACCCAATATGCACGGAATAAGATAAAGTGGAGATCGCGTGGAAATAAACACTGGCACATATGAACATTGAAATGTACAAACTTGGTACATTGACGGCACATATGAACACTGGAACATACTCGGTCTACTGATGGCACACATAAACACTGGAACATAAAAAACTCAGTCCATCGATGGCACATATGAATACTGGAGCACACAAGCTTGACTTAAACACAACGTCGGCCCATCAAATACAAACTTGGTCCACTGACTACACACATGAATATAGGAGCATACAGACTTGGTCCAACAACTTCTCCCTAACCAACACGGTGACCACTGATTCCTGTAGGTACTGATCTAGCCTTCATTTGAAGACATAGTCTGTTCCAGATGATATTATATTGGATGGAAGTCTACTCCACAAATCCACCACTCTTTCTATCAAATGGCCGCCCCCACGTACACGCAAACATGGAGTGAAAAAAACTGCACACCGCACTCCTGATTTATTTTTTTTTTGTTTTTTATTTTTTTTTTTTTGTTGACCGGGTAGGTGTTTCTGGTACTGTACTGCTGGGCCCTGGTGACATCAGAGTCAGGACTGGTCTGTTGGGTTAGCAGTTGTCAGATCTGGGAAGTTGACAAGAATACAGCATGCGGACTTGGGGGATGGTAGTGGAAGGTAAAAGACTGAATGAGAAAAAAATGAATGAATGGGGTAGAGGAAGAAAGTGGTGGTGGTGGGTTCTGCCGATAAGGAAGTGTGCAGGAAAAAAGCCACTTGATCACTGGGGGTTTTACTGGGGTGAAGGGTGAGGAATAAGCAGAGGTCAAAGCACCTTAGAAAACAGGACAATGACTATTTACCTGGTAGCTATGGGGTGTGCTGGAGACGCTGCAGTCATTTCCCTGCAGATCATACTCATATTTTTGGTGTTGCCCAGTCTTAACGCAATACTAGCAAGATACAGCAGTTCAGTTGTCTATTCTCTGGCTCTCTCAGGGCTTAATCTCCCCCACTACGGTTTTGTTATCGATTCTCCCCCCTCTCCCAAGAGAACTCAGTCTCTACCCCCCCTCCGCTCACTAGTATAGCCTATCTGTTAGTAGCCAAGAAGGCCATTACTTGCCATTGGATGCAGCCTAACCCCCCACCACCACCCCACAGTGGGAGCCTGGCAGAAAATCATGTGTGAAATGTATGCTCTTGAATGAGTGACAACTGCTCTACATAATAATCTCCCCTTTTTCACACCTGATGGCAGGGTTGGAAAATGTATTACATGCAATCTGACTAGGAATTTGTACCATAGATTGTTTGACATTGGCGGCCAGCCAGTAACTGTTCGCCCGGGAGGTCTGGAGAGGATTTTGCACTTTTAACCCTCATCTGTTACGATAACCCTCTTTGGGCCAGGGCATGGTAGCCCTGACTGGATAGTGTTGCTCTGTCAGCACCTCCTAAATTTATTTATGAGAGTGTTCACAGTGTCGACCAACAGTATTTGTTTCCCTATTTGTATTGGGTAAAGTAACAGCAAAAAAGTAAAGCACCCAAACCAAGGACTCGTACAAAAGAAGCTTTCTTTACCAACCACCATATAATCGGGTTGCACTTTTGCACATAAGTGCGTTAATTTACTCAACACGTCACCTCTGATGAAGCACGGCAGTGGGATGTGAGAAATTAAGAGGTGTCAGCTTTACTAACTGTTGTACACCATACTGGTGTTACAAGCCAGTTTTTGGAGCACTGCGCATTCTAATAAAGACGGCTTATCTTATGAGTCCTTGCCTTGAGTGCTTTACTTTTTTGCAGTTACAGTACTTGGTTCAATTTTGTACGAGCACCAAGCCAGAATCTTGATGCGGCCACCCTTGTAACCTTTTCACGGCCTATTTGTATTGGAATGTTATGGACAGTAGCATATTGTAATCATATTTTGAAGACAACACTTAAATTGTGCTAAATGGTATTTATCCTGTATGTATTATGCGATTTCATGCTTCAATATACATAGAAGTAATTTAAAAAAAAAGTGAAAATAGGACAAGGGAGAGAAAGAGAAGTGGAAAGTCAGGTGGTGGTGGGCGCGGAGTATTGTTAAACCAGGAAAGGCACACTAAACCAGAGCTTGTTTCCAAGTGCAACCTGGGAGCACAAGAAAGTTAAGTTACTTGCTCAGGGTCACACAGTATGCAAGTGGGGGCTGATGGGATTCAAACCCAGGTCACCAGGTTTGCAGCTAAGTGCCCTTAACCACTACACTACACTGCCTCCTCTGCTAGGGTACCAAATCAGAATTTAGAAACAAACTTTAAATCTTTCACATCATCTGATAATTGTGTTGCTCTCCTCTGACCTCTTTCTCTCATTTTTTTTTTTGGTTTTTTCCATATTATACTGAAGTGGTGAATATGCAAGTCCATTCTGTTCAGCAAACTTATCCCCCTCCCCCACAGTTTTTGATAGTTTCCTCTCCTGCCTACACTTTCAACAACTGGGGTTTTACCATAACTACACCCTTTTTTGGGGAAGGAGAGCAGCTGACTTCCCTGCTGATGGTAATCCCACATCTTCGTTGGCCAGCAAGGGGATCATGAATGCCAGGTAGCCTGCCCCCTGCCCTCCTCTGGAACGGCATGCCTCAGCTCTATGAGCATTTGGCCCCCAGCCGGTTCTCGCATGGGATTCCCGAGTTTGAGAGCTGCACCAATTGGGAAGGCCCTCCATCTCCTACTTGCCATCTCCGCTGCACCGAGCAGAGAGGGGGTCCGCTTTGCCACACTAGTGACCAAGGTGTGTTCCACAGGCCCAGGATGGCAGGAGCGAGGGCAGGCAGAGAAGGCAAAAGAGCAACCATGCAAACACTCTCCTTCTGGGAAAGGGTTCCGGTGCAGCATTCCTTTTGAGGGACACCTAGGGAAGACAAAGTGGTGGTGCCACTGCTGACGTGGGTGACCATGTGTAGCCTGGCACTCTCCTCCAAGGACTGTCATGCACATGTGCGCTGTTGTGAGGGAGTTGGGGTGAACAAGACTTACTGCTCGGGAGAAAAGCCCCTATTGCTTGCAGGATGACACTGATCCTGTCAGTGCCCAAATCCTACGCCCACGTTAATCAGGCAGCCCTCTTCCCAACATTCCACAGCAATCCTACTTCCCCAGAGTACACCAGGAGTCTGGCAGGGAAAGAGTCCCTGTCAGTTGGGGGACTGTAAGACAGTGGACATGCCAGTGTCAGAGAAGTCCACCTCAGTAAGAGAAGTCCCTATGAAAAAAACAGAAAAAAACCCATATTTATCAAGGGTAGGAGACTCCAGGGATATGTGTTGCAATTACAATGTGTGTGTGTGTCCTGTTAAGTGGTGCCACTGAGGTCCACGTTACATTCAAACAAACAGTGCAACAGATAACTTGTTTAAAAATTACAACTTAGACACAATGATCACAGCCTGAACAGGAACATCAAACAAAAGAAGTTACAACAGAAGATGGCTATAAGCCCACCGAGACTGCCGCTCCTTCTCAGTGATTACAGTTCTTGGAATCCACCTCTGTCACATATTTGTTCACATCTATCTTGCAAGCACACTGTGTTTTAGATTCCACCGTAATTACAAGTCTCCTGGACTCGGATACTGATTTCACATTTCTGACTGCGCAAGCTGAAACCCTCCAGTGATAACAGTCCAGAGAGACACAGGTGGTCTGACACATAGAAACATAGAAGTTGTCAGCAGATAAGGATCTCTCGGCCCACCTAGTCTCCTGTTTTCCCTGCCTAGTGCGCCACTGCAGACCCTGCTCGATCTCTGGTCGTCTCCTCCTCCTCTTGTCTTACTACCAAAGTCCCTTTGTATCTGTCCCATGCATGCTTGAATCCTGTCACCATTTTGAGACCCACCACCTTTGCCGGACGACTATTCCAAGCATCCACCACCCTCTCCGTGAAGAAGTATTTCCTCACATTTCCTCTGAGACCCCCCTTCTAACTTTATAGTGTGACCCCTTGTCCTTGAGCTTCTTTTTTTAATGGAAAATGCTACATTCCTGTACCTTATCAATACTTGTTAGGTATCTGAATGTTTCTGTCATATCTCCCTTTCCCTCCTTTCCTCTAGAGGGTACATATTTAGTTCCTTGAGTCTCTCTTCGTAGGGCGTTTGATGCATTTAAAATGGTTCACTTTACATATGATAAACAAGAGCAATGAGTTATTCTATAAGTGCAATAAGCCACTCCATGGTGGCATGCAAGGATCTGAATGCACTTCCCATGGGTGTAAGGAAACTCGGCCTTTGGCCTTGCACCTAACTCACCTGGGGCCTGCATTTAAATCCTCTAATGCACATCCTGTTGTGGCTTACTGCTTACTTCAGGCCTGTTAAAACTAGTAACCTCTGTTGCCCTTCTGGTGGCGTTGTACTGGTGGGTGGGCGGTGAGAGGGTTAGAACCAAGAGGAGGGGAATTTTTTTGTCTCATCTCACAGAAAAGAACATTTTATTTTCAAGCAAAAATTATTTTCCTTTTTGTTAAATCAGTTCTATCTATTCTCCTGATGAGGCTAGAGATGTACCCCACTGCAGCCAGCTGACCCCTTTCAGGTTCGTCTCTGGGCTTGTGCCAGCTCTTGGGACCTACCAGCAGAATCCGAGACCCAGTGGCTTGCCATCCACGATGTGGCTCCCCCTGGCCTCAAGGGGGAGGATCAAATGTTAATCCAGTCCCCCCCCCCGCATCCCCCAGGACGGGCAAGAGGTGGAGCTTCCAAGGGTCTCCGGCATCACTGTGCAACTGCGTCAGGGGGGTTTCTTCCTTAGGTTGCCCTAGGAGGTGTGGATGTGCAATAACATCAGCGTGTGGAACGCACACTCCCGCACATGCCCTGCAGACATCTTCCAATGTCTCCTCTCTGTTCACATGGTCCCTATGCTGGCGCTACACTCCCACACAAGCCCTGCAGACATCTGCCAATGTCTCCTCTCTGATCACATGGTCCCTATGCTGGCGCTGCACTCCTACACGTGCCCTGCAGACATCTGCCAATGTCTCCTCCCTGACTACATGGTCCCTATCCTGGTGCTGCACTCCTGCACATGCCCTGCAGACATCTGCCAATGTCTCCTCTCTGATCACATGGTCCCTATGCTGGCACTGCACTCCTACACGTGCCCTGCAGACGTCTGCCAATGTCTCCTCTCTGACCACATGGTCCCTATGCTGGCGCTGCACTCCTACACGTGCCCTGCAGACGTCTGCCAATATCTCCTCCCTGACTACATGGTCCCTATGCTGGCGCTGCACTCCTGCACGTGCCTTGCAGACGTCTGCCAATGTCTCCTCTCTGATCACATGGTCCCTATGCTGGTGCTGCATTCCCGCACAAGCCCTGCAGACGTCTGCCAATGTCTCCTCCCTGACCACATGGTCCCTATGCTGGCGCTGCACTCCTGCACGTGCCTTGCAGACGTCTGCCAATGTCTCCTCCCTGATCACATGGTCCCTATGCTGGCACTGCACTCCTGCACATGCCCTGCAGACATCTGCCAATGTCTCCTCCCTGACCACATGGTCCCTAAGCTGGCGGCGCACTCCTGCACATGCCCTGCAGACGTCTGCCAATGTCTCCTCCCTGACCACATGGTCCCTATGCTGGCGCTGCACTCCCAGCCTCCTCTGGGAGTTGCACTTATGCTGGAAACCACAGCTCCCCCCCCGAAGGACAGTAGTCCTGTGGACACTCATCCTACCTCCCCCAGCTATCCCACTGATGACCCAGGCAACCTCCCGAACCCGAGTCACCAGTGTCGCAGGCAGCAAGTAACAATTCTATTGATCTAAGTGTTATGCTGTCCTGATATGAACATACTTTCTTTGTACTGTATATATACAACCTAGTGCTGGGTTTTTACTTTTTGGGGCAAATATTTTCACCATAATATCACTGCTTGCACCATATGGTAGGCTCGCTTTATTTCCATCTCTATTTAATAGTGCCAAACGAATTAATCACCATTTCAAAAACAAATCTTTTCTGGCACCAATGACAAGTGGCAGTGAAATCCCTGATAGTGGGTCGTCACACAAACAATTCTTGTGGCTGAATATTTGAAACGTTCTTATATCTGCTAAGACATGAGTAAATATACTATCAGTGCTCTCCTATATACAACAAATCTTTCCCAAGTTCTCAGGCACTATTATAAATGGATTACAAAGAAAAACTTGTTTGACCAGGATTCTTTACATGTTAACTATTGATTTTACATGGATTTTAACAGATACAGCTCTTTTACATGTCAGGCTGCATTAAGTGAGTACAATATTGTCACAATGATGAGATTCTGCCCTTTTATATACAAGGTTGGTAGAGTATCTTGAATCAAGTGGGCTGCAAGACCAAATGCATCATGGATTCACTGGGGAGATTATGCCACAGAAACCTGACTGATTTATTTGACTAGGTGACCAGGGAAATAGATCGGGGGGGGCAGTGGATGTAGACTATCTGAACTTTAGCAAGGCCTTTGACACTGTGGCACAACCTAGGGGTGGGATACAAAGTGATGAATTTGGTTAGAAATTGGTTAACGGCTAGGAGACAGAGGGTGGTGGTTAACAGTAGTCACTCTAAGGATGGTAGCATGACCAGTGGGGTGCTGCAGGGCTGAGTACTAGGACCGGCCCCCTTCTGTGTCTACACAAGTGACATAAACTGGGAAGGAAGGTAAGGCTTTCATGCGGATGCTACCAAAATCTGTAACACAGTGTGGACAGTCACTGCAGGTGTGACTGGATACAAGTTTAGGGCTTACGAGCAGACTAGATGGGCCTAGCGGTCTTTATCTGCCGACAATTTCTATGTATTTATGTATCTCTGTAATCGGGAGAGGGTGGAAAGAATGTGTAGGGAACCTGGGGAAACTTGAGGAGTGGACAAAAACATGTCAGTTGTGGTTTAACACCAAAAAGTGCAAAATGATGCACCTGAGACATAGGAACCTAGAAATGGGAGTATAAGATGGAGGGGAGGTAGTGTCAGTCACAAAGCAGGAAAAGGACCTTAGGGTTATCATATCTGATGACCTCAAACTGACAAGACTGCGTGACAAAGCGGTGGGTAGGGCCACTGTGATGCTGGGATGCACTGGGAGTGGTATCTCTATCAGGAGGAGGGAGGAAGGTGGTGTTGCCACTGCATCGCTCACTGCTGAGACTCCACCTGGAGTGTTGTGTCCAAATCTGGAAGCTGCACCTCAGAAACGATGTAGGGTGGAGGCAGTCCAGAGGAGGGCAACTAAAATGGTATAGGGATTGCACAAAACGCCCTATGAGGAGAGATTGAGGGATTTTTAACATGTATACCCTGGAAGAGAGGAGAGGGAGAGGGGACATGAGATGCCTAACAAGTACCTCACGAGGCGAACAGGGGGGGAGTCTCTGTCAAAGGAGGAGGAGCACCAGGATCAGAGGGATGCAATGACACTGGAGGGGGAAAATTAAAAGGGGATGTGAGGAAGTACTACTTCACTAAAAAAGTGGTAGACATCTGGAACAGACTATCAGAAGTGGTGAAGGCGAAAACTGTAGGGGGCTTCAAGCATATGTGGGCTATACATAAGGAAATGTTCATGAACAAACAGGGAGAAGGGAGGGTCACCGGAGGAGACCAATGTGGGTCTGTGGAGACAGACTATGCAAAGACCACCTGGGTAGACTGAGTGGGCAAAGCAGTCCTTTTCTGTTGCCAAATTCTATGTTTCTATGTGTCACTGGTAAGGTATGTTTAGAATACTCAGAATAAACATACCGAAGAGGCAGTTTGCAGGAAAAGCAGTATATGGGATCCATAAAAAGTATGCTAGGAGAAAAGAAATCTTTCCAAACCATAAACATACTCCTCCTCCTTTCCAGTGCAAGTCATCGTGGGTAGTATACAAATCCTTGTGCAGGTCTGGCTGACAAGTCTTCCCCAGAACAGACAAGGGCTAGTGTTGCTCGGATAGTACCAATGGATACCATCATTTTGGTCAGATACTGGATAGCCTCAGATAGCACAGACATCCGACCAAGAATCAGACTTCCTAACCACTGTAAGTATCCGAGGTATCCATGGATCCAACCTGGATCCAATGGCTCTGACCACCGGATCCAGCTATCCGAGTCTGAATCCAGTGCATTCGACCACTGAAGCCATTGGCCGGATCTTAGGTTGGATACCAGCACTATCCGACAGAGGATAGTCAAATCCACAAAAGCACTATCCAAGCAACACTAACAAGGACTTGTACATTTGAGCCAGTAAAGGCTGAGAATGACAAAGTACAGATACGTGTTTGGTCCTATACCGGATCAGATTTTAAAGAATTTAATTTATTGACAAAGGGTTTCTAGAGGTGTCTGATTTTTTTCTATGATGTTGGTGCTGTAGCTGCCTGGGTGTCAGGAGATGAACACAATGGACTCTCAATATTTTTCACCTAGTGTTTCCCACATTCCTATCAGAACACCCCTGTTGTAAGACTGCATGCAGTTGCAGGGTGTGGTGGCAGAAAATGAAGGTGCAAAAGGCTGCCCACTGCACCACAGTCTACTCAAAGCTGGCACACTGGGTGCAAGGGGTGGAGTGCCCCCCCAAAAAAGTGTTGCACAGCTCACTTACCAAAACCCCTTAATCCAGATGTTAGCGAGTTCAAACAGGATTTACATCCTCTAACATGGTTGTTTGCAACAGGCACAGGAGGTCCATGCATTGCACAGCACAGTAATGCCATGCTAGGCAGTGAGCCACCAATGGCTTACTGGCGCTACCACCAAAGTCATACCCCCCCAACTCTATACCTTTTTGCTGCTCATGGGTTGTGTCTGAGTTGCCTTCCTAACAGTTACCTGCACAGCCCTCCTGGTAGCCCAGTGGCCCTCTGAAGCACTCTGTATCTTTTAATTTACTCCCTGGTAGCCAATCAATCCCCTCTCCTGTCCCTAAACCTGCCCTGTGCAAATCCGTCCCCCCCAGCCACAACTTTCATTCCAGTTTGCAAGCCAGCATCCCTCTCTCCCTGCAAAACTGCTTTTCACAGCTCTACCAAGGTCGGAGGCACTGTATCTTGCAACCAGGGGTGAAGCAAGAGGCTTGTTAGCATACTCACAAACATATTAGCCTGGCTGCCCCCTGCTTCCCTGTGCCATTGGCATAGTAGAAGTTCTATAATCTTGTTGTGTACAGCACAGCGGGGTGCAATTTTAAACAGTTGCACAGCACTGGATGTTTCAAACAACGTACATTAAACACTGCGACTGTGTGTGGGGCTCCTTTTCTTTTTTTTTAACTCCGTATTTTATCCCTCCTACTGCCCCCTCTCACCACTCACTCGGACTTCCTCTATTGCGATGCCCTTGTTCACATCTGGAGTCTGCCCCTAGAGCACCAGGTCCACATGTGACCTTGATTTACCGGATTGCCCCCTGGTGGGGCGGAGGGAGCCCCCTACTCCCGACCATTCTTTGGTGGACTGTGCAGCGGAGTCTGCGCCCCGATGGTCCATGGCTCGCAGTGAGGAGTCAGCTACCTAGGCGAGAGGGGTGTTTTTTCTTCAGTTTTTCCTTCCCCCAGCGCCGGTGTGCAGTGAGGGCCAATGAGCAAGCAGGCGCGATGAGACACACCTCCTGCTCCGCCCCTCTGCTGACATCTGTCCCGGAACCCACGCTGCTACCTCCCTGTACCGCACCTACCTCCCGAGTTCCCCCAGGAGGCGGTATTGCGGCAGGAGCCTGCAGGCTGGCCCCCCCCAGAGAAGGAGAGCAGCCATCGGGCGCTCGATCCTTCTCTTCCCCCTGCTGACCCCTGGTGGTGCGTGCTCATTCCCGAACACGGGTCATGGTGTGGTGTGAGGTAAGGCGTCCAGCACCTCAGCCCTCAGGTGGGGCTCCATTTCTACTTGCCATTTACAGTGTACATACAGGGCTAATGATCTTCTGTTTTAAAAAATGGGCAGTTGTATTTTACAAAATCTTGAAATCGGCTTACTTTTTTTAACAATTGTTTCTTCCAAACTGACTGCAAATCAGCAGGTTTTGCACAAAAAATTGGGGTTTTACATAAATTTGGCTCCATGTGTCATTGTAAATGTGATGCAAACTGTTTTTTTTTCTTTATACATGAAAAATTGACTTTTACGTGGTGTGTAAAAACGGTAAATTCAGCCCTATCCATTTCACAGAGTTCTGCTGTACTGCATTTCTGAACTTCACAAACTATTGCAGGGTTCACGGAGTTAGCAAGGCCAATGTACAAAGGAGGAAACACTGAAAACCAGTAGGCCCAGATTCAGATCTCCTCACTGCATCACAGTGTGACCTTGGGCAAGTCACAACTTCTCAGTGCTTCATTTTTTCTGCATGTATAATTGGCTGGATGACGCCTCCCCAAAAAAAAAAAAAAAAAAAACTGGCCCTTGTGAAGTAGGCGTTGCATCAGAATTAAACAAAATAGAAAACACTTCGCTCACTATGAATTTCCAGATATGACGTTTCCAGATTTGGTTTCAGAAAACTACATCTCAGATTATGGAAGTCACATATTTACAATGTTTGGGACATTTTTGAGAATGGCATTGGGAAATTTAGGGGGACTACACCCCCCAAAACAATTACTCCAGCTGCAAGAGATCCAGCTGCACAGCCGCCTGTAAATACTGGCTTATATTTGTAGCTCTCCTTGTTCTGAGCACACAGGTGCTAAGTAAAAATTAAAATTAAAACACCCCGGGAGCCCTAAAGCACTGCCCTACCCACCCCAGACAGCTCAGGATGTCACTTTAGCCATGATGAGAGGAATTCTAAATCCCTTCATCTTAGACTTTTGAGGTCACTACCATTGGAGTACCTTTGCTCAGACAATATTGAGACGACACATTGTTCTTATCCCAGAAAAGCTCCTGCCATCCATTGAATACCCGCTTCCCCCAAACAAGCTCCCACACACATACTAGCTCCAGTCTGTTCTTCTCTCTGAAGCCCTTTACAGACAGCGCAAGCCAATCCCCTCAACCCACCCATCTTGCAGCAGGCTTGTCTCTCGTGACCATCCACCTTTTCGGCCTCAAGTGGATACTACACTCTGAAGCATCGCTTAATTACCTGACAATATGCCACCAGCCCCTCAGAGCTGTGGGTGCAGGCCTCTCGACTGCCACGTGGCAGGTGTGGGAGTGCAGTAAACTAAGCTGGGAGAGAATGAGGAGTCAGCGTTCAGGATTTCACAATGGAATGAGCTATTGTATCTTCACTGAGGTCTCTAGCTGCTTCCTTCATCTCTTAGAGTTCACATCTGAATTGCACATACCTCACAGAGATGGGGGATGGGGTGTTGGTATGCACTTACAGCTGAGGTTGTGGCTTTCTCCTTTAATGGCCTTTTAACTAGTGTCCATCCCAACCACCCCCCCCTTCCCTGAGCCTCCCCATCCATTTTCCTGTGCTGGACCATGGAATGTATCTTCATGTTTCTATAGATTACTCTTAGCATTAGCAAAAAACAATGTACACTAAAACTCTCCTATGAATCTGCCATGAGGACAGGCTGGTGATCTTATCCAGTCCAGACTGCCTGCTACACTCCTAGGAACACAAAGAACAAACCAGCCGGCCCGTCGGCGCAGCGGTAGGATTTCCACTCGCGACACCGGCGACCTGGGTTTGGGAACGGATCCGGGTCGTCGGAGGGCCGGCTGGGGGAGGATTGAGCGTCCTTGGACTGCTCTCCTTCTCCGGGGGGGAGGGGGGACTGAGTGTTCGGTGCAGTGGCGACACCCGGCAGAGGCTGGGTGTTCAACTATGCACCGATGCCAAGTAGAACCATCAGGGGGCCGGGCGGACGCTGGCATCATTGCACGTCCCCACCCCTGCCTACAGCGGGGAAAAATGTTCTGTGTCCCCAGCCGTCTCCATGAAGACCTGCCCCGGTCCTCGAATTGTCTCCACTGCTGGCTCCCCGATTAGTTACTAGCGTCTCGGTGCTGGAAGGCACACAACGCCGAGACCTCTGCCCTCTGGGGGGTGAGCCAGGGGTGACTGGGGAGTGCAAGCAATTGGCAGAGGTAGAGGCAAGGGGGTCCGTGACCAGGTTGGACAACGACGGCTCGGGGGCACACAAAAAGTACTAAATAAAAAAAAAATTAATAAAAAAAAACAGGGGCTAAGAGATAACAATGTGGATGTTATTTGTTTTCCCTCCTTCACTTGCCCACTGGCACACCACTCCTTCAGGACCTGCGGCAACCCCATCTGCCTGCCAGACTCACCCCACTCTGCCACCAGTGGGGCAATCCAGACTTGTAGATGTACCCCAGGTCCTTGCCTGGCCTTCCAGTTCCTCCACCCGGGCCCTCACCTACAGCAAGAGTCTAATCAATAAGAGCGCCCAAAAAGGAGGGGCGGCCCCACCCCGGAGAGGTTAAGCTGGGGGTACTGGCTGTGGGGAGGGGGGAGAGAGGAGGCTCAGGATTGAGGGGACCTCAGGCGGGCATGAACAGGCAGGATGTTAGAGAGGCTCCGCGGGCCGTGATCGGAGCAAAAGAGAGTTGGAAAAAAATAAATAAATAAAAAGATGGTGGTCGTCAAGGAATCAATGGGTCCAAGTAGGTGGTGAGCAGCTCCTGGCATTTGCCATCACAGTGTCAGGGCAGAACTGTCAAAGTCCTGAGTGCACCTGCATCTCCGAGATGCACTGCCTGCACAGACGCAGGAGGCATAATTTCTACAAAACAGTTCCTGACTGCAGCAATCAGATGTGGTTTACAGCAGCATGCATCCAACCTTGAAACTACTGTCTGTGCCAGCCACCCCATACATTTATGATCTAGGCTGACTTCGAATTAAGCAGCCACTGGTGCAGGTAGGGGGTAAGGCAGAACGGGTCCTCTCAACAGCACTCCAGAGTGCCCCCAATTAGCAGCAGTCCCCCGGCAGCCCTGCTGCACTCCCCTGAATAAAAACATGATCTCAACAGTGGCATGGGGGCCACTGGACATTCAGCAGGCAACTGGTGGCAGAAGACAAGTGAATTAGAGCGGGGAGGGGAGATACATCACAGCACTGTCACTGCCTGCTTGTATCCACCATTCAAAAACCCAACCCAGGCACATCAAGACCAGCAGCAGCAGCCCAGTCCTAGCCAGTGGAGAGCTCAGTTTGTCCACAAGGTGTACTGAATCCTTAGTTTCAACCAGCAGGGAGATCTTGTTTACACTGCTGACTTTGTAGCGCATCAACCCATGTGCACAGGTTGATGCACTGCAAAGTTGGCTTTGTAGACACTTTATGGAGCGCCGTAAGTGCATTTTGGAT
This sequence comes from Neoceratodus forsteri, assembly GCA_016271365.2. Lineage (NCBI taxonomy): Eukaryota > Metazoa > Chordata > Ceratodontiformes > Ceratodontidae > Neoceratodus > Neoceratodus forsteri. The sequence continues at coordinate 1,028,990,068 of CM028130.1, read as the reverse complement.
CCTTTTTTTGCTGTGACTCAATTGTGGGTATAACTGGGGTTCTGAACATTTTGCTGCACTCGCTCTGATGCAAAGCCTCTTCTCTCCCAGTGTCTCCCAGCATCCTCCACTAAATTTACAGCCCCCTCTTTGAGCGACCTGCAGCGCAGAAAGGGCAGAATGTATAAACACTGAACTGATGGAGGCGCAGCCAGTACAGCGGGAAGGAAGCGGTGAAAATGCAAGAGCACTACGGCCATGTAAACACCGATGTGACATGATGCAGAACACATAAATTAGGAAATTACACTCACTCAACAAACACATGCACTCTGTTTCAAATTTTGCAACACCATGCCTGAACTGCTGTTATTTCTGAGAAAATACTGAGCAGACAGAACTGTGAGAGAGACAGAGAAAGAGAGATTATAACAAGAAAGGATATATGTAACCAGCATTGCTAGACTGAGTATTGTGACACCAACCAGGGAGCAAAAGGGTGCCTTCAATGTTGTTCTTAGGTATGTAATGCAGCCTCTGACTTCAGAACTTTTTGAGATGCCGGGGCTACTGCACTAGTGCGGCTGCTGACAGCTGTTGATTCTCAAGTAATACTTCTATGTCTTTGGGAAAAAATTAGCACTGGCATCATCAGCACAACTCGAGTCTCGAAACACTCCCCACAAAATTGGAAGTTTGGGATATTATGCTCTTCACAACTGATGACATCTGCATACAAACAGGCTTTTACCCCTTAGATGTCGCCTGACCTTGTTAGTTTTACCTGCGTGAAGTCATAATTGCCTGCTTGTGACTAGCAGAACCATTTCCATGGCAATGGGTTGTGATGTCATACATTTGATGACTTTGCAGCAGATAAGAGCAACGTGAACAGATGAGATCCAGGAGAAAAAGATCCTGTTTTAATGAAAATGTCTTCACCAATACAAAATGGAAGGCTCTGAAATTCAAAGTTTGGGGAAATTTGGTGTAACCAAGTGCTCCTCCTGCCTAAGAATTTGTTTGCTGAAAACCATAATCTCTTAAAAGTTCCTGACTCTGATGTCACTTGGTATGGAACCCACACAAAATGGCGCAGCAAGGCTGACAGAATTGAGCAAAGCACCATCAGCAGCCAGAGCTCTTTTGTTAAATTTACTGTGGTTTTTGTCCCTTTGTCACCCCACCAACCCACACTGATCCGCTGCTGCTCCCAGCCGTGTCACCTGCCAGCTCTGGGACTTACATTTCGCTGAGTGACTTTTCATTCAAATGTACAAATGTATTCACAACCAGGTGAGAGAACAAGAGGACCGTATTTATCGTTTCTGCAGTTGGCTTTACCGATTTTGCTCCTGTGAAGTGCTGCACCTTTAGTTTTCCTGTGCGCAGGCAGCCAACTGGAGTCGAGTGTACATTTTCTCTGTGATTTTTTTTTTCTATTGAAACTGAGAGTGGAATACACCACCCTTTGGTTTCTTGAAGTTCGTAGGCCAGACTAAGACCAATACTGGTTTTTGCAACAGACCGCACTTACTAATGTAACCCCCCTGCAAATGGGGGGTCCCAAAAGACTTCCAGGAGCTTGCTTGAATGCTCCAAGCCTGAATGGTGTTTGGCGTTTAAGCCATTTATCAGTGAGTGTTTTTAGAGCCTCTGGTACTGTCTCTTTAAGAGCTGTCTGCTTGCAGACATAATTAGTTTGTATGGGGGGGACTGTGTGCTTCTCTGTTTGAGTACCACTCGAGCTGCTGCCAATTCACTCCATTTTTGCAGTCACTAGGAGTGCAAAGGGAACCTATCTGAAAGATGTAACTGTTTGCCAGAAATCATTTACAGTAATAATGAAATTACAGTTTGTCTAACCTGCTTTCTTTGCAGTCAGAACTGTGTCTGCCTAGTTCTCCATTCTGGTTTTGAACTGCTGAACTGGACCAATCAGTGTGGGGTAAGCTAGCTTTAAAATGGTGCCTTGGACGAATCAGAACTTGGACTCATAATCTGAGCCAGCCACAAGAGGATTGTATGGGCAGTGACTCTGGGAGATGTAGTTTAGACTTCGGCGCCTTTTTGGACCAACAGCAGCAGTCTATTGTGAGTGACAGCCAATCCAGTCAAGAACTGGGAGGAACTCAAAGGAAGTGCTCGATTTTGTCTGTTGGAGTTTCAGTTTAGCTCTGGCAGTGAAGGGGAAAGAAACCCTGTGCTCCTCCAGTCAAAAAACGTGTGTAAGGCCCAGAGTTCCGGTCTGCAGCTTGTGTAACTGCTTGTTAGGACTGAATACGTCCTGTGAAAAGAATCAAAGGATCTCTGAAGAGTAGAAACCAGGCTCACCCTGTAGAAGACTGGAGAAATTGTTGAATTGCACTCGGTCTGTCAGGAACTGAATCTGCTGTGTGTTCTCCGGTATTGTGCAGTAATTGCGATCGGGATAGAGAAGCAGCCTGCCTGGTATAGTACTTTCTTTTTTACCATATAAATGTGTGAAGAATCTCGTGGAGCTCAAGAGTAGCCTTGCTGACGTTGAAGGACCATATCTTGTTTGGAGGTCGTGAGTACTAATTCAGGGTCGCTCCCTGTTGAATTGCCACATTAAATCCAAATGGAATCACTGTACTGCTGACTGTTTAAACTAATTCTCCTTTTCACTGTGTGAAAGGGCCCCTGCCAGCTGCCACGGTTTGGACTAGCCACTAGGGCTTGGTACCCATAGGTAGATAGTAAAGTGATAAGCTAATTAACCTGATTTCCCCCTGTCCTTGTTATATCCCCCTAAATAAATCAGAGCTGCTTGTTTCAGCAAAGTTATACTGCCTGAGGTATTTGTCTATGTTAAAGTACTGTACTGTGATTGTTGCACTGTATCTTATTTCACAGGAGGTCCCAGTGCCGGAACTAGTCCTGGGGGTAAGTGTATACTGTGAAGGTAATTCTGATATATTGTGTGGGCCACTAGTGGGAAGAAAGGGGGGTTGCAGTGTCCCAGAGGGCTGTGACCAAGTGAGTTTGACTATTGCAAGCCCTGACCTCTGGGTGGAGGCACCCGCCATTGGATCCGGGCCCCTCGGCCTGTTAGTGGCAAATCAGGCAGGGGTAGTAGCCCCCTGGGATAGCGCCATCTAGGGGTTACACTAAAACAATACTGCACCTTCATAATAAACGGAACAGGGTGTCAGACTCCTTGTTCTGCTCCCTCAAAACTTCCTCACCTGGGGGTGCCTGTGCACATCTCGTTAGAAAAACAACTAACACACTAACAAAGCACTGCTGTGGCAAAAAGGACTCTGGGGCCATCTTTTCCAGTTGCCCTGCCACAGCAGTGTCTATACTTTAATCTGAGAATTAACACATCCAAGCAAAACACCCTGAATGCTACCCCTGCTCATGCTGTGTAGCCCTCAATTCTAAACTCCTTCAAGAATCTGGCTAGTCAGGCTGGCCCGGTGGCATGGAGGCCTGAGGCACTGGGTGCTTTACCTCCTGCCATGTCAGTGACCTGGGGTCGGGAATGGACTTGGGTTGCTCGAAGTCCATCAGGGAGAGGAAGGGTTGAGCATTCCTAGGACAGCTCTCCTTCCTCGGGGAGTGGGGTTAGTGCGGCGCTCTGCTTGACTGCCACTCAGTGATGGCTGGGTGGCAGGACATGCATCGCCCCCCCCGGAGGGAAGGAGAACCCACATTTAGGATGCCTGGGGCGTTTCCACAGAGTCGGAGCTCACACATTGTGGCCAGTGCACATCTGTGGGCACCAGGACGAAAGCAGAAGGAAAAACACCCCAGGTAGCAAGATGACGCCTGACCTCTCACAGGCCCCACACCGGTGACTGGACACCACCACAGTCCTGTGGCAGAGGACAACGGTGCAGGTAAGTCCCAGAGACGCCGGGTGGCAGGGCTGGGGGGGGGGGTCAGTCAGAAGGGGGCAGCTGGGGAGACCAAGCAGATGAACAGAATATGGGAAAAAAAGAATCTGACTAGTCAGAGGGTCGCCCAGTGGGTAGCGCTGTGTGCTCCCATGTCAGTGACCTTCAGAAGTGAGCCCAGGAAGTCAGTCGGGTGACCACGAGGACTGGGGAGGTGCTGCTGCATAGCAGCGCACCCAGCAGGGGAGGGATGTCATGGGGTTTTGCTGCATTGGCGACCCTACAGTGGGCCAGGGAGCTTGCCTCTTCAGCGGGAGCAGGCTAGTGTGCATGATGTCTGAAGAGGCAGGCCTACTGTCTGGAGGTGGGCATGGATAGAAAACACAAAAACATAGGATGCCACGGGCAGGATGAAGCTCCTGCCCGTCGCATACCCCGTACCACCAAATGAGCCATGGCTTCCCATCTGGATATGGTCGGGGGGGGCAGATCACTCTCACCTGGACTTGCCATGGGGCACAATCCACGGGGGGACTGTCAGAGCTCAGGTAATTCACAGAGATGGTTGGTGATCGGCCTGGGTGGGCAGGAAGCTGAAAGGGGCCGAAGGAGAAAGGGGGCAAAAACATCTGATAAAAAAAAAAAAACATCTAGTTCTGCTTTGAAAGCCTGCACATGCTAACCACCCTCTGTGTGAAGTACTGTTTTCTGATGTTTCCCTTTATCCTGTGCTGCCCCCAAGTTTGACTGCATACTTTCTAGTTGCACTTACAGTTCAAACAGCTGTGTATGCTTCACCCAGGACATTTGAATATATCCATAGGAACAGTAAAGAAAATCACTTCCACCTCCTCACTTCCATAATGGCACAAGGTACTTCTGAGGTGAGGCAACCATGCTCAAAGAACTGCCCTGTAGAATCACGCCCACCAACATCCACATCTGTCTGTCTGAGCGTCCTTTCTCTCCTGCCCCCAATATTCTCTATCGGGTATGTTTGTTCTATTTACAGCATCTGAATGCATCTGTCTGCATACCTGCCAATCCATATGTTTATCCAGTTGCCTATCAATCAGTCTGTCTTTTTAGTCCACTGCCAGGCATAAAGTTACTCTATACACAAACAGCTACGTTCAAAGAGCTGCTCTGTTCAGTGACAACATAATATCAGCATGGTGAGCACTAGGGGAAATAAGGTTTAGCCATGTACTGAGAACATTTTTTTTTTTTTTTAAATAAAAAGTACAGTGAACTTCAGCATTTTAATTAGCCACACTGTATTTTCTTTTTATGAGCCACATTTTGATTTTCATTTGTCATTGGCTACTGTGGCTATCCTTACTGTTTGTCCAGAGTCCTGCTTCAATAAACCAAGGATTTCATGGGTTGTTTGGGTTTTGTTTTACTGTTTTAAACGTTATTTTTGGCCAAGCAGATACCTGGAGAATAAATTTATGATATTCGTGACAACAAAAAGATAAAATCAATCCCCAGCCTGGGAAGTGCAAACATTTTATCACATCAACCCCCCTTCCCCTGCCCCCAGAAATCTGGAACTCTTAACAAGAAACAAATGAAAATCCTGGAGAATATTGGGACAGTGAGGTTTACAGCAGTCTGTATGAGTCCAAAACCCCCTCCCCCTGCCCCATTTACCTGGGCAATTTAATGGCCTCTCACATCTCTTAAATCAGTTCTGAGAAATGGTTGAAGTTTTTCTTGTGTGCCTTTTTATTCTAAACACAAATGAAAAGAAATATGACCTAATGAGAAAACAAGGTGCGAGGAGAGTTTTTCCAGAACAGCAATGAGAACCAGATGATATCGGTGGTAATCGCCAGGGAGAACTTTTATTATCGAAGGACGGAACCTTCAAACACTTCACTAAAACCCAAATGGAGAAAACATGGGAGCCCAACCCCAAAGGCCTGAGGCAGCTGATTTATGGCTCACAGGGTTTCAGGAGACAGAGCCGCCAGCAATTTGCCCGAAAACATTTTAGGACAGGAGCAGGCGAAGAAAAAGAACATGAGGGCAGACAGCCAGGGAGAGGCAGTGGGATAAACACAATGCAAACAGGAGGTCAGCTGCAGGTACCATGCCCGAGGTACCCAATACAGACCTACCCTGGTAATCGTCCCGACTGCCCTTGTATTAAACAGACAAACAAAAACGCACTGGAGCAGGAATGAAATAAACAGTAACTAGCCCCCTCTGCCAGGCTGTCTGTTCAATGGCATACACTGATATAAAGGACCGACAGCTTGCAAGTACAAACAGCGTTAAGTTGTAGGCAATGAAATCACAATAACCCCCACACCACCAGGCTGGCTGCTCCCAGGCTGCTGTCAGTATATAAACTGCAGCTTGCAGCGGTACAAAGAGCACAAACTGGCAATGCACCCAGCAACTCCCCCACTACAAGACACACACACATGCATGCACGCACCCCACACACACACACACATACACACACACAGCCAAGCAGCTCTTTCACAGGCCACTGCTAGAATAAGGTTTCCACAGCTTGCAGGGCTATATATCAAATATTTAAAGAGCCTGACCTGGATGGATTATGTGGAAACATATGAACCATTCCATCCAAGTATGGACCAATATGTCTTCCACAGGGACTGTAAATCAACAACTCGTGTCAAATTTTCGAGCCACATCTAGAACCACAAATCTAATGGAAAGTTCATAGAAAAAGAAGCAGAGAGGCTGCACGTGGAAGGGGTGCTGGGATAAGTGGCCGCAACAACAAGGCAGAAAAATCCCGCACCCACCACACCAAATGAAGAGACTGCTCAGAGCTGTGCCCAAAGGTGCTTCGTTTTATCTGTGCAACTGTGCAAATCTCTTGACACATTTTGGAATAACTTCTATTAGTTTCCCAAAGGATCCTTTGAGAAAGGAATAGAAATTATTCCGAAACGTGTCAGGAGATTTGCACATTACAAATAAAACGAAGCACCTTTGGGCACAGCTCTGAGCAGTCTCATTTGGGGTGGTGAGAGCGGGACTTTTCTGCTTTGTTGTTGCTAATGGGAAGTTCCCCTAACTGAAAAAAGGACTGTGGTCACATCACATAAGTCATTTTTTTTTTTGGGGGTACACACCTAGGAAATGAGCATGACAGAAAGTGAGAGAGAGAGAAGCTAAACTTCAGGGAATACTCAGTAACCCCAAAAAGCAAACAGGAGGTACAGGTGGATGAAGGGGTGCAACAAATGGACCTCCCCAATCTCCCAGCCATCACCAATTGTACTGTGCTGTTCAATTTTGTTATATCCCCCCTCCCCACACCTATATCTTCCTGTCTCTTCATTCACTGTATTTATCTTTTCCCAGGCATCAACTCTGGGATCCTCCAAAACGGATGATAAATTCCACTCCAGTAGCGGTTAATATGATTGCTATTAAACATGCATTGTGTTCTCTCTCATGAGAGCAAACGCAATGATTCTGCCACACATCCATTCCCACCCCAAGGTTTACCCCAACTCAGCCCTCCATGCTGCATTGCTTCTGACACACATCCATGTCCACCCCAAGGTCTACCCCAACCCAGGCCTCCGTGCTGCATTGCTTCTGAGTCAGATCCATGCCCACCCCAAGGTTTACCCCAACCCAGGCCTCCGTGGTGCACTGCTTCCGAGTCACATCCATGTCCACCCCAAGGTTTACCCCAACCAAGGCTTCCACACTGCACTGCTTCTGAGACACATCCATGCCCCGAGGTTTACCCCAACCCAGGCTTCCACACTGTACTGCTTCTGAGACACATCCATGCCCCAAGGTTTACTAACATACTAAAATGCCAGCAGAATAGGCCTAACGGTCTTTCGTGTCTGCTCGTTTGGTCAGTCCCCAACCTGGGTGCTGACCTTGCTGTCCCCCTCGCCTTCTCTGGCTTCTCCCTTCCCAGTTCCGGATATTCTTGCTGCATTGGATTTTGCTTCCAGAACCCTTCCCCTGTACCTGTCCCACCCCTCTTGAACCCCTCCACTGTCTCTGCCTCCACCAGCCCCCTAGGCAGTGCATTCCATGGCTCCACCACCCTCTCAGTGAAGTAGCACCTCCTCCTTTCTCCCTGAATCTTCCCCTCCAGCTTCCAGCCATGCCCTCTAGTGGCCCCTTCCTCCTTCCTTGAAGCACCCGACTGTTCCTCCCCTATTTACCCTCTTCATGTACCTAAAGACCTCTATCATGTCCCCGGGTCCCTTCTCTCTTCCAATGTGTACATATTTAGCTCTTGAGCCTCTCCTCATAGGTCCTGTCCCCAAGCCCCAAATCATTTTGGTTGCCCTCCTCTGGACCCTCTCCAGGAGGTTAATGTCCCGCTTTAAGTGTGGCCTCCAAAACTGCACTATACTCAAAGTGCGGCTCACCAAGCAGTTATACAGAGGGAGTATCACTTCCTCCTTCTGGAGGTGATCCCCTAGCGATGCATCCCAGCATCCTGTTGGCCTTGGCTGCTGCCCTCCTACAAGTCTCAGAGTTGTTCATCTTGACATCCACCACCACCCCAGGTCCCTCTCAGCCATCGAGACTTGTAGCATTTCCCCAGGGTGACACTTGACCTGGGTTTCTGGCCCCAGGTGGAGTACCTTGCATTTCCTGCATTGAACCTCAGCTTCCACTTTCTAGACCATCTTTCCAGAGCCTCCAGGTCCCCTGTAGGGCCACCCTCCCATCTCCCCATCCACCACCGCCCCAGTTTGAGTCATCTGCAAAGAGACTCATCTCACTCCTGATTCCTGTCCTTATGTCCGATATGTAGGCGTTGAACAGAAGGGGCCCAGGACTGATCCTGTGGGACCCACTAATGACCCTCCTTGGGATGAGACTATCCCCAACTCGACCCTCTGGGTCGGTCCTGGAGCCAATTGCCTATCCATCTGATCATCTGGTTCCCCACCCCATTTCTCCCAGCTTATCCAACAGGCCCACGTGAGGAACAGAGTCAAATGCCTTGCTGAAGTCTAGAAAGAGGACATCCACTGGTCTACCCAGGTCCAAGGCACTTGTCACCCAGTCATAGAACTCACCAGGTTTGTCTGACATGATTTCCCGGGATGAATCCATGCTGTTCTATCGTCCAGGCACCCTGACTTATCCAGGTCCCCCTAGCCTCTCCTTGACAATGCCCTCCATCACCTGCCCACCACCGAGGTCAGGCTGACAGGCCTGTAGTTCCCTGCCACCTCCTTGATCCCCCCTTGTGGATATGCACTATATAGCCACCTTCCAGTCTTGGGGCACCCACCTGTCCTCAGAGATGGTGAAAAGCTCTGCCAGGGTTTTGCCAGGACATCTGCAAGTTCCTTCAGCACTCTGGGATGTAATTTATCGGCCCGGTGCTTTCTCCGTCTTAAAGGAGCTGAGGCTTCCCTCACTCTCTCTGCTGTGATTTCCACTTCCAGTACCCTTCTCCCTGCTTAGCCTCCCCCACCTGCCAGTGATGCCTCCCTCTCCCCAGACCTGTCGATCGGTAAGGGTCCCCCCCTCCTCAGTATCTCTGTCTCCTCCCATGTATGATGCAGCACCCCCATTTTCCCTGGTGAAAACTGAGGTGAAGTACTCATTTAGTACCTCAGCCTGCTCCCCAACCCCAACCCAGGCCTCCATGCTACACTGCTTCTGAGTCCTGTCTGTTCTCTGCCAACCCCAAAAGCAAGAGACTGGGAAGTTTGTTCTGAACTCAGGACCCCCCCATGCTCACACACCATAAGATAATACACCACCACCCTTGCTGCCCTTCCACACACTGCCTGGCAATGCCATGTTTGAGGGTAACTTTTGCACAGTCCAGGGCTAAAAATGAATGATGTTTCACCATGTTTTACACCTCAGTTTTTAGGACGGAGTATCCATTTTGTCAAGCAAGTATTCCAGTTTAAATAATGCTCCACTGTGCAGCTACCCTGCACTTTAACATATACCACTAGTATTTTGGGTAGGCAGAATACCAAACCCTGTTGGGAGTTTAACAAAGTTGGATTTTTGGCATTCCACCTTCCAAAAGGGATTTTTTATTTATTTATTTTTTTAAATAATTTGCATATTTTTCCTCATGTCTAGATGCCCCCCCGGATCCCTGCCTCTTACATGCTGCTGTTTTTAACACCACGGGCTTGGAGGACCACTGATATCCTTTCCCAGGCAGGATGAGGGGCAAAGATTTCTTCAAGAGGGTGGAGGCCTAGACTGGACGCTGATGTGCTTGGGGCAACGGGCGGTGGTACATCATCTTCCTGAGCCAGCTGACAGTACATGTTGCCCACCCCGCTCCCTCAGGGATGTACCCTGCGGAGCAGTCTAATCAGTGGAGTATGCGGCATGCCCAGCCACCTTCCTACAGCAGTACATCACTGACGTCTGACCTCGATGCCTGATGCCTCCACGTCAATGTAAGATGGCCAAGAGCATGTCACCGTCAGGGAGACACCAAACAGAGCTGGACATTCCTGAACACATGACTCCCTCTCCCTGAGTAACCAGGGATTAGCTGTGCACCAGCAAAAGGTTCCTCTCTCTCCCCGCCCAAGGCAGGATGCATTCAAGATGGATGCCCGGCCTGCCCCTACTAGTCAATGTGGTGACACCCAGGCTGGGGCCAGAACAGGGTCATATGCATGGTAAGTGGGCAAGTTAGCACTGGGACATCAGGCAGCCCCTTTTGGTCCATTTTTACAGCTTGGTGAACTGGATCACTGAGAGGTTAAGTGACTTGCTCAAGGTCACACAGTGAGTAAGTGGCTGTAGTGGGATTCAAACCTGGGATCTCCTGGCTCCTGAGCCAGTATTCTAACCACAAGTTCTCGCTGCCTCCAAAACTTTTCACACAGCTTTTTGCACCTGGACCACCACTTATGCCTGCCCTTGTGCCAGTGACGTTCCAACCCCATCTGCTGCTCCCCCAACTGTCGAGGCCAGTGGGAAGCCACATGGTGTTAGCCCCCAGTACCAGCATCAGTCATACAGGCAACCTGGGAGGTATGTTTTTTTTCTAATTTTAGTGCCATTCCCCCAAGCCCTCCCACCTCCCCGATGGTGCACAGTCAAGCCTTGCGTGCATGCAGTGTCGTCCCTGTGGAGTCTGCAGGCTCTGCAGCCCACTGCAGGGGTCGCTGCAGCATTGGAACAACAAAGTTATCCCTCTCTCACCGGGAGCAGTGCCACGTGGCAGCACCACACCAGCCCCCTTGACCACCCGACTCACCTCCCAAGTCCTCTCCCAAATCCAGGAAGCTGGCACAGGAGCGTGATGCGCTGCCCACAGAGCCACTGGGCGGCTCCCAAATCTTTATACTTTGACATGTGACAAAACAACTATACTATGTTTCCTGCATCTTCAGACTTATCACACTCACTCATCTACATCATCTGAAGAAAGCCACAGCGCCCCCGCTAAAGCTCTGCCATGCCCTCTAAACCCAGCCCCGACAACATTTTCACACCTTTCCAAATTAAAAAAACTATGACGGCTTCTAGGTCTGTACAGTGGTGGACGAGTGTACCAAAAAAGAGTGTGTGGGGGGCAGAATTGCATAGAACACCTCAGCCCAGGGCACTGTTCAATGCAATGTCTGACCCTTCAGCTATAAAAGTGAGGGGTCGCCGACCCTCCCCCCGACCCCTAGCTCAACCGCCTATGGGTCTATACAGCATAAGGAACAACAGATAGTAAAAAGTGTATAACAGGGTTATATCCCCACCATTGCGTATTACACAGGCAGCTGGGTACATTCTCACCATATCTAAGACAGGAACACACATGGGACACACTCCCCCAAACCAGCTTCGATTGACCAAGGTCTTCAGGTTTTGTTTGGATTTGTTTTACTGTCTGAATGTTATTTTTCGCTAAGCGGAATCTGGAGAACGAATGAACGAGATTCCAAACAATAAAAAGATAAAACCTAATGCCAGCCTTGGAAGCACAAATATTTTATTATATAACCCCCACCCAAAAGAAGACAATCTGTAAGTCTAACTGGAAATAAATATAATACTTAGAGAATGTTGGGACAGCAAGCTTTATGGCACCATATTTGAGTGCAGAGCCCCCTTCCCCCATCACCACTGCCTCTTTTTTTTTTTTTCTTCGACTCTATTTCTTCACCCTACCTCACTGGACTCTCTCCAGCTGGGTTGTGCGGCTAGTCGGCTTATCCTGTCCTCCTGAAGTCCAGATGTCTCTCCTGGCAGCACCTCTCTCTCGCCAAATCTCCCATAACCCTCCGGATCTAAGCCCCCTGGGAGTAAGGACCGCCATCTCCTAACCGGCGCTCTATCTATAGTGTCTGGTGGGAGAAGATGAGAGGAGAACCCGGAGGACCTCTTGGGCCCGGAAATGGACGTGGTGCCATGCCCCTAGACACACCTTTGCCTACTAGTACCTATGGGAATGTAGTATTTGTCCTTTTCTTCCCCCCATTGGCTTGGCACTACAATGCACTCCAGTGTGGTGCGTGCACACTCCCGCACATGCCCACAGGAGCGTTGCCGTGGCCAATCCCCCTCATCTGGATCCAGACTGTTGCAGAGCCCCCAGTCTCCACTGGGAGTTGCCGGACAGCGAGATCAACGTCCCCCCTCCGTCCCAGGAAAGGAGAGCAGTCCTCCGGACGCTCCATCCTTTCCTGCCCTGCCGACCCCCTGGATCTGCTCCCGAACCCAGGTTGCCGGCATGGCGCGAGGTGTGGCATCCAGTGCCTTAACCCTCAGTGACACCGGGCTGGCTATCACCACTGCCTCTTAGTTTAATGGCCACTCACATTTCTTAAATCTATGCTGAGAAATGGCTGAAGATTTTGTTGTGTGCCTTTGCCAATGCATGCATGGTCCATACTCAGACTACCTCCACAACCTGCTGACCAGAACTGTAATAGTCCACCACCTCAGGTTCAGGGTCAAAGATGTCAAAGTAGCTGAAGACAGTGTGGCTCAGTTGGTAGCACATTTGCCTCTGGGGCCTGAAGGCCGTAGGTTCTTGTCCCACACTAGAACTGGGCTTGTACCATGTACTCCAGCACTTGAGTGCAGTATGAAGGGGATGCTGTACTGTTGGGGGGTGCTGTCCTTCAGGTGGGAAGTTAAAACCCACACTACTCGAGCAATGTACCACAATACAGACCTAGGGGCCACCCCTAACTGCGCCAGCAATGCACCTCAACACAGACCTTAGGTGACCATACACTGATCAGGAAATGTAACCAATATAGACTTGGGAGCAACCCCATACACAATAGACAACGTACTTGAATATTAACCAGGGGTTGTCCTTACACTGCTCAGTCAAAGCCCCCAATATAAACCATGGGTGTCCCCACGCTATAAGGTCAAGAACTGTGCGTGTCCCCAATACAAACCAGCAGGAGCCTTCAAGCTTATCTAACCCATGGGCCTCCTTAGATCCAAGAACACCAGTTGTGTGAAATCCTGCCAAATGCCAAGTCATGGTTTTGTGACACTGGATCCTTACTACAAAGAACTGAACTGAGACCCACCAAATAACTTTCGCATGTGGGCTCAGCCGTGGCTCAAACCCTGGCCTTCAAGAGGGAGCAAGACAGTGCCTTACACACTAATGTGACCCCCTTCAAATGATACTGGGATATTCACAGAATGTGGCGTCTGGCCAACACGGCAGCCCTTTTATTCTGTCTGGCAATGTAAAAGCTGCTTTTCCCTGTCCTTCATCACCTGCTACCTGTGACTGTGTCTTTTTTGTTGGTTGAATCAATAAGCTGAGTGTAAACCACAGCCGGGCCTCCGACAAACCTGTCGGGTCATATCCACGCCTTTGAAGTGTGAGCAGTAATTATTATTATTGCATTCCTGCCACGGAGTTCAGCTGTACCTGCCTGTCGGCCAGGAGATGAAAATGAGGATTTGGGGGCAGTGAAGAGCATGACAAGAGAGAAGGAGATGGAGGGAGGTTTCACAGAGAGGCCACAAACAATGAGAAAGCATGTTATGGCAAAGGTGAGTGACATGCAGCATAATGGGGAAAAGCAAGAAAAGGAGAGAGGGTGAGTGGATAGATGGATAGAGAGCAAGAGAAGGAATGAGAATATATGGGCAGGTCAGATAGATTTGGGAGGGGGCAGGGCAATGTTGGCCGTTTCTCGGTCTCTGAGCACCACACTGATCTTCACCAACTTTATTCTATGCTACACAGTGCTCTTGTTCCCCAGAACATCAAGTCAATCTGCTAGGCTGATCCCGTCACACTAACTTACTATATGTCACTCCCATCCCAGCCCTACTGTCTCCCCCCCATACCCTTTGCAGCACAAGGAGCAACTCGCAGTCCCCTCCATGCCTGCCTGCCAGCCTTGCTTCCTCTCCAACAAAATGAGAAACGTTACTTTCACCCAGTGAGTTCAGAGCACATTATCGTGGTTCCTTTGTTCTGCGGTTCGCAGTCCAGGTTATAGCACAGTATGGAAACTGAGTAATCACGGCCACATTTAAAAAAAAAAAGAAAACACTGCACCCTTCACTCTGACAGTGGGTGAGGGTAGAATTTCAGGGGAGAAATTAAGCAATAATGACCGAGAAGCCGGTCATTTATGAGGGCTGATGACTGGTTGGGGACTCTGCCTCGGGCCACCTCCCTCCAGCCGGTCATTAATCCAAGGAAATTACCCACTTTGAGGTGGTTGTTACGATTATAAGTCTAATGGTAATAACAACTTCCATTTTAGCCAGTTCTATTTAGGGTTTAGCAATGTGGCATGAGCCGTGCGTGCCACAAAGTGTTACTAGGGAGCTGGATTGGTAATTTTCAAGACGTTAATGACCAGTCCAGTAGCCAATCTGGAGCCTCGCTAGGCTCATGAATAACTAATTAGACATATAATTAAAAAAATAAGGACTCTGCCTATTGTAAAACAACAAGCCGATTCATCAATAATGTAACCTCAGGTTTCACTTCGGCCTCTTTGGCGGCCTCAGCCCCACTGATCTGGGCAACTGTAGACTGCAAGGGCATTGCTGGGTACTCTTGACTGCATGCTCCTCAATGTCAAGATGCTGTCAGCTGGCAACAGAGACTGATAAATATTCAAACTTACCAGTAGCTTCAAAATCCACTTCCCGTAATCCAGTTGCCCACCCTCCTGTCCAAATCAGCAGAGCTGCTCCCCTGAGGGAGATGCAGTCTGTGACCTCAAAACAAAACCAACTGTCCTCATAATGAGGTCTTCATAGCACTGCTGCCACACTGCCACACTCAGGAACTGCAGTCCTGCTGGGCCCGCACACCTCCCATCATGGCCACTGGCCACTACACAGGCTTGCCTCCCTATCTCTAAAACCTAAAGACACAAAAGAGCTACGTTTGGCACACACAATGCAATCAGCCAATGGCTACTGCTGGTTTAGGTCGGCTACTGAAGTCTAATAAGTGACTAGGAGTTAAGATACAGCTCCTTTAGACCGAGGGGCATCTCTGGCAGTCATTTTCCATTGTGCCTAGTACCACACTGCCTACACAACCTACTCCATTCTACCTTATGTCATCCCAGGGGGTCATTTTCCATTGTGACTAGTACCACACTACCTACACAGACTACCCTACATTGAGTCATCCCTGGGGTTCATTTTACATTGTAAATATACAACACTGCCCACACAACCCACCCTACCTTTAGCATCCCTTGGGGTAATTTTCTATTGTATTTAATACTGCACTGTCTATACAGACTACCTTACCTGGGGTCTTTTTCCAGGGTATCTAATACCACACTGACTATGCAGCCTAATCTAGGTTGGGTTGTCCCTGGGGTTCATTTTACATTGTAAACATACAACACTGCCCACACAGCCCACCCTACCTTTAGCATCCCTGGGAGTCATTCTCCATATCACACTGCCTACGCAGCCTAACCTATGTTGGGTCATCCCTGAGGTTCATTTTACATTGTAAATATACAATGATGCCCACACAACCCACCCTACCTTGGGCATCCCTGAGGGTCATTTTCCATTGTAAACATACAAAACTGTTCACACAGACCAGCCTACCTAGGGTATCCCTGGGAGTCATCTTACATTATGACTAGTACCAGACTGCCTACACAGCCTACAATACCTTGGGTCATCCCTGGTCTGGGGGGAGGCATTTTCAATGGTATCTAATACCACACTGCCTATGCAGCCTAACCTATGTTGGGTCAACCCTGGAGTTCATTTTACATTGTTAACACACAGTGCTGCCCACACAGCCCACTCTACCTTGGCATCCCTGGGGGTCATTTTTCATTGCGACTAGAACCACACTACCTACATAGCCTACCATACCTTGGGTCATTTTTTACTGTGACAAGTACCATGCTGCCTATACAGCACACCCTACTTTAGGTCATCCCTGGGGATCATTTTCCATTTTGTTTAGTACTACGCTGCATATGCAGCCTACCATACACTACCTTGGGTAACACTTGGATCCTTTCTTATTGTGTCTTTTACCACACCCTCTACACAGCCTACTTTTACCATAGATCACTCCTGCACTGCCTACACAGCCTGCTCTATTTGGGTCATCCCCAGGGGGTTGTTTTCCACTGTGTCTAGTTCCGCGCTGACTATGCAGCCACCTTGGGCCACCTAGGGGGTCATTTCCAGTTGTATCCATTACCGCACTGCTTACACAGCATGCCCTACCTCTTGGCTCTTTCTTCTGTGTCTAGCAGAGCACTGCCTAAGAACCCTAATGTTCTTAGGTCACCCGTGGGTAATTATGAACTATATGTAGTTCCATGTTGCCTATGCAGTCTACTGTATTCTGTTTTCGGACTACTTTTTTTTTTTGCCACATAGATTTTTACACTCCTCCAACCAGTTGCCCTGGTGACCTCCCAGCCCTGTCACCTTCCTTAGCTTTGCCCAAGACCAAGGGGTTCTTGTGCAGATGTGGCACCACCAAAACAACAGGATCTTCATTGTGGCAGCTGGGCTGGTCTTTCCTCCGGTAGATTTCTTCCCAGTTTTGCCTCCCACATGGCGCTGAGCAGTGCCCCAAAGTGACCTTGCACGTACACAATGAAGTCCCCTACTCAAACTACTTTTGACTGATTCACTGTCAGTTCTCAATAACTCCGCCAAGGGGATCCTGTTATCTATACACACGCACTGCTTTACCCACCAGCTTAAAGCTATCCCCAAGCTTTTGAAATTTTCAGACAAGCTAAGCAGAGTTTGCCCATCGGCAGTGTTGTCACTCATGATGCCAGTGACCTAGGTTCGGGAATGAGACTGGGATATTTTGGCCCAGCTGGGGGAGGACTAATCATCCCAAAAGATGCTCCACTCCTTTAGGGAAGGAGGGCAGTGCGCTCTGCGGTGATACCGTAATCTGGGTAACCTCCGATGGTGGTGGTGCAGCTGGGGTAATTAGTGGTGGGGGTGTCAACACTGACTGGCTCGGGAATGCAGGCATGCATCTGCATGCATGTACGCAACATGTTGCCCATGTCATCGGTGTCTACTGGGGTTAAGAATCCTCCAAGAAGGAAAGCATCTAGGCAAGCAGAATGATGGCAGCCCTGTTAAGTCCTGCCAAGAGGACCATCCACTAACTCACCTGACATAAGACCGATCTGCAGGAGGAGGTGGGATGCCAATGGCCCTACTGTGGTGGGTCATGCGGAGAGTGGCAGCCAGGGTGGGGATGGTGGCCAGGCCAAGGAAGGGAAGCCTTGGAGACAGGAGCATAAATAATGTGACAAAAAAATGGAGAAGTAGCTTTCAGGTCTCTTAATCTAGGACCTCATCAACTAGATGGTCATGGTCTTAGGGAGTGAACCAATCACACTTGGAAGGTGTTGCCTTGCTTGTTAACTTTCTTTTTTCCCCTACTTAAACTGAAGAAATAGTTGTACATATTGTCACCTATGGCCACTACTGTGGTACGGTACAGATCGTGCACCCGCATCCCATCCTTCTAAATCACCTGAAACCCCCTTTGTTCAACATCTACTTGCATCTTTCTAGTAGCTACTGGATTCTATGCTTGTGGAAAGTCACTGACATATTCATACAAAACAAGTCCGTAACCTGCCGGGAATAAAGTAACATGTTGAAAAATAAGGAGGATTTCAAATCAACAGAAAGACTACACTTGCAGCATCTAAAAAATGTTTTAGGTTAGACTCACTTCTTATTACACCTAACCGAGATTATCTAAACCTCAATTATTCAGATCTCTTGATTAACTGAACTTTGCCCTCCGACTCTGATTTTCCTAATGCAATGGACCCCGATTATTCAGATCTCTTGATTATCCGGACACATATGATGTCTCCCAGAGCATTTGTATAATCAAGGTTATAATGTAGTAGCAGTTTTCCAGAACAATAAATGTAGACAGCCAGTACAGATAAGAGGATTGCTCTACACACAGCGGTAAATAACACAACCTAGCTTTTGTCAATAGGAAGGAATTTGTCAGCTTTTTTCCAATATATTTAGTAGGGCTGCTCGGAAACTGCCAGACAGGATCGGATTAGTTAGATTCTGACCCAATTTTTAGATTAAGGATTTTCAATTTGCAGTCTGAAAAATCCTAGATCTGATTTTTAGGTCCTTTTAGAATTTGAAATGGAGTTTAAATTAGGATTCAAAAGTTCCAAAAATCCTAAATCCTAAAAATCGGATCGGAATCCGCCAATTCCGATCATTCCTAATATTTAGAAACTATTTCATACTGAAAATCCAGTGCTGGCCTCATCAAGTTGTAAAACCCTGTCCCACCAACAGAGCAGGAAGGATGCAAGGATAAACTGGTAAACTGTGAAACGGGAACTCACAAGTTAGAATCCCACCACAGCCACCAACTTACTGTGTCACTATGACCTTGAGTAAGACACCCAACCTCCCTGTTCTGCAGTTCCACCCCACTGTAAAACTGGGCAGATGCAGGCCCCTCCCCCCCATGAAAACAAGACAGTGCATCTCAGCTGGCTAGCCTGGGAAAATATATTGTAAAATGAAGACAATATATGACTTTTAGTCCAACAAGGTGCCCTAACAGACAAAGATCTGCCTGTGGGTTAACCCAAACTGGGGAACAAAGTTGTCTGTATGTCTCTCAGAAGTGTGTTGAAGGCAGTTTGAGTAGTTGAGGTCTTACCCGCACTGATACGCATGCTCACAGCTGCCCCTTCTCCAGCATTAGAAAATGATTTTATCCACTGTACTCTAACACGATTCCTGCCAATTATCTGTGCTTGAAAACTGATTACGCATATGCCTGACTAATGGATTGCATTTGCACAAGGAAAAAACAACATTCAGTCTATCTCAGCTGCCTTCAGTCCCATCAGCCCCCGAAACATGAAACTGACCTGTAACTTCACCTCCCCCTCCCCAAAAACCTCCGCCTATAAACAATAAAATATTTTATCCTCACCCAGATCCTCAGTGTTTCAAATCATTTAAAAAACCTATAATACAACCAGCAGTCAGTAGAGCACAGCACAGAACATCCCCCCCCCCCCGCCAAGCTGTACACTGGGAGGTATGGGGGGTCATCCCAGCACACACCTGGAGTGTGACCTGCTGTTCCCACACTCCTTTCTCAGGTGATCTAATGCTCACACAACAGTCAACAGTGACTCCTATAGACACGAATGCTGCAAAGCGACCCCTGCTGGGAACTAGGTCAGGAGTAACTGCAGGCTTCCCCACAGCCTTAGCTTGTCCCAGTCTTCCACACTCAAAGATAACAGTGTTACACAATGACCCCAACCACAAGAGACTGGGACAACAACAACAACAGGCTTCCCACAAGCTCTTCCCATCTTCTCTCACTGTACTCCTAGACATCACTGTAACACTGAGACACCTACTGGAAGAGGCTAGGATAGGAATAATGGCAGGCTTCCCACAGCCTCCACCCACCAGTTCCCACTAAACTCCGAGACACCACCAACGCAGAGCAACACCTGCTGGGAGAGGCTGGAACACAGTAACTGCAGTTTTCCCCACAGCACCTAGTATACCGCTACACACCACAGTTCCACAGCAATACATGCTGGGGGAGGCTGGGGAAGGAGTCGTTGCAGGTTTCCCCACAACCTCTGCCTGTCAGTGCTCATTAAACTCCTAGATACTACTGTCACATGCAGACGCCTGCTGGAAAGAGGGTGGGACAAGAGTAACTGCAGGCTTCTCTACAGCCTCTGTGTGTCAGGGACCACTACACTCCTAGTCCCCGCTGTCACATAATGATGCCTCCTTGGAGAGGCTGAGACAGGAGTTACTGCATGCTTTTACACCTTCCGCCTATCAGTGTCCGCTCCTGGGTCAGGTAGTGTGTTGGCTTGCTCCTAGCATGACACCACTGAAGTCAATGTTGCCATCTGAAAAATCCATTTTACTGGTTTGTTTTCTTGGTGGTAATGATGGTGAGTGGGATAACTTGTAAACTCATTTTGTTTGTTTAGGTTTTATCATATGTTCACTGTTACCTCTAACAAAGCCCAGCCTAGTTTGGGTTGTCAGCCAGGAACAGATGTCACTCCCTAATGAGCTGATCTCTCCTTTCTTGGTGCTGCCCTTAGGCAGTTGTCCTGCTTGGTGGAGGGGGGGTTCTCTTACAAAGTTTAATTACTGTGGTATGTGTAAATGTGTTCACTGCTTGTTTGGACCCGAGTGCTGAAGGCAATACCTGAAAAACATTCATGCCCCCCCCACCCACAAATCTTCTAGCGCCCCTCTGGACCAATTGGAGATGAAACATTCAAATTATTCTCTGGTCAGGTACAGTGCTGGTTTCTCCCTCACTTCTTCAGTGCACCTCGGTACTGCCCCGGAGGGACCAGTATTTGTTTCTAGGGGGTTGCCGGGGACCTTACCCAGCATCTCCATGAGTGCTGGTTGTATGTGAACCTGTGCGGACGTGCTTGTGGCAGGTTTTGTGACGTAGAGCCCCCACCTTCTGGAGAAGGAGCTGAAGACAAGCGAGTCACAATGGAATTCTAAAGCAGCGCGTCCAGTCTTACTCACAGGTGAGACCAAAGAGTCAGTCACGGCACATCTGTAACTGGTCAAATTATATATAAGCAGGATGCAATGATACCATTTCACTTTGAACATACATATAGTAAATACCGCAGGCTTGAAAGAAATGGCGGCGTGGGCTTCTTCTTCCCACTACTTATATAAGTCAAATTAGGATAGTAAGACTTTTGTTTCATTAAATGTACTTCATTTGTTTATCCCCTCACCCCACTTTTCTTTTTTTTAATGTGTGTGGGGTGGGGGTGGGGGCAAAACCCCACATAAACAAAAGGTAAGTGATGGCTCACAAATCCCGAGCAGTTACTTTCAGTTCTGCAATTCTCCAGTTATGCCTAAATTCTTGCTTTTAAATGTATTCACAGGTGACAATCTGCTTTTGGCTTATATGGATATCGGAACGTCTAAGCCTCAGAATGGAGACAGTACATAACTGGAGTGGACTGACACACTGACCTTGTCAGCCATTGTGAGACCTGGTCATCAGTCAGGACGTAAAAAGTGAACAACAGGTGTTTACTGCCATGCCAACCTCCTCCACCATTTTATACCTGGGTTTCGGTCAGAATGGGCATGGTGCACAGCAGGAAGCCACTGCCATACCAGCCTCTTCGACTGTTATACACCTAGCCTTCCGTCACAAAGGGGACAGTAATAACAGGGTTCCCTGCCATACCAGCCTCTTCAACTGTTAGACACCTAGCCTTCCGTCACAAAGGGGACAGTAATAACAGGGTTCCCTGCCATACCAGCCTCTTCGACTGTTATACACCTAGCCTTCCGTCACAAAGGGGACAGTAATAACAGGCTTCCCTGCCATATCAACCTCTTCAACTGTTATACACCTAGCCTCCAGTCACAAAGGGGACAGTAATAACAGGCTTCCCTGCCATACCAACCTCTTCAACTGTTATACACCTAGCCTTCAGTCACAAAGGGGACAGTAATAACAGGGTTCCCTGCCATACCAGCCTCTTCAACTGTTACACACCTAGCCTCCAGTCACAAAGGGACAGTAATAACAGGGTTCCCTGCCATACCAACCTCTTCGACTGTTATACACCTAGCCTCCAGTCACAAAGGGGACAGTAATAACAGGGTTCCCTGCCATACCAGCCTCTTCACCTGCTGTAACACTTGCCCTTTGGTGGGACAGCACATAATAACAGCTCATCCATGCTAAGGAACGTCTCAGACAGACAGAAGAGAGACTGCTTCTCTTTTTAGCCTTCACACTCTCTCCCCCCACCCCTCCCCAAGGTTCAGAAGATTCAGGCTACCCAGAACGCTAGAGACCCACAAACAGAGAGCATGCCAGCACAACGGTAAGTGTATCGGGTGTCCCCAATTTATGGTGATTAGTCCCTGATTGTTCCTACAAAAGCCATTATGGAATGATTAATAGCAAAAAAAAAAAGGATGATGCTTGAAGCCCTGGTAAAAGAAATCAATAAAGGTGTCTGGAGCAATTCTGCTGAGTCGTACAGTAGCCACTGCCTCTCCACTCTGGTGCCAGTTACAACACGGTGATGTGCAAATTTAGCATTGTATAGTACCACATCTCTCAGCCTTGTCATTAGTTACAACATGCTGCAGTTCAAACAGAGCCCACTGACAATTCAACTACCTCTGAGTTCTGGCATCAGTTATAGCATGATGCAGTATAAACAGAATACAGCACCAGCAGCTCTCAGGTCTGGTGTCAGCTACTCTGTAGTGCAAACAGAGCCCCTTATAGTACCACCACCTCTGAGTTCTAGCATCAGTTACAGCACACTGCAGTACAAACAAGGCCCACTGACAGTACCACCACCACTCAGTTTTGACATCAGTTACAGCACACTGCAATACAGACGGAGTCCCTTACAGTACCATCAGCTTTCAGTTTTGGCATCAGTTACAGAATGCTGCAGTACAAACAAGGTCCACCGACAGTACCACCACCTCTCAGTTCTGACATCAGTTACAGCATGCTGCAGTACAAACAAAGCCCACTGACCGTACCACCACCACTCAGTTCTGGCATCACTTATAGCATGCTGCATTACAGACGGAGCCCCTTACAGTACCACCACCTCTCAGTTCTGGCATCAGTTATACCATGCTGCAATGCAGACAGAGCCCCTTACAGTACCACCACTTCTCAGTTCTGGCATCAGTTATAGCATGCTGCAGTACAGATAGAGCCCCTTACGTACCACCAGCTCTCAGTTCTGGCATCAGTTACAGCACGCTGCAGTACAAACAAGACCCACCGACAGCGCCACCACCTCTCAGTTCTGGCATCATTTACAGCACATTGCAGTGCAAACAGAGACCCCTACAGTACCACCAACTCTCGAGTCAGGTGTCAGTTACTCTGTAGTGCAAACAGAGCCCCTTATAGTACGACCTCCTCTGGGTTCTGGCACTAGTTACAGCATGCTGCAGTACAAACAAGGTGCACTGACAGTACCATCACTGCTCAGTTTTAGCATCAGTTACAGCATGCTGCGGTACAAACAAGGCCCACTGACAGTACCACCACCTCACAGTTCTGACATCACTTATGGCACACTGTAGTGCAGACAGGGCCCTCTACAGTACCACCAGCTCTCAGGTCTGGTGTCAGTTACATTGTAGTGCAAATAGAGCCCCTTACAGTAGTACCACCTCTCAGTTCTGGCATCAGTTATAGCACGCTGAGGTGCAGACAGAACCCCTTATAGTACCACCGCCTCTCATTTCTGGTATCAGGTACAGCATACTGCAGTACAAACAAGGCCCGCTGAGAATACAACCACATCTCAGTTCTGGCATCAGTTACAGCACGATGCAGTACAAACTGATTACAATTCCATCGGCTCTTGGGCCTAGTGTCGGTTATTCTGTAGTGCAAATACAGCCCCTTACAGTACTACTACCTCTTAGTTCTGGCATCAGTTATAGCACACTGCAGTACAAACAAGGCCCACTGACAGTACCACCAGCTCTCAGTTCTGGCATCAGTTACTTCATGCTGAGGTGCAGACAGAGCCCCTTACAGTACCACCAGCTCTCGGGTCTAGTGTCAATTACTCCACAGTGCAAACAGAGCCCCGTACAGTATCACCACTTCTGGGTTCTGGCATCAGTTACAGCACACTGCAGTACAAACAAGGCCCACTGACAGTACCACCACCTCCTCTGGGTTCTGGCATCAGTTACAGCACGCTGCAGTTCAAACAGAGCCCACTGACAGTACCACCGCCTCTCAGTTCTGGCATCAATTATGGCATGCTGTGGTGCAGACAGAGCCCCTTCCAGTACCACCAGCTCTCTGGTCTGGTGTCAGTAATTCTGTAGTGCAAACAGAGCCCCTTTATAGTACCACCACCTCTGGGTTCTGACATCAGTTACAGTACGCTGCAATACAAACAGAGCCCACTGACAGTACCACCACCTTTCAATTCTGACATCAGTTACAGCACGCTGCAGTGCAGACAGGGACCCCTACAGTACCACCAGCTCTTGGGTCTCTAGTGTTAGTTAATCTGTAGTGCAAAAACAGCCCCTTATAGTATGACTACCTCTTAGTTCTGGCATCAGTTACAGCACGCTACAGTACAAACAAGGCCCACTAACAGTACCACCAGCTCTCAGTTCTGGCATCAGTTAAGTCATGCTGAGGTGCAGACAGAGCCCCTTACGGTACCACCAGCTCTCGGGTCTAGTGTCAGTTACTCCATAGTGCAAACAGAGCCCCTTACATTATCACCACTTCTGGGTTCTGGCATCAGTTACAGCACGCTGCAGTACAAACATGGTCCACTGACAGTACCACCACCTCTCGGTTCTGACATCAGTTACGGCACACTGCAGTTTAGAATGGGTCCCCTAGAGTACCACCAGCTCTCGGGTCTAGTGTCAGTTACTCTGTAGTGCAAACACAGCCCCTTATAGTATGACTACCTCTCAGTTCTTGCATCAGTTACAGCACGCTATAGTACAAACAAGGCCCACTGACAGTACCACCACCTCTCAGTTCTGGCATCAGTTACGGCATGTACAGTGCAGACAGAGCCCCTTACAGTACTACCAGCTCTCTGTTCTGGCATCAGTTATAGCACGCTGAGGTGCAGACAGAGCCCACTGACAGTACCACCTCCTTTCAGTTTTGGCATCAGTTACGGCATGCACAGTGCAGACAAAGCCCCTTACAGCACTACCAGCTCTCTGTTCTGGCATTAGTTATAGCACACTGCAGTGCAGACAGAACCCCCTGACAGTACCACCAGCTCTAAGTTCAGGCATCAGTTACGGCATGCTGCAGTGCAGAATGAGCCCATTATAGTACCACTACTTCTCAGTTCTGGCATGAGTTACAGAAAACTGCAGTACAAACAAGGCCCACTGACAGTACCACCACCTCTCAGTTCTGGCATCAGTTACAGCATGCTGCATTGCAGACGGAGACCCTTACAGTACCACCAGCTCTTGGGACTAGTGTCAGTTATTTGTAGCACAAACAGAGCCCCTTATAGTACGACCACTTCTGGGTTCTGGCACTAGTTACAGCATGATGCAGTACAAACAAGGCCCACTGACAGTACCACCACCTCTCAGTTCTGACATCAGTTATGGCATGCTGCAGTGCAGATAGGACCCCCTACAGTACCACCAGCTCTCAGTTCAGGCATCAGTTACGGCATGCTGCAGTGCAGAATAAGCCCATTATAGTACTACTACTTCTCAGTTCTGGCATGACTTACAGCACACTGCAGTACAAACAAGACCCACTGACAGTACCACCACCTCTCAGTTCTAGCATCTGTTACAGCACGCTGCAGTGCAGACGGAGACCCTTACAGTACCACCAGCTCTTGGGTCTAGTGTCAGTTATTTGTAGTACAAACAGAGCCCCTTATAGTACGACCACTTCTGGGTTCTGGCACTAGTTACAGCATGCTGCAGTACAAACAAGGCCCACTGACAGTACCACCACCTCTCAGTTCTGACATCAGTTATGGCATGCTGCAGTGCAGACAGGACCCCCCTACAGTACCACCAGCTCTCGGGTCTGGTGTCAGTTACATTGTAGTGCAAACAGAGCCCCTTATAGTAGCACCATCTCTCAGTTCTGGCATCAGTTATAGCATGCTGAGGTGCAGACAGAGCCCATTGACAGTACCACCTCCTTTCAGTTTTGGCATCAGTTACAGCATGCGGCTGTACAAACAAGGCCCACTGACAGCACCACCACCTCTCAGTTCTGGCATCAGTTACAGCACGCTGCAGTACAAACTGATTACAGTACCATCGGCTCTCGGATCTAGTGTCAGTTACTCTGTAGTGCAAACAGCGCCCCTTATAATACCACCACCTCTCAGTTCTGGCATCAGTTATGGCATGCTGTGGTGCAGACAGAGCCCCATCCAGTACCACCAGCTCTCGGGTCTGGTGTCAGTAACTCTGTAGTGCAAACAGAGCCCCTTATAGTACCACCACCTCTGGGTTCTGACATCAGTTACAGTATGCTTCAATACAAACAGAGCCCAATGACAGCACCACCACCTCTCAGTTCTGGAGTCAGTTACTCTGTAGTGCAAACACAGGCCCTTACAGTACCACCACCTCTGAGTTCTGGCATCAGTAACAACACGCTGCATTACAGATAGAGACCCTTACAGTAAATACCACCACCTCTCTGTTCTGGCATCAGTTATAGCATGCTGCAGTACAGACAGACCCCTTACAGTACCACTAGCTTTCAGTTCTGGCATGCACTGCAGAATGAGCCCATTATAGTGCCACCACCTCTCGGTTCTGGCATCAGTCACAGCACGCTGCAGTACAAACAAGGTCCACTGACAGTACTACCACCTCTTGGTTCTGGCATCAGTTACAGCACACTGCGGTACAAACAAGGCCCACTGACAGTACCACCACCTCTTAGTTCTGGCATCAGTTACAGCATGCTGCAGTACAAACAAGGCCCACTGACAGTACCACCAGCTCTCAGTTCTGGCATCAATTACATCATGCTGAGGTGCAGACAGAGCCCCTTACAGTACCACAGCTCTCGGGTCTAGTGTCAGTTACTCCATAATGCAAACAGAGCCCCTTACAATATCACCACTTCTGGGTGCTGGCATCAGTTACAGCACGCTGCAGTACAAACAAGGCCCAATGACAGTACCACCACCTCTGGGTTCTGGCATCAGTTACAGCATACTGCAGTTCAAACAGAGCCCACTGACAGTACCACCACCTCTCAGTTCTGGCATGCTGTGCTGCAGACAGAGCCCCTTCCAGTACCACCAGCTCTCAGGTCCGGTGTCAGTAATTCTGTAGTGCAAACAGAGCCCCTTTATAGTACCACCATCTCTGGTTTCTGACATCAGTTACAGTAAGTTGCAATACAAACATAGCCCACTGACAGTACCACCACCTCTCAATTCTGACATCAGTTACAGCACGCTGCAGTGCAGACAGGGACCCCTACAGTACCACCAGCTCTTGGGTCTAGTGTTAGTTAATCTGTAGTGCAAAAACAGCCCCTTATAGTATGACTACCTCTTAGTTCTGGCATCAGTTACAGCACGCTACAGTACAAAGAAGGCCCACTGACAGTACCACCAGCTCTCAGTTCTGGCATCAGTTAAGTCATGCTGAGGTGCAGACAGAGCCCCTTACAGTACCACAGCTCTCGGGTCTAGTGTCAGTTACTCCATAGTGCAAACAGAGCCCCTTACATTATCACTACTTCTGGGTTCTGCCATCAGTTACAGCACGCTGCAGTACAAACATGGTCCACTGACAGTACCACCACCTCTCAGTTCTGACATCAGTTATGGCACACTGCAGTTTAGACAGGGCCCCCTACAGTACCACCAGCTCTCAGTTCTGGCATCAGTTACAGGACACTGCAGTATAAACAAGGCCCATTGACAGTATCACCAACTCTCGGTTCTGGCATCAGTTACGGCATGCACAGTGCAGATAGAGCCCCTTACAGTACTACCAGCTCTCTGTTCTGGCATCAGTTATAGCACGCTGCAGTGCAGACAGAGCCCTCTGGCAGTACCACCAGCTCTCAGTTCAGGCATCAGTGACGGCATGCTGCAGTGCAGAATGAGCCCATTATAGTACCACTACTTCTCAGTTCTGGCACTAGTTACAGCAGACTGCAGTACAAAAAGGCCCACTGACAGTACCACTACCTCTCAGTACTGGCATCATTTACAGCACGCTGCAGTGCAGGCGGAGACCCTTACAGTACCACCAGCTCTTGGGTCTAGTGTCAGTTACTCTGTAGTGCAAACAGAGCCCCTTATAGTACGACCACCTCTGGGTTCTGGCACTAGTTACAGCATGCTGCAGTACAAAAAAGGCCCAATGACAGTATGACCACCTCTCAGTATTAGCATCAGTTACAGCACGCTGCAGTACAAACAAGGCCCACTGACAGTACCACCACCTCTCAGTTCTGACATCAGTTGTGGCATGCTGCAGTGCAGACAGGGCCCTCTACAGTACCACCAGCTCTCGGGTCTGGTGTCAGTTACATTGTAGTACAAACAGAGCCCCTTACAGTAGTACCACCTCTCAGTTCTGGCATCTGTTATAGCACGCTGAGGTGCAGACAGAGCCCCTTACAGTACCACCGCCTCTCATTTCTGGCATCAGGTACAGCACACTGCAGCACAAACAAGGCCCACTGACAGTACCACCTCCTTTCAGTTTTGGCATCAGTTACAGCACGCTGCAGTACAAACTGATTACAGTACCATCGGCTCTCGGATATAGAGTCAGTTACTCTTTAGTGCAAACAGAGCCCCTTATAGTACCACCACCTCTCAGTTCTGGCATCAATTATGGCATGCTGTGGTGCAGACAGAGCCCCTTCCAGTACCACCAGCTCTCGGGTCTGGTGACAGTAACTCTGTAGTGCAAACAGGGCCTCTTATGGTACCACCACCTCTGGGTTCTGACATCAGTTACAGAACGCTGCAATACAAACAGAGCCCACTGACAGTACCACCACCTCTCAGTTCTGGTATCAGTTACAGCATGCTGCAGTGCAGACAGAGTCCCTTACAGTACCACCAACTCTCAGGTCTGGAGTCAGTTACTTTGTAGAGCAAATACAGCCCCTTACAGTACCACCACAGTTCTGGCATCAGTTACAACACGCTGCATTACAGATGGAGCCCCTTACAGTACCACCAGCTTTCAGTTCTGGCATCAGTTATAGCATGCTGCAGTGCAAAATGAGCCCATTATAGTACCACCACCTCTCGGTTCTGGCATCAGTTACAGCACGCTGCAGTACAAACAAGGCCCACTGACAGTACAACCACCTCTTGGTTCTGGCATCAGTTACAGCATGCTGAGGTGCAGACAGAGCCCCTTACAGTACCACCAGCTCTCGGGTCTAGTGTCAATTACTCCATAGTGCAAACACAGCCCCTTACAGTATCACCACCTCTGTGTTCTGGCATCAGTTACAGCACACTGCAGTTCAAACAGAGCCCACTGACAGTAAAACCACCTCTCAATTCTGACATCAGTTACAGCACACTGCAGTGCAGACAGGGCCCCCTACAGTACCACCAGCTCTCAGGTCTAGTGTCAGTTACTCTGTAGTGCAAACACAGCCCCATATAGTACGACTACCTCTCGGTTCTGGCATCAGTTACAGCACGCTACAGTAGGAACAAGGCCCGCTGACAGTACCACCACCTCTCAGTTCTGGCATCAGTTACGGCATGCTGAGGTGCAGACAGATTACAGTACCAATAGCTCTCAGTTCTGGCATCAGTTACACTGCAGTACAGACAAGGCCCACTGACAGTACCACCACCTCTCAGTTCTGGCATCAGTTACGGCATGCGCAGTGCAGACAGAGCTCCTTACAGTATTACCAGCTTTCTGTTCTGGCATCAGTTACAGCACACTGCAGTGCAGACAGAGCCCCCTGACAGTACCACCAGCTCTCAGTTCAGGCATCAGTTACGGCATGCTGCAGTGCAGAATGAGCCCATTATAGTACCACTACTTCTGTGTTCTGGCATCAGTTACGGCATGCTGCAGTACAAACATTACAGTACCAACACCTCTTAGTTCTGGCATCAGTTACAGTATGCCGCAGTGCAGACAGAGCCCCCTGACATTGCGACACGCCTGGAAGAATTTGGCGCTGTTATCACACTGCCTCGAGTCTGGGGTAGTTACTCTGTACAGCAAATACAGCCCCTTACAGCACCACCACCTCTCAGTTCTGGCATCAGTTACAGCACGCAGCAGTGCAGACAGAACCCCCTTGCAGTATCATCACCTCTTGGTTCTGGTGTCAGTTCCAGCATGCTATTGTGCAAAAAGCGCACACTTACAGGACCACTACCTCTCAGCGCTGCCATCAGTTACAACACAGTGCAGTGCAGACAACACCTCTAGGTTCTGGCATTAGTTACAGCATGCTGCAGTGCAGACAACACCTCTTGGTTCTGGCATTAGTTACAGCACGCTGCAGTGCAGACAACACCTCTCGGTTCTGACATTAGTTACAGCACGCTGCAGTGCAGACAACACCTCTCGGTTCTGACATTAGTTACAGCACGCTGCAGTGCAGACAACAGCTCTCAGTTCTGGCATTAGTTACAGCGTGCTGCAGTGCAGACAACACCTCTAGGTTCTGGCATTAGTTACAGCATGCTGCAGTGCAGACAACAGCTCTCGGTTCTGACATTAGTTACAGCACGCTGCAGTGCAGATAACAGCTCTTGGTTCTGACATTAGTTACAGCACGCTGCAGTGCAGACAGCACCTCTTGGTTCTGGCATCAGTTACAGCACATTGCAGTACCAACAGAGTCTACTTAGACTATAACCGCCTCTTGGCTCCGTCATCAGATACACCATAATGCATTTATTGAAAGAAAAACCACTAAGCGGAGTCTCACCTCCAGTGGTGTCCTACAGTGAACTTGTAAATACTGGGATGTTAAAACAACAACAATAAAATGACAATCAGACAGCTACTCAAATTGCTGTTCAAGAAGAAGATAGGAGACTGTGCTCTGGTCAAAAGTGGTGACTGTACTTAACAAGTGGTTAGCACCCACCACTAACTGCTCCCCCCCTTGACTCCATCAACGTTTCAGCCTGAAGTCCAAGCAGCTGGGTCTGTTGCCTGGCCCCAGGCTTAGAAAGCTCTCTTTTAGGGAGTACATTAAAAAAGTGACACAGCCTTTATACAAGATGTTAAAACCACAAGACTGACATTGTCAGGTGAGCTCCCATTACTCCTAGCAGAACTTTAATGAGCAGGAAAGAACAGCTATAGAATTCGGACAGACAACCCTAGGTAGAGCACAGAGTCCTTGTTTCAGCAAGTACACGCAGGCTGCCCCAGACACAGGACCCCCCACCCCCACCCCCACCCCAGTCTGCACCTTTGATCTCAGCAAAGATTTGTTAGCTTCAGAAAGGTAAATAAGCAGTAGTATTAGAGGTTATTAGTAGAATCCCACTGATAAAAGTGTAAACTGCGCCCCCCCCCAACAAAGATGCATGATATCTCTGTCGTCACTGCAGCCTGCACTGTTTACAGCTCATGCTGGCCCTGTTGTCACTAGCCCTGATATCACTGCATCCATCACTTTGTGTTTGCAGATTGTGTTGTAAAGCTGACTGTTCTCACTACTCTGTTTTCCCTGCAGACAGCACTTTGTTCTGTGGTTACAAGCTGTCCCCTACGAAAACAGAATATATCATAATATATTGAAAAATATACATTAATGTATGTCAATACATTGAGAAACAGATTGTCCCAATGTAACACATTATATATTATGAAATATATTTTTAAATATACTGACATATTTCTAACTCATAGTATGCAAAAACGTATGTCACTATATTGAGAAATGTATTGACCCAAAGGAATATGATATACAGTGTATTTCAGCATATACTAAAACAATATATTTCTAATTAAAAAATTTGAATTATGTAACGTATGTTAAATATATTGAAAGAATACATTTTATTACGAAAATGAAATATATTTCAATATACTGGAAATTATGTTAAGTATGTCACTGCACTGAATTGATGTAATATATTAAACAATATATTTCAGAAATATATAATCATAATGTATTTCTGCCTCCTGCATTGCTTGAAAGAATGTCAATCTATTTAGTAATACATGGTCTTAAATATATTATTAGATTTAAAAATATATACTGTATTCCTTGTATATGTTACATATATATTTTTATATACGTTACATATATTTTTGTAAATGCTTAATATGGTCCCATGTGCACATTTGCATGCCTCATTTGCATATTTCAAAAACATAGTTTATCAGCCAAAATCATGATCATTTCTGTTTTTAAAATAATTTTGAATTGACAACATTAGCGTACAGACTGAAAGGAAAGGTACAAGGTATAAAGCAAATACATGTAGGAACTCACCCTGACCTAAAAGGGAAACAAAATGGAGTGGTATACAGGGCCGCTAATGGGGAGTTGTTCAGCCCTGAGCTCAGGAGGGCCTACCTGAGTAGTTTCTTACATTACCTCTGGCATTAGCTGGTTTGGGAAACAGAGGCCCATTTCAAGTGACTTGTCCAGGGCCCCAAAATTCATAGCTGCAGCCCTGGTGGTATAAATACTGATCTGAGCCTTTAAAAAGTATGATCTTGTGAGGTAAGTTGTATATGTAAGTATAAATATATAAAAAGTATACTTGAGTTCAAAGCTGTAGTATTAAACAATAATTCCAAGGTAAATACCTCCTTGGCTACTAATAAGATAAACTCCAGTTATACAGAGAAGGGTCCATTAAATCATAATTAGTTCCCTTTGTTTGTTTATATATTACATATATTTGTAAATACAGGAATCATTTGAAATGTAGCAAAAATATATTTATACATATATTGGCAATATACCGATAACATGTATTTACTGTCCTTATTTCAATATATTTGGAATTTAATAAATATATTTTGCATTATATGTAGTATACTAAAGTGTCAATAATGTGCACATTTATCATACATTGCAATATATTTGCACATTTTAAACTATATAGAAATATTGCCAATACATTACAATATATCATAAAACAAGTAGATTGGAATACATTTCCATATATGTAAATATATTGTTAATAATATATTTTAAAATATTTCATTTTTGTAAGGGGTGATGTAAAGCCTGCCTTGTCTTCACTACCCATTCTCATTTCAAAACGTCTTTCAGCTTGTATTTACAAGCTGCGATGTAAAGCTTACCCTGTTTTCACCAGCCACTCTCATTTCAAGAAGTATTTTGCTTTTTGTTTCCAGGCTGTGATGTAAAGCTGGTCCTGTTTTCTCTAGTTGGTCTCACTTCAGAAAGCATTTTGCTCTGGGTTTTTTTTCGGAAGGTCTATTTCTGCACCGGTTGAACCAGGGCATCTCTCTGGCATACCCACACGACCTCTGCCTGTACTCCCAGCCTGAAACCACTCTCCTACTGGTCTCCCTCCCAGTCCCACAGACTCGTCCAGCCCCATAGATCACCTCCCGGGGGAAGGCCTGCCTCGCCTACCTGGTGGCCTGTCTAGAAATTAGAGGGACGGTCCTGGGCCGGGTGGAGAGAATGGAAGATCCGGTGAAGGGTTGGTCTGGCAGCGGGATGTGGGCAATGGTCCCCAGGGTGTCCTTCACCTCCACTGGTCCATCGGGGTTTTTCCTTGGTGTTGCTCCCCTCAAAGCGCAAACATGCAATGACGTCTGAGCACCTACGTGCTGATGTCCGCTGCCACTCTGCCCCCTAGTAGTGGCACTGCTCATGTAGGGCTCCCGATCTCCACTGGGGGCTGCTGGTGAGCGATGTAAGCCCCAGTGCTCACCCAGGGAGGGGAGAGCAGGCCTTCGGATGCTCAATCTCCTCCCCTTCCCCGACGACCCAAGTTCATTCCAGAACCTGGGTCACCGGCGTGGCGCGAAGTGTGGCGTCCGGCACCTCAACCCTCAGCACCACCAAAATGGCATTTTGCTCTGTTTTTACAGGCTGAGATGTAAAGCTGGCCCTGTTTTCACTAACCCTGTTCTTACTGCAAACAGCAGTTTGCTTTGTGTTTGCACATTGTGAGGTAAAGCTCATCACAAATTCATTAGCCCTGATCTCACTGCACACACTACTTTGCTCTGTATGTAAGCCCGGGCATTCATGCATGCGGCCCCGACCCTTTGGAATTCTCTACCCTGTCAGTTACAAGAGTGCATGACCATGGAGGGATTTAAACAGGTCCTGAAAACATACTTGTGGTACCAAGCATCTGGTGGCTGATTTCTTCTTCTTAATTGTATCAGTTGTTTTATATATTTCCTAAGATGCTGAGATGTTGGATGTGTTTTTAAACCTTTGTTCGGTGCCTTGGTTTTTGAAAGGCGCCATAAAAATAAAGACTATTATTATTATTATTATTGGACTACTGTACCTTTAACACAGAAACCTGATGGCAAATAAGACCGTTTGGCTCACCTAGTTTGTCCATTTTTCCCTAACTACTGTATCACTGCAGACTCTACTTGGTCTTCAGCTCTAATCCCCCCCCCCCTTGCCTTACCATTAAAGTTCCCTTATGCCTATCTCATGCATTCTTGAACCCCTCTACAGTTATTGCCTCCACTACTTCTGCTGGGGGGCTGTTCCAAGCATCCACCACTCTTACTGTGAAGAAGTACTTCCTCACGTCTCCCTTGAGTCTACCCCCCCTCCAGCTTCATAGCATGATCTTGAGCATCTTTTTCTCTGAAATATGCTTCCCTCTTGTACCCTATTTATATCCGTGAGGTATCTGAAAGTCTCTGTCATATCCCCCCCTCTTTCTCCTATCCTCCACAGTATACATACTGAGGTCCTTCAGTCTCACCTCATAAGGCTTTTGATGCAGACCCTGCACCATTTTAGCTGCCCTCCTCTGGACCGCCTCCACTCTATGTCCTTCCAGAGATGTGGTCTTCAAAAATGGACAGGTGAGGTCTCACCAGTGATCTATACAGAGGTAACACCGCCTCCCTCTTTCCGCTGGCAATACCCCTTCCTATGCACCCCAGCATCCCACTACCTCTTCCTACTCTCTTGTCACACTGCCTGGCCACCTTTAAGTCATCAGATATGATTACCCCCACTGCTGACTGAACTGAAGGCATTCGTGCTACCGACTGGACCAGGATTCATCCAATCGTTACACCGACTGAACCAGATGCAAGACTGAAGCCTGCAATGAGGACAGGGCTAGTGAAAACAGGGCCAGCTTTATGTCACTGCCCATAAACAAAGAGTACAGTCTGCAGTGAGACCAGGGCTAGTGGAAACAGGGACAGACTTAAATTACAGCTTGCAAATGCCCAAGTGTTATCTGCAGGGGAAGAGGGCTAGCGAAAACAAGGCCAGTTTTACATCACAGTCTGCAAACACAGAGCAAACTGCAATCTGCAGTTAGAACAGGGCTGGTGAAAACAGGGCTAACTTTATATCACAGCTTGTAGGCACAGAGCAAGGTGGTGTCTACAGTGAGAACAGAGCTACAGAAAGCAGGGTCAGCATTACATCACAGTTGTAAATATGGAGCAAGGTACTGTGCGCAGCATGGACAGGATTACTGAAAATACCGTGAGAACAGGGCTAGGAAAAACAGAGTCAGCTTTACGTAACAACAGCGTGTAAACAGAGAGCAAAGCGCTGTTAACAGTGAGGACAAGGCTAGTGGAAACAGGGCCTACATCAGTCTGCAAACATACAGGAAAGTGCTGTCTGCAGTGAGGACAGAGGCTAGTGAAAACTGGGCCAGCTTTACATCACAGTCTGCAAGACCAAAGTGCTGTCTGCAACGAGGATAGGGTTACTGAAAATGGGGCCAGCTTTTGTCACAGCCTGAGCCTGAAGCAAAGAGCAAAGTGCTGTCTGCAGGGAGAAAAGACTAGTGAGAAGAGGGCCTGTTTTACATCACAGCCTGGAAATGCGGAGTCAAATGCTGTCTGAGGGGAGAATATGGCTACTGATCATGGCCAGCTTTACATTATAGCCTTTTAAATGCAAACGCATGGCCACACTATTTGCACTATAAGCACAGGGCCACTGAAACAGATTTGTTAAGGACAGATGTAACTTCTTATTAAAAAAGTGAAATCCTAGTTCCAAACCCTATAGCTGTGTGGCTTACAGACAACATTGTTCTCAAACATTCCTCCTCTTGCTGCAGACTTCTGAGAGCCATGGCTTACCTTGTACAGCTTCAGGCTAGCCTCGTGCCTGGAGTTGACTGTGTGGAGGCGCAGTTTCTCCAGGCTGTTGGTGTAGTAATCGCAGGCATTGCACTTTAGATGCACCGGGTTGCCAATGGCCACGCATTTCAACCGCCATTCATTACTCTTCCCTCCTTCCTTGATGTGCGCCACCAGTTGATACTTTTGCACGTGCTTGTCCGTCTTGCAGTGGAGCTGAAAGTTGGCCTTCAGCTGGGTGTTGTAGCGGCACAGCTTGCACTGATATGAGTCGCCAACCACCGCCTTCCACTCCTCCTCTGGCAGGCAGCGCTCCATGCTCATGTGCATGCCCAGCATGTCCAAGTTGTCCGTGGTGAACTTATTACAGACCGCGCACTGGAACAGCTTCAACGTGGGGTCATTGGTCTGTGTGAAGCTCTCACCAAGGTTCATCAGCTCTTCAGACACCAGAGGCCCACCCCCTAGATGCATGTCTAGGGGTATCTCACCACCAACTAAAGAAAGAAGAGAGAAATTAGCAAACCAAATCCCTCCTTTTATTCTACCTTCAGGGCAGCCAGGGGCCTCTAGGAGCCAAACTCAATGCTCCACTACTTTACGGACATGGGAAAAGAACAGTTACGTAAGAACTTACCATAAGTAGATCTTCAAGAGACCCTCCTCTATTAGGCCACCCCTTTGGAACTATATGCCTTCAGCATTAGGACCACACAGACACTTTTGCTAGCCAGGGGTTGCACAACATGACGTGTTACATCTACATGTATATAAATATGGGCAGGCCCCATCACTCATTAAGTTCCCTACCAGAGATTAGCCTCAAAAGACCTCCAACCATGGAGAACCAGGAGATTAGACCAGCGCCAGGCATACAAGGAAAGGCACGGGGCCTGAATACAGGATGCATGGAGTTGTATTTAGGCACAGCATCTGGTGGAGCCTTCACTGAAAGCAAAAGGAGGAAGGAGGAAAAGACGGCATGGCCTAATGGAGGAGAGACTATCGAAGATCTACTGTTACGGTAAATTGTTACATAACTGTTCTATCTTCTTCAAGGATATCTCCTCCATTAGGCCACACCTTTGGAACGATTTCCAAGCAGTACAAGTAAACTGGGCGGATGGTACAATCTGACATGTGAACAGGACACAAGGCCCTACAGTACAGCCAGCCCAAAGCCAGCATGTCTACGACAGACTATGTCCAGACTGTAATGTTTAGTGAAAGCGTGGAAAGTGTTCCATGTGACTGCAGCACACGTTAGTAGGGGGACATTTTTGAAACCAGTAACAGAAGTTGCAATACCCCTTGTGGAGTGACCACAAACAGCACCAGGAAGTTCCTTACCTTACTTCCTATAATAGAACCTAATACAATGTGCCAACTATTTGCATAGGTATTGTTTAGTCAAAGGAGTGCCCCCTTTCCCAGGGACAAATGAAACAAAAAGCTTAGAGGACTTCCTGCGGTCCTTGGCGCAAGCAATATAGTATTGTATTATTTTATGCACACCGAGAGTAAGGAGCAGTGCCTCACCCTGGCTGGCATGCTTAGGATAATACACAGGAAGGTGTATCGTTTGAGTCAGTGTAAACTCAGATACCACCTTTAGTAGAAACTTGAGATTCATATGCAACGAGAGACTGTCTTTGTGAAAAATCAAATAAGGAGGCTCACACATTAGAGCCTGAAGCTCGGAAATCCTTCAAGCAGAAGTCATCACAACTAAAACCGTTTTCTGTGACAGGAAACAAAAGCCACAACTCGCAGCAGGCTCAAAAGGAGCCTATGTCAATTTCTCAGGCACAAAATTCAAGTCCCAAAGCAAGACTGCATCATGAATAGGAGGTTTTATACGAATACCTCACAGAAACCTATGGGGCACCTCTAACTGGGCAACTGTATAACCACCATTAGGGACATGGAAAGCTGATTTAGTGGCCAAATGCACCTTAAGTGAGGAATACTGCAGGCCAAAATTAGGGAAAGCAAGTATTCCAACATAGCATTCACAGGACATGCAAGAAGGTCCAAATTCAGAGAAACAGCCCACATAGAGAAACATTTCCATTTCATGGAGTAAGTATGTCTGATAGAAGGCTTTCTAGCCACAGTCAGAACATCAGTAATTTCAGGGGCTACCCCAAAATGTGCAATGGCTATGTCTTCAGGGGCCATGCATGCAAATGTAGGGACTTCAGGTCCAGATGGTCCAGGGACCCCTTGTCCCGTGGTAACAGGCCGCGACACAGAGGTAGAGGGACAGGAGGTTCTACTGCCAGATGCTGCAGGAGTGGAAACCATATAGGATGAGACCATAATGGAGCAATGTGGATTTATTTATTTTCATAGAAAAACTGGTAACCAGGAAAGGCCACTGATCCAAGGCTCATTTCAAGGTGCGACTGGGGTACAGACACAATGAAAATTACAAAACATCAGACTGTGTTTACATAGGCAACATCACAGATGTAGAAGCAGATGTGGTAATCAAGTAAGTTAACAACAGCATGGAATAATGCAAAGAATGTGACCAGTCACACAAGAATGCAATCACGTGCACATACAGAACATGGACGAAGGCACAACCAGCCTTGATTAGGATGCGGTGGCACTCTGCACCAGCAGTTTAAGGAGAAAGCTCTGTATTGGAGGAATGGGGCAAATGCATATAGAAATTTCCCTTGCCAAGAGAAGGACGATATGTCTGACCATAAATCTCCAGGTCCTGGAGCGAGCGAACAGAAACGTGGCAGTTTTGTGTTGTATGGGGACATGAAAAGCTCCAACTGTAGACAACCCCATCTTGCGACAAGGTTATTTACTACTGAGGTCAGCAGTTCCCATTCATGAATCATCGACTGGGATCTGCTTAGTCCGTCTGCTACGACATTATGGAGACCTGGGAGATACACAACTGATAACTGCAGGCCGTGAGACACAGCCCGCATTGTTTACCTGCACAAGGGGTAGAGTGAGTGCCCCCTTGCTTGATGATGAAATGCATCACACGGACACTGTATGGATTAGCAGAGGACTGAGGCAGAATTGGTTATGAAATGCCTGGAGGCTGTACAGGACAGCCCTTATTTTCCAGGGCATTTGTATGTAACTTGGCCTCCACCTTGGCCCATGACCCCAGTGCGTGGTAAGGGCCCAGATGAGCAACCCAGCCGAAGCCTGAGGCATCCGTGGTGAGGATCTGTACAGGAGCTGGTACAAGGAATGGACTGCCCTTCAATGGTTTTCGCAATCCATCCTTCATAACAATACTCTGTGAAGAGGAGATGTGACGGGAACCATTTTATCCAGCTTGTCTGTCAACTGATCCCACTGGACCAGAGTGTCCACTGATGGACTCTTATACGAAGGCATGCCAGTGGCACAGTCACCATGGCTGCAGCCATGAGGCCCAGGAAATGTAGCATGGTTCTCACAGAGACATACTGGCTCCTGTATACTGACTGTGCCTGGGCAATCAGATTGCTGCCCTATCCAGTGGCAGGACAGCACATCCCTTCTCTGTGTCCACGACTGCCCCTATGTATTGTAGTTTTGTCAGGGAGTCAATACACACTTTGGCA
Organism: Neoceratodus forsteri; assembly: GCA_016271365.2. Taxonomy (NCBI): domain Eukaryota; kingdom Metazoa; phylum Chordata; order Ceratodontiformes; family Ceratodontidae; genus Neoceratodus; species Neoceratodus forsteri. The sequence continues at coordinate 1,028,950,353 of CM028130.1, read as the reverse complement.
CATTCACTGTGACCCCCAAGTTGTCAAACAACTGACGTGTCCGAGACAGAGTATATAGCGGATGGCCTCTGGAGCTGGCCTACAGCAGCCAGACATCCAGATACGGGAATACATATAGACCTTCCACGCAAAGGGCTGCTGCAACTACAGCTATGCATTTGGTAAAGTCCCATGGTGCAGAAGACAAGCCAAAGGCCAATACTTAGAACTGATAGTGTTCCATTTCCAGCATAAAGTGGAGGTATTTTATGTGGAATTTCGTGATCTGTACATGGAGGTATGCATCCTTCATGTCTAGAGCACAGAGCCAGTCCCCTGTTTGCAGAACGGGAATCGGAGCTTGCAGGGATACTATTCGAAACTTTTTGTACTCAATATACAGTTTGAGATCCAACACTGGACACAGATCCCATGCCAATTTTGGGACTAGGAGTATCTGGAACAGAATCTTTTGTCTGTCTCCTGAGGAGGAACAGGTTCTATGGCACGTTTTTGGAATAAAGGCTGAACTTCTTCCTTCAGAAGGGATAAATGGCCTAAAGGATAAAAGGAAGGAGGCAGTAGATGATCTGGAGGGGTTTGTAACATCTCCAGAGCATGATGCCTTGCATTTATGTCCAGAACCCACTCATCCGTAGTGATCTCATGCCACTGTTTCAGATACAGGGAGATCCTACCCCCCTCACTCATCCCTGAAGGTAGCAGTTGAGGTGGAGAGATAGACAAAAGAAGAGTTTGGTGGTACTGGTGCTGGCAGGGTCCCCAGAACCAATTCCTTTGGGTGCTTTTGTGTGGGCACAGGGGGGTGGGGGAGGGATCTGGAAGGGGGGCCACCTCCTCTGCCATGGCCTTGCTGAAAATTAGGCATGGCTATCTCAGGCAGCAAGTAGATGAAGGAAACCCTGACCACAACCTCTAGCAGTAGTAGGATACAAGTACTTTACAGACCTTAGAATCATTTTTGAAGTCTGAAAGCCGTGTAGGGCCTCTTCAACATCATAGCCAAACAGTTTTGTCCCTTTAAAAAGAGCCTTCAAAACTGCCTGTTGCACATAATTGGTAAAGCCAGCAACTCTAAGCCAAGAACATCTCCTCATGCAAATGCCAGAAGCAGCAGCAGCCCTGGCAGAAGCATATGAGACATCATAAGTTAAGTGAAGTAAATGTTTGCCAACTTCAGCACCAGTAGACAATGTGTTGCCAATGTTTCATGTAGGTCACTGTTGGCTGAGCCATTAGGCAAAGCAAGAGCTGTAGTTCGAGCAGCCTTCCATACGCTGTTCTGAAATTTGATCATTTGGGCCCGGTAGTTCACAATCCCAAGGCCCAAAGATGAAGAGGCATAAGCATGCTTGCCCATCACATCCAACCCCCCAGATTCTCTATCAGGAGTCAAAGTCCTCATAAGTCTAGGGGCCCTACACTTCTCATGAGCAGCCACAATGACCAGAGTCATTTTCCGACTGGTTAGCATAACAAGGCTGAGCAGATGGTGCAGGATACTACTTATCAAACTTTCTAGGGACTGCAGGCAGTGAGTTTAGTCTTACCATGCAGCCAAAGTAGCATCCTCTAATGCAGGATATATCGGTAGAATAATAATGGAGGGGGAGCAGGGCACCTTCAGAAATTCCATAAGATTCATTTTTGTGGAATCTTCCACAGCAAAGCCCATGGCAGACTGCTTTTGCTGCATCATGGCTTGGAAAGATGGTTTCTCACGAGGTGATCTCTGTCTATAAATCATCGAGTCCTCACTACAGGATAAGAGGGTAGAACTGGAGCGAGGTACTAGAAATTTTTCTGCCTCATATTCCTCCTCTGAGTTCTCCTTTAAATCCAAGAGGACAGGATTACATTCCATTTTGTCGTCAGGATGACTGACGACAGCAGCCACAGAGTTAACCAGCAATTCCAACAGCAGCTGAGAGGGAAGAATCTGCAGCATGCTAGTGGAACCCGTCGATATGGGCCGAGTACCAGGAGGCCCTGTCGGCAGAATAACTGCCTGCATTGGTAACCCAGGCAGAATGAGTCATATTATTTCTGAAAACAATGCTTGGACAGCCTGAGAGTCGATGGTGCACTGTAAAGGGACCGGGATTACATGTGTTAACGAGCCTTGATGATGGCGTCCTACTGTCCATTGTAGGTGCGGCAGCACCTAAGCCAAGCCCCAACCTTTGGTGTCTCGACAGGATTTGGGGCTGTAGTCAACATCATCAGACCAGGCATTGATAAAGACAATACCTTCTTCAACTGCAACTGAGACCATGCCAACGAAGCAGATTTGTCTATCTCTGTGTCTGTGCTTATGGCCAGACAACAAGGAAGCCCGTGATGATGACAGTTCCCTGTCTCGATGTTTAGACTTTGGCGACCACTTTTAGGCCAATGGTGAGGGAGACACAGACTTTGAGCCCTGTTCCTTCGCCAAGGCTTTCAGTGTCTTCAGCATGAAGTTTTGTAGAGCTTTCTTACGGCATCATCTTGTAGCCTGGTTAAAGCTCTGGCAAATCTCACAAGTCTCATGTTATGAGACAGGCCTAGATAGCACAAACAAACCTCATGTGTATCTTCGAAAATTTTATCTCTGCACTTAACAATACAGAAATAAAGGCTCTTTTGATTCTGGCGGCATGCAGAGATGGTGAAATAAACACTTTAGTAAAATAAAAGAATAAATGGGAATTACTTGATTGACAATATTTTCTTCAGCAGATTCATTGAGGCTGATCGACGGCAAGAAAAGAACTGAGGAGTTATGGGGCCGCCCACATTTATATACATGTAGATGTAGCATGTCATTGCGGGCAACCCCTGGCTAGCAACATTCTTCAAGGGGTCCTAACGATGACGGATTATAGTTCCAAAGGTGTGGCCTAACGGAGGAGATATCCTCGAAAAAGATATGTCCACTCTTCAGACTTTACTAGGAAGGATCTCTCATTATCACTGCCAGCTCAGTTCACGTGGTCCCCAGCTCCATATTAAAGTGGCAATATCTGTTAGTCATCATGTCATTTGTTTTAGTAATAATGTATTTCTAGCAAAAACATCACTTTATTTTCTCGTATTGTTTTATTCGTGAACAAAGATGCATGATTTTGATTTTTCAAAGTTCTTGCTCCCCTTGCAATTCCCAGTATGAAAAAAAAAAAATCATTTTGCTGCGGTGTGCTGCTGTTTATCATCAGAAACATGTGGCAGCACCATACTAATACATCCACAGTACAAGTCCAGTATTTACAGTCACACCGTATACTCAACGGAAGAGATTTTTAAAGTCTTCAAGTGGTGGCCATCTTTAATGACTTGAGCCATTAATTACAAAAACAGTTATAAAAAGTTGTGTTTTAACTATCTGAGGAAATTAAAAATATATTGATTATAAATCTGAGTGTGCCAGAAATATATTTTTGGTAATAAAATTACACGATGAAAATTTTTGTTAACAAATACTGCCACTTTAAGCATGCAAACGTGTCTGTGGGACACTGTATGAGAGACGAGGCAGTGAGTAACTGTGGGTCAGTGGTGAATGATAAGATAGGCTTAGGGCTCAGGGCTTGTGGATCTGCTAAAGGAGAGTCTGGCCCACCACATATCAGTGTCAGTGGCTCAATGGGTAGCATGCCTGCTTCTGGGGCTGGAAGGCAGACAGTCATGGGTTCTAGCCCCAAACTAGGTACTTGGGGCAATACCCTTAACTGACACCATAGTGCAGTACTGGGAGGGGGTCCTTGACCTGGGTTCAGGAAAAAGATCAGGGTGGTAGAGGGCCGAACCAAAGAGGAGGACTGACTGTCACAGAGGACACTCACAGCCAGAGTGGGAGGCAGTCTGCGCCCCAGTGCACAGGTGCCACTTGGGAGGGTGCCCAGATGGTGCAGGTTGGTCAGAGATGGCAAGGGGAGGGGAGATGCTATGGGGATTTATGACACACATGCCCACTCTGCACGCTTACATCATGCATTCCCTGACCCAGTGTCTTGGGAGGGAGAAACAGCAAGGAAAAAAACTCTACCCCTGCCTCATCTCCATTACATATAGATTGTTCTGCCCCCTCGAAAGGCCCCACTGTGGGAGGGTTACCCAGGAAGCAGGGGAGTGAGGGCGTGCGGGGTCTGAGATGGTGACTGGGCTTGGTGGTGCCTGGCTGATAGGACCACAACAGTGGAGACCTACACAGTAAATAAACAGAACAGGCTGACTGCTGACCCTTACAAGAGTTGAGAACTGGCAACAGTGCAAAGCAAAGGCCTCCATCCAATTCACAGATGTTTGAACTGATGAGTGCAAGTAGAACTAGAATATATGCATTCAAACTGAAGGGGGGGGGAAACAGGATAAGGGTAAACATTAGAAAGTAATACTTCACACAGAGGTCAGTTAATACATTAAATAGCTTACCAAGTGAGGCTGTGGAAACTGGCATGTTGATGCTTTCAACCCAGGATGAGACAAGTTCCTTAGGAAGAATAGCACTGAGGGTTGCACAGCATGAGTTAGGGGTAACATTCCAGTTGCTTAGGTTTGATGAGTGTCCATGCTCAATTCGGGTAGAGTCACTGCTGTGCTGTGGGAAGGGCAGACAAGATGCACTCCCAAGTCCGTTACAACACCACAATTCTGTTAATATGTTACTATCTATGTAAAAGAGAGAGGTGGTTGTCATTGCTCATCTGTTTCTCTCTCTCTCTCTCTCTCTCTCTGTGACACATGCATATAGCAGATCTGCACTTCACTACACCTGAGCGACTCCCAAACCCGGCATATCTTCCAATGAACATGAGCATTTTACATAACCCATCTGCATCCTAGCTGGGCCATTCATCATGAGGGCTACAATGAATGAAAAAAGGAGGCATCCAAATGTCACGGTACTGAACCATGGAGTAGGGGGTGGACTAAGGACAACCCATATTTGGGAGTGGACTGGTAACTTTGGTACTGGACCTGCCTATGTCAACTCATGTTGCAGAAGTGACAGACTTGAACTCCATGAAAGGGGGCACTAAGCACCCGGCAGTACGAGAACACCATGTGTCTGCCAATCCATCAGCAACACAGAGGTCAGCTGTAGACTCAGCAGCCCCTCTCTGACCCTTGCCTGAAGAGAAGAATGAGGCCATGTTAAATGTTCATCACCATAAAAGGGAGGCAAAAAAGGAAGAATGTCAGAAAGCAGACAAAGAATGAAATGGGGGCAACACAACAGTCCAACCATAGCTACAAACACCACTACCAACGCCTAAAATCCATAGTGTGTGTGTGTGTGGTGGGGAATGGGGGAGGTGGGTAAGGACCAACTTCAGGCACATGCATCAAGCTACAGGTAGTGCAGCAGTGGGAAAGGGAGGGCCTATAACAGGCAAGGAGTGGCATAGGCAGAGGTGAGAGAAAGGGGAAGGAGGTAAGAGTAAGACATAAAGGACGGAAAGAGAAAAAGCAGGTATATAAAGCAGGGATCCAGAGAGAGAGCGAGAGAAGGGCAAAAGAAAGGAAAAAAATGAGATAAACGGCGGAGTGGGAGATAAAATGGGAGAAGAAAGAGAAATAAAGAGAAAGCAACACTGTAACAGAAAGAGAGGGACTAGACAAAAACAAAAAAAGGAGGGAGAGCTAAAGAGAGCGGATGAGAGACAGGAGAGAGAGACAAAGGAGTGAGAAAAAGGGAGAGAGGAGGAGACAAAAAAATGAAAAGGAAAGAGGGACAGGGAGAAGAAAAAAGGGGAGAGAGAGAAAGGAGATGGGGGCTGGGATAAAGAAAAGGAGAGAGAGAGGTAAGGGGAGAGAGGACAAAACAGAAAGAAAGAGAGAAGTAGGGAAAGAGAGTAAAAGAGAGACCTTAAGACAGTACATACAAACACAGAAAGGGAGAGGAAAAAGCTGTCTTGTGTCTCTCACTCCCACAGCTTTCATTCATCACTGACCAGACAAAAACCCGCCTGCAACTGGACCTCCAGTCATTTACAGTAAATTAATACCAGCAGCTCACTTATTTATAGCATTCAAGGACCCTTGGAATGTGGAGAATGGGCAGACACTGCTGCTGCTGCTGCATTACCTGACAGTTTAAAGCTAGATGCTAGGCCTTAGCTCGCACGTAAAACTGCAGGCCCAAGTTAGCCAGGCTTGTTGCTCGTGATGTGGTTCCCAAGAGGGCTCACAATGCCCCCACCCCATCTGTAAACTGGAGAATTGTTCTGGACTGCCCTGTGCCAGTAAATGATCAAAACTGGGCCCAGAGCACAAGAGCTAAATCAGACTGCACAATCGAGGATGAGAGATGTGACAATTAACTCTTCCAAACCCATATTACAAGGCATTCGATTAATTTGTTTTAAACACATTTTGTAGTCACTGAATACACCTAAACAGTATACTGTGACTCCAGTGAGCTCCCAACAGCCTGTGCACTGCAACTCCAGTAAGCTCCCCGCTGCCTGTGTACAGCAACTCCAGTAAATTCCCCACAGCCAGTGTACACAGACTTCTGTTCTTCCACACAGCCACTCCAGTGAGACTCCCCAAAGCCCATGTACAGCGACTGTTGTGTTCACCACCACAGCCAGTGTACAGCAACTCCAATGCTGTCCCCCACAGCCAGTGTACAATGATTCCAGTGTTGTCCCCAACAGCAGTGTACGGAAACATCAGTGTCCCACGCCACAGCCAGTGTACGATTCCAATGAGCAACCCCACTGCCAGTGTACAGTGATTCTAGTGTTATCCCCACAGTCAGTGTAGAATGACTCCGGTGATCTCTTCCACAGCCAGTGTGCAGTGACGCCAGTGATCTCCCCCACATTCAGTGTATCGCAACTCCAGTCAGCTCCTCTACAGCCAGTGCACACTGACTCGTGTTCTCCAACACAGCCAAGCATGCAGCAACTCTAGTGAACTCACCACAGTCAGTGCACGGCAACTCTAGTCTTCATCCTCCCAATGCCAGTACACAGTGATTCTAGTGTTCTCCCCACTACCAGTGTACAGCAGCTCCAATGAGCTCCCCCACTGGCAGAGAACCATGACTCAGTGTTCTCCCCCACAGCCAGGGTACAGTGACTGCAGTGTTTCCCCCCAAAGTTAGTGTACAGTGACCCCGTGTTCTCCCCACAGCCAGTGTACAGTGCTCCAGTGCCCTCACCCAGTCAGTGTACAGCGACTCCACTGGTCTCCCCGCCCACAGCCAGTATATAGCAACCTCAGTGAGCTCCCCCACTGCCAGTGTACAGTGACTCCAGTGTTCTCTCCCAGTCAGTTTGCAGCAGCTCCACCGAGCTCTCCCACAGACAGTGGATAGTGTACAGCGACCCTAGTGTTCTCACAGCTAGTGTACAACTCTGCTGAGTTCCCCTACTACCAGTGTACAGTGACTAGTGTTTCTACAGCAAGTGTACAGCAAGCTTCCCCTCTGCCAGAGTACAGCAACCCCAGTGAGCTCCTGCAGAGCCAGTGTACAGCAACTCCACTAAGATTCCCCACAGCTAATGCATTCTAACTCCAGTGCTCTCACCACAGCCTGTGTACAGTGACTCCAGTATTCTCCCCAACAGCCAGTGTAAGACTCGTGAACTCCCCCACTGCCTGTGTTCAGTGACTTTAGTGTTATCCCCACAGCCAGCATACCGTGACTCCAGTGTTCTCCCCAACATCCAGTGTACAGCAACTCCTATAAACTCCCCCACTGCTAGTGTACAGTGACTCCAGTGTTCTCTCCCACAGCCAATTATACAGCAACCCTAGTGAGCTCCCCCACTGCCATGTACAGTGAATCTAATGTTAACTGCATAGCTAATGTACAGTGACACCAGTGTTCTCCCACACATTCAGTGTATAGCAACTCCAGTAAGCACCCCCCACTGCCAGTGTACAGTAACTCCAGTGTTCTCTCACACAGCCAAGTATGCAGCAACCCTAGTGAGCTCCTACACAGTCAGTGCATGGCGACTCAAGTGCTTTCCCCAAAGTCAGTGTACAGCGACTCCACTGAACTAGACCACAGACAGTGTACAGCAACTCCAGTGAGCTCCCCCACTGCCACAGTACCATGATGCCCATGTTCTCTCCCACAGCCAGTGTACCATGACTCCAGTGTTCTCCCCACAGCCTATGCACTGTGACTCCAGTGTTCTCCCACAGCCAGTGTACAACTCCAGAGTTCTCACCCACAGCCAGTGTACCATGACTCTAGTGTTCTCTCGCACTGCAAGTGTACAGAGACTCTAGTAAGCACCACACAGTATACCATGACTCCAGTGTTCTCCACACAGCCAAGTGTACAGTGACTCCAGTGTTCTCTCCCAGAGGCAGTGTACAGCAACTCTAGCTAGCTCCCCCATTGCCATTGTACAGTGACTCTGTTATCCGCACAGCCAATGTACAGTGACACCACTGTTCTCTCACAGATCAGATGTACAATGGTTCCAGTGGTCTCCCCCACATTCAGTGTACAGCAACTGCAGTAAGCACCTCCACTGCCAGTGTACAGTGATTCCAGTGTTCTCTCCCACAGTCAAGTATGCTGCAACCCTAGCGAGTTCCTCCACAGTCAGTGCATGGCAATTCAAGTGTGTTCCCCAAAGCCAGTGCACAGCGACTCCACTGAGCTAGACCACAGCCAGTGTACAGCAACTTCGGTGACTTCCCCCACTACCACAGTACCGTGACACCAGTGTTCTCTCCCACAGCCAGTGTACCATGACTCCAGTGTTCTCCCATAGCCACTATACAGCAGCTCCAGTGTTCTCCCCATAGCCTATGCACTGTGACTCCTGTGTTCTCCTACAGCCAGTGCATTACTCCAGAGTTCTCACCCACAGCCAGTGTACTGTGACTCTAGTGTTCTCTCGCACTGCAAGTGTACAGAGACTCTAGTAAGCACCACACAGTATACCATGACTCCAGTGTTCTCCACACAGCCAAGTGTACAGTGACTCCAGTGTTCTCTCCCAGAGGCAGTGTACAGCAACTCTAGCTAGCTCCCCCAATGCCAGTATACAGAAACTCTAGTGTTATCCCTCACAGCCAGAATACAGCGATTCCAATGAGCTGCCCAACAGGCAATGTACAGCAACTCCAGTGAGCTCCCTCACAGACTATGTACAGCATCTCCAGTGTCATCCCTCAGTTAGTGTACAGTGACTCCACGGGCCCCCCCGCCATAGCCAGTGTACAGCAACTTCAGTGTGCTCCCCTGTTGCCAGTGTACAGTGACTCCAGTATTCTTTCCCACAGCCAGTATGCAGCGACTTGCAAGCTCCCCCACAGCTAGTGTACAGCGACTCTAGTGTTCTCTTCACAGCTAATGTACAACTCTTGTGAGCCCCCACTACCAGTGCACAGTGACTCTAGTGTTATTTTCACAGCCAGTGTACAGCAACTCCTGTGAGCTCCCCCACTGCCAGAGTACAGAGACTCCAGTGAGCTCCTCCACAGCCAATGTACAGTAATTACAGTGAACTCCCTACAGCAAGTGCACCCTGACTACAGTGTTCTCCCCCACTGTCGGTGTACAGTGAGTCCAGTGTTATTCCCCACTGCCAAAGTATAGTGATTTCAGTAAGTGCCTTAGCAGCGTATCAGGACTACAGTGTTCTATCCCACTGCCATTGTATCACAACTCCAGTGTTCTCCCTCACACCCATAGCCTGTGTACAGTGACTCCGGTTTTCTCCTCCATAGCCAGTGTACAGTAACTCCTGTGAGCTTCTCCACTGCCAGAGTACAACAGCTCCAGTGAGCTCCTCCACAGCCAGTGTACAGCAACTCCAGTGAGCTCCCCATTTAGTGTACACTAACTCCACTGTTCTCCACCACAGCTAGTGTACAGCAGCTCCAGTGTCCCCCCCCACGGTCAGTGTACAGTGACTCCAGTGTTCTCCCTCACTGCCAGAGTACAGCGACTTCAGTGAGCTCCTTCACAGCCAGTGTATCAACTCCAGTGAGGTCCACCACAACTAGTGTATGACTCCAGTGTTCTCCCCCACAGCCAGTGTACAGCAACTCCAGTGTTCTCCCTATAGCCAGTGTACTGTAACTCCAGAGAATCATAGCATTCCTCGAAACTGGTGGCCAACAAGACCCTAAACAGCACGGTTTCACAGCAGGTAGGTCATGCCAAACAAATATGCGCGAGTTTTTTGACTACGCTACAAAAATAGTGGACGATGGTGGGGCAGTAGATGTGGTCTACCTAGACTTTAGTAAGGCCTTCGACTAGGTTCCACACAGAAGGCTGGTAAAGAAGCTTGACCACACCGGGATTGATCCAGCAGTAGTCAGATGGCTACAAAACTGGTTACAAGACAGAACCCAGTGGGTACAGGTTAATGGAACGCAATCGATGGAAGGCAGGGTGACCAGCGGGGTACCCCAGGGCTCACTGCTGGGGCCTCTGCTCTTCAATGTTTTTGTAGCAAACATCACTGATGGACTGGAAGGGAAGGCGTGTCTGTTCGCAGACAACACCAAGTTATGTAACAGGATGGACACCTCAGAAGGAGTGAGCAGGATGGAAGCTGCCCTCAAGAAACTTAGTCTGGAGTGTGGCAGCTGAGATTTAACCCCAAAAAGTGCAAGGTCATGCACATAGGAAAGAAAAATCCAAGAAAGGAGTATTACCTAGAAGGTGAAAGACTGGTGGCCTCAAACCAGGAACAAGATTTCGGAATCATAATCTCAGATGACTTGAAGGTTAGTAAGCAGTGTGAGAAGGCAACACTGAAGGCCAACAGAATGCTGGGCTGCACTGGGAGGGGAATCACAAGCAGGAGAAGAGAGGTGGTACTACCACTGCATAGATTGCTGGTCAGGCCTCACCTGGAATACGGAGTCCAATTCTGGAGGACTTACCTCAAAAAGGACACTGACCAGGTGGAAACAGTACAGAAAAAAAGGCAACAAAAATGATTCAGGGTTTGCAGTACATGTCCTAAGAGGGAAGACTTAGGGAACTGAATATGTACTCCCTGGAGCACAGAAGAGAGAGGGGACATGATTGAAACATTCAAGTACATAAAAGGCATTAACAAGGTACAGGCACAGGAACTTTTTCACTTCAAGAAGGGCTCCAGGACCAGGGGACAACATGACCTCAGGCTGCAAGGAGGGAGGTTATCTACCAACACCAGGAAGTTTTTCTTCACAGAAAGAGTGGTAGACACATGGAACAGCCTGCCCCAAGAGGTTGTGGGGGCCAACACTGTGGGGGGATTCAAGAATGCATGGGATAGACACAAGGAAGCCCTGACTGCAAAGGGTAACTAGAGTGGCAAAACAGGTCTAAAACAAATGGGCAAACGAGATGGACCTAGTGGTCTCCTTCTGCTGTCAATGTCTATGTTTCCAGTGTTTTCTCTATAGCCAGTGTACAGTGACTCCAGTGTTTTCCCCCACTACCAGAGTATAGTGACTCCAGTGAGCTCCTCCATAGTCAGTGTATTGGAACTCCAGTGAGGTCCACCACAACTAGTGTACCATGACTCCAGTGTTATCACCCACAGCCAATGTACAGTGATTCCAGTGTTCTCTCCCCACAGCCAGTGTACAGCGATTCCAGTGAGCTCTTCCGCAGTCAGTGTATCACAACTAGTGTACCACGCGTCCAGTGTTCTCCCTTACATTCAGTGTATGGCGACTCCAATGTTCTCCCCAAAAGCCAATATACAGCGACTCCAGTGTTCTCCCCAAAGCCAGTGTACAGGGACTCTAATGAGCTCCCCCACAGCCAGTGAACCATGACTCTTGTTCTCCCTAAAGTCAGTGTACAGAGATTCTACTGTTCTCCCCACAGCCAGTGTACAAGGACTCTAATGATCTCCCCCCCAAAGCCAGTATACAGCAAGCTACTCCAGTGAGCTACTCCACAGCAAGCGTACAGCAACTCCAGTGTTGTCTCCCAGTCAGTGTACAGCAACTCCATTGGTCTCTCCCCCCACGGCCAGTGTACAGCAACTCCAGTGAGCTGATCACTGCCAGTGTATTGTGACTCCAGTGTTCTCCCTCACTGCCAGTGTACAGTGACTCCAGTGTTCGCTCCCACAGTCAATATGAAGCAACTCTAGTGAGCTCCCTCACAGCTAGTGTACAGCGACTCTAGTGTTTTCACAGCCAGTGTACAACTCAGGTGAGCAGTACCAGGGTACAATGCCTCTAGTGCTCTTCTCATGGTCAGTGTACAGCAACTTCAAAGAGCCCTCCTAATGCCAGAGTACAGTGTACCAGTGAGCTCTTCCACAGCCAGATTACTCCCCTGAGCTTCCCCACAGCTAGTGCACCCTGACTAGTGTTCTCTCCCACTGCCAGCATACAGTGACTTCAGTGTTCTCCCCATGCCACTGTGCAGTGACTCCAGTGTTCTCCTCCACTGCTAGTGTACAGTGACTCCAGTGTTCTCCCTATAGCCAGTGTACAGTAACTCCACTGTTTTCCACCACAGCTAGTGTACGGCAACTCCAGTGTTCTCCCTCACCCTCACAGTCAGTGTACAGTGACTCCAGTGTTCTCCCCCACTGCCAGAGTATGGCGAGTTCAGTGAGCTCCTTCACAGTCAGTGTATTACAACTCCAGTGAGGTCCACCACAACTAGTATATGACTCCAGTGTTCTCCCTCATGGCCAATGTACAATGACTCCAGTGTTATTCCCCATTACCAGAGTACAGTGACTCTAGTGAGCTCCTCCGCAGTCAGTGCATCACAACTCCAGTGAGGTCCGCCACAACTAGTGTACCATGACTCCTGACTTCAGCGTTTTCCCTCACAGCCAGTGTACAGCAACTCCAGTGTTTTCCACAGAGCCAGTGTACAGTGACTTCAATGTTCTCTCTCCCATGGCCAGTGTACAGCGATTCCACTGAGCTCTGCCACAGCCAGTGTACACGGACTTCAGTGAGCTCCCACACTGCCAGTGTATCGCAACTCCAGTAAGCTCCCCTACAACTAGTGTAGCCTATCTCCAGTGTTCGCCCCCACACCCACAGCCAGCGTACATTGACTCCATTGAGCTCCCCTATACCCAGTGTATGGCAACTCCAGTGAACTCCCCCACAGCAAATGTAGTGACTTCCCCATAGACAGTGTGCAACTCCAGTGAGCATGTAATTTAACACTTTAATCAGAGAAGCCCTCTCCAAACTACCCAACACCCTTTAAAGAAGAACAATATTTAACCTGAAAGACAAAATTCTCTTTAGACGTTTTAAATGCTGGTTCCTATTCTAATAATGATCTAGCTTGACTGATCTTTCAGCAAATTCAGTATGTATTTGAGATTTACACATTGGTGGTAAGCACCATTTTAGATCTGTTATGAGAGCTGAGGTCTGAGGTACAGACTAGAAATTAGTGCACCGAGCTGTGAACCTGCAGACCCAGGTCTGAATCCCACAACTTCCATCTGCACACAGTGTGACCCTGAGCAAGTTACTTTACCACCCTTGTTTAATTCTCTCCCAGGTTGCACCCAGAGTTACAGCTTTGTGTACTTTTCTCTGCCCCAAATTCTAGTATCATACATACCAAAAGGGTACTATAAGTAAATGCACACTAGAAGTGTATCTTAACTGGGAGGCTCATCTTACTTCCTCAAAAGCATCATAGGTTAAAAAAATGGGTTGAAGATTTCCTGCTTCCCAATTGCTTAAATAAGTTCTGTGACCCTTATGTTAATTCCCCAGAAATGCACAGGTTGGAACAAGTTCAGCAGTGGGATTTCATACTTGAGCCAATCACATACACAGTTCATGAGCCACTTGACTCATCCCTGCTTGCCATCACAAACATGGCTGCTGCCTTTACTCACTGAAAACCTTCAACAAGGCCCTTAAATTGTAACCAACTAACTAACTAGCTAAATAAATAAACATTATTTCCTCTCATGATACCCTCTTGATTCCTGGTGTTTCTTTGGTGACTATGAGAAATTCTCCTCCTATCCGTGCCAGCTTGCCAGGGAATCTTTGCTGCTTTCCCTGCCACAGATAAACCGGAGACCTTGGCTCCATATAAGGCCTTCTGTTTTGTGTGAGGGGGTGAACGTTATTCCAGAGGAATTCTGCAGGACTGTTTTCCTGTATTCCATAATAAACTTTTCATCTCTTGCATGCACAGAAAGACAGGTGACTGCCAGTTGGGGAGGGAATGTTTTTTAGTAGTTACTGTTAAAAGAAAATGTAATTTTTTTGTTTTATAAATTGTTCCTTGGTTTACCCATTTCATAATTGCAACAAGACCCTCTAGGCCACTGGTCTTCTCACTTCCAGGTGCCTCATTGTGTACCTGGGCCATGTGCACACATTAACCTGAGACAGCTAATTCCTTGTTGCATCCTATTTAGACATTTTATGAAGTTTTACTTCGCCGGTGAAGTTTCGGCAAAGCTGTAAAATTCTCCTCCGTGAATAACTCTGCGAATTGTCCACTTGGCACTGAGCTTTCCTTGGGGAAATAGCACTTTTTGCAGTGAAGTCAGGTGAAGTTAAGGCGAAGCTACAACTTCCCCATAACTTCATCTGAAAAAGTGCCACTTTGCCTGCCATAAACTTCACGAAGTCGGCACTTTGCGAATGTGTCAGCCTTTGCAAGTTATTTCATGGAGCGAAGTTTGCCAGCTTCGAACATCTCTTGTTTTAGTGCTTACAATTCTGGAAGCATTTACCTTGGTTTTGGAAGTCAGTACTACTGAAATGGAGTTAACTGGAGCCCTGCATGGACGTTCACTAACCCCAGACAACCAATGGCCTGTCATGCCCTATTGCTTATTTGTTATGAACATACGAATGTGCCAGCAGAAACAGACCACCCGGTCTATCTAAGTCTGCTCAAGTGTGCAGCTAGCACCCCTAGTTTGCAGCTGCCCCAACCCCCTTCCCTTTGTCATCCCACTGCCACCCCCCCCACCCTCACTCTCCCCTGTTCCCTGTCCCATGCCCTTTTGAAACTGTTCACATATTTACATGATACCACCCATTCTGGTAGGGTGTTCCATTTTGCTACCACCCCCCTCTGTGAAATAGTGTCTCCTCATTTCCTTCCTAAATCTTTCCCCCTTTATTCCTAGCCCATGCCCCCTGGTGACCCCCCTCCTCCTTAACTTAAAGACCCCATCTGCCCCATCCTTAGTGATTCCCCTCAGATACTTGAATGTCTCTATCATGTCCCTCCTGTCCCTTCTATCCTCCAGGGTGTACATATTCAGGTCTCCCAACTTGCTGTCATAGTCTCTCCCCTCCATTCCACATATCATCTTTGTTGCCCTCCTCTGCACCCCTCCAGTTGCCTGACATCACACTTTAGGTAAGGCCTCCAAAACTGCACAGAATACTCTAAGTGCGGTCTTACCAGCAACCTGTAGAGGGGCAAGATCACCTCTCTTTGCCTGGATGAAAAAATGCTTGTTATGCACCCAGCATTTTGTTCGCTTCTGCAGCCACTCTCCTGCACTGGGCAGTGTTGTCCATGGTCCCGGTTATCATTACCCCTAGGTCCTTCTCCTCCTCCTCCTCAGTGATTCCCCGGCTTAATCCCTCCCAGTCAGTATTCTCTCCTTGAGTTCTTCACCCCAAAGTGCATAACCTTACAATTCTTTGCACTGAACCCCAGCTGCCACCTCTCTGACCACTCCTCTAGCTTGCTTAGGTCCCCCTGCAGCTGCTTCCATTCCTCCTCTCCATCCACCACTGCTCCGATTTTGGTGTCGTCAGCGAACAGACTTATCTTGCTCACTACCCCATGTGCATTGTCTGATATGAAGAGCCCAAACAATACTGGCTCCAACACAGAGCCCTATGGCACCCCACTTGTCACCGGCCTTGGAGTTGAGAGCTCCCCTCTCATCACCATCCTTTGCAACCTCCCACTCAGCCAGCTTGTAATGCAGTTCATCATTTTTGCCCCTACCCCTACACCAGTTAGCGTCCCCCAAGCCGTCCATGAGGCACAGAATCGAAGGCCTTGCTGAAGTCCAAGTAAATAACATCCACTGCATGACCCATATCCAGCTCACCTGTCACCCAGTCATAATATTGTATCAGCTTGGTTTGACAAGACTTCCCTGAAATGAACCCATGCTGCTCACATCCTGGAGGCCACTGTCCTCCAGGTATGACACCAGTCTTTCCTTTAGTATTGTTTCCATGAGTTTGCACACTGTGGAGGTGAGACTTACCAGGTGATAATTACCCAGTTCATCCCTTGGTCCGTTCTTGTGTAATGTACTACATGTGCCATCCTTCAGTCCAGTGGCACACATCCCGACTCCAGTGAGGTGCTGTACAGATCTGCCAGTGGCTCCGCCAACACCTCCACCATCTCCCTCAGCACCCTGGGGTGGATATGATCCGGCCCTAGTGCCTTGTCTACCTTCAGTGTCCTCAGTCCTCTAGGACTCTACTTGCCTCAATTCTTCCATCTGTTGCCTACTCTCCCCTGTCCCCACCCTCCCAGCCCATGGGGTAGCGGTCCCCTTTCTTCCGTGGAACACTGAGCAAAGTATTCATTTAGTGCTTCTGCCTGCTCCTCACCCTTTTCCATCCATTCCCACCCATTTTTAGCCTCACTATTGTCTCCTTGCACTTCCTTTTCTCCCTGATGTATCTGAAAAGTCCCCCAATTAGTTCCCTGCTTAATCTCAGCTCCTCTCAGCCTTGGCTTCTCTCACTTTTCTGGTCACCTCCCTGGACTATCTTGCATACTCCTTCCTGTCCACTTCCTTCCCTGTTCTTCTATACCTCTGGTGCACCTCTTGTTTTGCTCTCACCACCTCCACTACCTCGCTGTTCAACCACCATGGTTTTCTTGCTCTGCTCCTCTTACTCTGTGTCTTGGTGCAGGCTTCTGTTGCCTCTGTAATCCCCCGTTTAATAATATCCCATTTCTGCTCTGCGTCCATCTCCTGCCTTATACCCTCTAGTTTCCCTTTCAGTACTTCCTGCATCCTCCCAAAGTCTGCCCCCCTGAAGTTTACCACCTGAGTAACTGATTTCTCTGGCTCCCTGCACACACTGATATTAAACCACACCATTTGGTGATCACTATCAGCTAGTGGGTCCTCCACCTTTATTTCCCTTACTGCCGCCCCATTCGACAACACTAGATCTAAAGTGTTCTTTAGCCTAGTGGGTACACTAACCAACTGTGTCAGGAGACCCTAATGGATCATGTCCAGGAGCACTTGCTCCCTAGCACTGGAGGTGACTGGAATGCTTCAGTCAACCCCCGGCAAGTTGAAATCCCCCACGATGACCACCTTCCCTTTTCTACATACCTTTCTGATTTGTCCTGCCAATTCCCTGTCAAGCTTCTCAGACTGGGATGGTGACCTGAGTCTAGAAGCTGCAGCCAGATTGCCTCTGTTCTCCTTTCTTCCCCCTTGTGCCTTGTGCATTTGATCCCATTCCTCACATAGACTGCCACCCCACCACCCCTCCCTTCCTTACGGTCCTTCCTGTATGCATTGTACCCTGGGATTGCCAGATCCCAGCCCCGGTGCTCAGCTGCCCACATGTCTGTGAGAGCTGCAATGTCCACCCTCCACACTGCTAAGAGTGTCTGTAGCTCAGCTGATTTGTTGCCTAAACTTCTTGCATTCAGCGAGACCACCCTCCACCCTGCCCCCTTCCCTTCACTGGCCACCATTTCCTTCCTTCTACTCCCTCCTTTTTCAGCCGCCCAGAGTCTTTCCCTGCTAGCCTGGAGGGTAGGCTGTGACTCCACTCTATTGGATCCCTGCCTACCTGCTATCCACTTGCCTCCCCCAATCCAGTTTAAATCCACCTTTGTCGTAATATACCTCCCCAGTCTTTGCTTTAATACCTCCTTCCCCTTCCCCACTCAGGTGCAGCCTATCCCTTACAAACAGATTGTTATTATCCCAATGTATCTGTGTTCTACCATTGAACTCTGTGACTGAAAGGGACATAAACTACATCATACAGTTCTAAAATGGCGCTTACCACCAGTGCAAGGATCAGAAGCAGACACCGAGTTTACCGAAAGGTCAATAAAGGCTGAACAATAATGGAATGAGAACCAGTAGTTAAAAATAGCTTCTACAGGAAAAAATTACTTTCAGGTTCAACACAGTTCTCTTTTAACCCATCTCTTTCCATGGTGGAGCAGCACAAATGGACATAGTAATATAGCATTGTGGTGACCGAAGGGTCTTGTCCATGCCTCCTGAAACTGTATCCATGGACTCGCATCCAAGCTCAACAGCTGGAATGGCTCCCCCCCCATGCTTTGTAACCCTCAATACCAATGCCCTTCTCCCACAGGAAGCTGGCTATCCTTACTTTGAAAGCCTGAACTGTGCTCCATAATCTCAACAAGTAGGCCACTCTAGATGTTAACCACCATCTGTGTGAAGTAATGCTTTCCAGAGTTTTCCCTTATTCCACCTCCATCCCTCACACATTTTGAATGCAAGTCCTCTGGTTTTGCTTGCTTTCACCAGCTCAAACATCTGTGTCTGTTCCACCCTTTCCACCCCCCTATGTATTCAGTGCACTGTGTTACTCTCCTCTCTCAGCCTGTTCTTCTCCAGAATGAATCGGCTGAGTCTAATATCCACTGATATCTCTTGCCTCCTTAACCTCTTATCAGCTTGGTGGCTAGCCTCTGTGCTGGACCTTCTCAGGCTTGTCAATGTCTTTCCGGCAATGTAGTGTACTGCTGTGAATCAGAGCCATGATGAGTGTTTTCAGGCATCAGAGTGTGTGGCATGATTCCTCATGCAATGTTCATCAAACATACTGGCCACATCCTCAGTCGTGCTGGACTTAAGCTTAATCTCCTCTGTAGGACCAAGATGCTGTCTTAATATGCATTATGAGGAACCAGGTAAGTCTCCTATTTTCTGCTGCACACAATAAATTATGGAGATATCATATGTTCTTTTGAACAGCTGGCAAACCTATTCAATTCCCTCTTGACTGTCCATTTAAGAAACTCTGCAGCTTTGTTCTATCATGCAACTTTTCCACTTATCATCGCAAGCTGCAGGAGATGCTCAACTAGGTGAGTGCGTCTCACAGATGAATGTGTCAGTGTCTAGTTATTTAACTGGATACAACAGGCCCCTTCCCACCCCCAACTAACTCTTGGAAACACAGAAATTGTCGGCAGATAAGGACTACTAGGCCCATCTAGTCTGCCTGTAAACCCTATACTTGGTTTCGGCCTCTAAGCCTATCTGGTCAGTGGCTTCCCCTCCCTCTGCCCTACCCCCAAGGTTCCCTTATGCTATTCTAGGCATGCTTAAATCCCTCCACAGAGCTCGCTCCCACCACCTCCTGTGGCAGACTATTCCATGTGTCCACCACCCTCTCCATGAAGAAAAACTTTCTCATTTCCTCTTAGCCTGTCACCTTCCAATTTCATATCATGCCCCCTCATTCATGTACTCTTCCTATATTGGAAGATGTTTCCCCCCTGCACCTTACTAATGTCCTTAAGGTACTTGAATATTTCTACCATGTCCCCCCCTCTCCTCCAGCGAGTATATATTGAGGTCCTTTAATCTCACCTCATAAGGCTTGTGGTGTAAGCCCTGTACCATCTTAGTCGCCCTTCTTTGGTCTGCCTCCACCCTATCAATGTCCTTACGAAGGTGTGGCCTCCAGAACTGCACACAGTACTCTAGGTGAGGCCTGACTACTGTTTTATACAAAGGCATCACTACCTCCTGGTATACTGTCACCGCAGCGACTCTGACACCACGAAGACCATCACAGTGACAGGAAACTTGAGCAAAACCCGCAGGTCACTGTGATGGTCGTGCAGTGACCAAGACTGCCTCACTGGGTGTGTCCCCGGTACAACTCCAACTCGGGGTTGGAATCCTAGAGCAGGGGTGGAGCCCCCCGATGCGTACAGGGCGTCCCGACACGAATGCCGACAGTCAGCACTGGGCTGCTGGGGATGTCTCCGTGATAGGTGTTGCTACAGCATGGTAAAACCCTACCTCCCACCTTCTGCTAGTGATACCTCTGCCTATGCACCCCAGTATGCCGCTGACCCTCCCTGCAGCCTTGGTACTCTGCTTAGACATCTTCAGGTCTTGTCTCACCTCTCGCAGTCTGAAAGTGCCTATTCGTTAAGGTCATCCAAATCTCTTTCAATTTTATAATACAAGGGTGAAGAGAGAGAGTTTGGAAGAAATGCCTTCACTTAAAGTGCAGTGATTGATTGAAAAACCTTCCTGGACAACTCATAAGTGCTCCCAGCCAGTATTCATTTAATGAGGAGCCTCTAAGATCATACGGGCAACTTCTGAAAATACAACGAGCACAAACAACTCTGCTGTCATTTCAAATACCTTCCTCTCATACTTATCAAATGTTCACGAAAACAGGTTTCTCAGCGGTCTTCATCAGCTCTGCCTGCCATGTTTTCAAGGGACACCCTAATGTTCACCGATGACATCACAACTGGTCACTGTACGAATGATTATGCAGTCACAGGAGAAGATTAGGATGTCACCTGTAAACAAACCGTCAGAGCAGATGAAGAGCAAGTGACAGGAGAACCCTGTTTTCCCCTTCATCCCCATATCCTTTGATCCCGTATGCTGTCACCTTAGGGGAATCCACCCATGTGTATGTGTTGCACAGACTTTGTTGTGATTTATTTGCTCTACATTCAATTGTAACTACTACTGCTGTGCCTGTATACTTTGCATCATTTGTATCTGTTGTATATTGTACTTTGTATATGTCCCATTCACTGCTGTAATCTCCTATGCTTTTTTGCATTCAGTGATTTGCAAAAAAAAGTTTATGCTCTATTATATTTTCATAATATGAAGTATTGTAAAAGTGCTCTGTACACTTATATTATGCTGTCATTATTGCATTTCTGTACCTCCCTTTGTACCCTCCCCTGGGGTCGCTCCTGAAAAAGGGACATTCTGTCTCAGCGGGCTCACCCAGTAACCAAAATTCAAATAAATAAATAAATGCTGAGAGGGAACGGAACCATACCCTAACAAAGTGAGTGACAGGTAGCTGGGACTTTCCCTGGTTATCTCCTCCTGTTCCTGCTGAAATATGCAGTCGTTTCAGCCTCCATAATTGAACTGTTGCACCACGTGGGGTGCATTTGCGACCCAGATTCTTTGCCTCCTTGGCATAGTACCTTGCATTAATTTTCTATCCACCTATATACAGCATTATAAAATCACAAATGTTAATCAGGGTGCATAGCCACTGTACCTCTTTTTCTGAATACAGTGTGCTGTCAAGTGGGAGAGCGCCACTCAGATACCAAGGGCAGGATGGCACAACAAATTAAAAAAATACTCTAAACCTATTATAAATAACTTGAGCTAAAGTCAAGTGATATATAATAAAATAACAGGGCCTCTTTGGGATGTCTCTTATGGTATAAGAGACTTCTCTCATGAGATTTGGGCAGAAAGAACTATTAAGCTTCACTTCATGGTCCTCTAAGTCAATCCGCATGCATGCTCGGAATCTTTTACACCATAAGAGACACCTCTTCATGGCTTGGTGGTCAGAGCAAAGAGCTGTGAACTTAGAGACTAAGCAGACCTGAGAATGCCACAACCACCATTTGTATATTGAGTGATTCTGAGAAAGCAGCAGTGCAATGAAATTGGGCAAAAAGTTGATCCTACCTTTTTTTAAATAAAAAACAGTCCAAGACTGGCCTGTCAGTACAGCAGTACCGCTACCGATTGTAACGCCAGTGATCCAGCTTCGGGAATGAGCTTAAGTACTCCGGGACTGGCTTGGGGGGGAGAGACTGAGCATCCCAGAGAATACTCTCCTTCCCAAGTGAGGGACGGTCCCATTAACCACTAGCACACTGCCACCTGGATGTAGGAATCACTGCTGCACAGTTCAACCAGGAGTGGGAGGAGCCACGTTGACTGCAGATGACCCTACACTATGTGTGCTTACAGCCCTTGCACGTGCTGCTCCTAAGGGTGAGGGAGAAACTGGGGAAAACAGTCAGAGTCCTGCACCCGACACCAAAAAGGATCTCCCCCGGCACTGCTGAGTCCCTCCTACCAGCTGTCACTACCTCTTGACAACATTAATAGTTCTGTAATTCTGATTATATCTGTTCCGGCCGTCCTCACTCCAGGGGCAAGCTGAGGCTCAGTAGAGGATGGCACCTCTTCTTTATGTGAGGAAGAGACTGCCAGAGTGCCGGGGGTGGGGGTGGGGGGCGTATGGAAAGGACGCTCGGGGAAGAGAACAAGGGAGGAGAAAAAGAAATTACTAAAAAAAAAAAAAAAAAATTCCAGGCATCTTCCAATTTTATTTTGTAGTAACATTTTCTACAGCAACCAAAATCTGAGTATGTTATACATGTTTTAATTGATTTCTTTCTCAGGAAAAGGGGAATCAGGCAACTGCAGAGTGACTTACAAAAGCTAGAGGGGTGGTCTAGATTTGGCAGTTGATATTCAATGCAAAAAAAGTGGAAAGTAATGCACCTAGGGAATAAGAACCCCCAGCACGGAGTACTGGATGGGTGGGATGAGACTTAACACTATGGACGAGAAACGTGACCTAGCAGTTATCATCACTGACACCCTCAAGTAACCAGGCCAGTGCAGCAAGGCCTATGGTAAGGCAGGTAGGCTTCTGGGGTGTATAGAGGGGTATTGACAGCAGGAGGAAGGAGGTAATTCTATCCATTTACAGACCTTTAGTGACTTGAGGCCACACCTGGAGTACTGCGCCCCGTTCTGAAGCCCTCACCTCAGGAAAGATAGGGACAGTCTGGAAATGGCGCAGCACAGTGGATAACAAAAATGATTCATGGCCAACAGGGCACGTCTCCTGAGAAAAGCCTCAAGGCACTTAACATGTACTTGTTGGAGAGCAGAAGGGAGAGGGGGTGGATACAATGGTGACCTTCAAGTTCTTAACAGGAATAAAAAAGGTGAACTGAGAGGAACTATTTAGCTCGAATGCCAATTCTCGGTCACGAGGGCATGAATGGGAACTGACAGGAGGGAGGTTCAGGGGGGACATGAGGAAGTACTGATTTACAGAAAGGGTGGTGGAGCCATGGAACAGTCTGTGAGTCGAGGTGGTGGGTGCTAAAACAGTTGATAGTCTCAAGCACGACTGGGACAGAGTGAAGGGTACAGTGGTCACTTGGGGAGACAAAATTGGGAAGAATGGTGGGGAGGAGGGGAGGGCTAGGACCCTGAACAGTAGGTCACAGGGTCAGACAGGGAACTTGAGCAAACTGGATGGCTCATTGGTCTTTTTCTGCAGTCACTGTCTGTGTTTCTAAGATTTGTATTAAAAATAGCATTGTAGACCTGGCAAGGATTAGGATCACGAAAATAAAACTCATGGTGCGCAGCACAGGAGGCCACTAGACAAGTAGGTCTGACAGATATGCTGTTATTTGTATTAACTGTAGCAGAAACTAGCTTTTTGAAAAAGTATTTTTCATTGCACTGCTGCTTAACACCCCCTCCCCGTACTTAATTCTCTCCCGGGTCGCAACGGGAAATGAGCTTTGTCTCAAGTGTGCCATTCCTGACCAAAAATTATAAATAAATAAATCCACCACCTGTACACTCTGCGGATTCCATATTGTGTTACTTTCTCCAGGAGTTCTCATGCGGTATAGTGCCAAAAGACTTACTGAGGTCTAAACTCGGGGTCTAAACTTTACTTATTAAGTTTATTCGAGGAGAACTGGAAAGCCTTGATCCAGACTCACAAAGGTATCCAAAGTCTGAGCAGGTACATGGTTACATGCATACAACAGGTACAGTCAGAATGCAAAATAGATTACATCCACTGTCCAGTTCCTACCCACCTCCTTTGTTATTTCCTCAAAGAAGGCGATCAGGTTGGTTTGGCAAGGGTTACCTTTTTGCAAAACATGTTGTGTGCTAGGCAATAGACCATTTCTATCCAAGTGCTGAACCACCAAATCTTTTATGATTGACTCAAAACACCTTACCAGGCACTGAGGACAGGCCTTTGCTATTTTCACTGATCCCCATTTTTCCATGCAGGTGTGCCAGGGTCTGTCCAAATACAATTTTTTTTTTTTTTTTTTAGCCAAGGTTTTAGAATGTACTTTCCCAGCTGGATAAGTCCTGCGTTGCCCTACTCCCTGCAAGGCAGGAGAGGAATTGGGGAGCTGCAGAAGTCACTCAAGGACACCACCCGGGAAATCACGTTTGTTCTGCCTACCTGCAGCAGAGGGTTCCAGCCCCTCGTAGAAGTGAAAGTTGCACCCTTTGTTCTAGAAAATGAAGATGCATACATGTTTTTCACAATGTGATTAAACCACTTTTGAAAATACATTTTCATGTAAAAAATTACATTTACTGACTCTCTATATGTACCAAAAATGAGAAAATGTCTGAAATATAAAAAAAAGGTTTTATGTCTTAAAAAATTATATTGACATATTGAACACTGACAGCAGTGACATTGTGCTTTTTTAATATTTTTTTTATCATCATGTTATTTTCGGTATTTCAATTGCTGTCTCTGAACCCTCCCACAACCCTTACATAGGGATTGCTGCCAGGCTTCTAGATTACCTTCTGTTTGATGTCGGATGCTAGCCCAGAGCTCTGGTGCTGGCCCTTCCACACCCAAAGGGCACTTCCAGTCATGTCAGCAGGCAGGGGTGGGACTAAGGACCTTTGTTGTGGAATGACCCCCTGCCCCCAAAAATGTTCATCCTCCAATGCTGTGTAGTAGGGCTGTGCAGAAAGTGGAATTCTGTAAACAGAATTCATGCAGAATGACAATTCCGCTTCCCAAATGCTATTATGAATTTCCTTTTTAATTCCTCAGAAGGACTGCATAATTTGCGGCTTGCTGAAAATTAATCAAGCGGTTTATGTAAACTGCCAAATACCATTTCCTATGCAAACCTTAAAAAAAATCCATTTTCTGAATTCCACTTCTGACAAAAAATAAGGCAGAATTTTCCAAATTTCATGGAATTGAAACATTCTGCACCGCTCTATTGCATACATATTGTCTGAGTAGTTTAAATATGTCAACTTGTGCGCCATCACTCCCTGCCCTGACCGAAAATAAGTGTCAGCTCTGGAGGTAAAAGAACAGCCACAACTGGCTGATATATTTTAAACATGTTGATGCATTGTAAACACATTGACATTACTTAAGTGTTCTAAAATACGTCAACATATTTAAAAGTGTTCAACGATACCCATGCATTTACCCTTCCAAATGGTACACAGCATGAACGTCTAAGCATGTAGGGTTTCTGTAGTATTGTTCTCTTAAGTTCCATGGGTATTGTCGACGTGTTTTATATAGACTGATGTGTAAAAAACAGTTCAGTGACATCACTGAATTTAAGCTACATCTTTGAAACACTTCCAACATATCTGAAACACTTTGACAATACCTATGCAAATCTACAGGACAAGATCTCTGGAACCATGAAGGCGCATAACAACCACCTGAGGGGAGCATTGTTCCATTATGACCTCACACCCTATCATGTGTTATCCCTAATTTGGTCACAGCAGCAGGATAATTTCATGAGAAGCAAAGTCTCGGTTTCAGTAGGGTCCCGAAGCAAAGGAAGGACAAGTAACTTGCTCAGGATCATACACAGTGAGTCAGAGGCTGAGGTGGGACTTGAACCTGAGTCTTCAGTTTCCTAGGCTTGTGCTCTATAGCCACTCAACCACGCTGCCTACCTAAGATGGCTACTTCTGGCACTGCATGTGGAGGAGATATGGAAGGGTACAACCCCACAAACTACCCCCCCCCCCGCAAAAAAAAAAAAAAGAATACAGTGATGGTGCTGTGGATCAACTCGACAAACATGTGTAGCAATTTTATCCAAGCAGTCCCAAAAGTTAGTCTCAACCGTCAGTTCCTTCAAATGGCTTGAACTGGCAACAGAAGCAAAGCAAGTCTGTACAGAGATCTGTTGGCAGGCAGCAGGCAAACCCCCCTCCACTGTATAATTACCCTTGCAGAGGTTTGAAGACAATGATAAAATTTATAGCTGCAATTTGGAACACCATCAGGAACCAGCCAGCTGTTTGCATCTAACCTCAACATGAAAAGAAGATGCATAAATCAGAGCTAAGAGGGTTTACACCACTGCTAAGTCTTAACCAAGAAAAGTGATGGTTCTGGTTCTTCACCTTCAAACAGTACTTCATTTAATATAGAAAGAAGACCAAGGAGACATGTATGGAAAGCGGGCAGCTCAAACAGCAGAGTCTCCACTTATCCATGGGCCAGGAACTGTGTAGTCTTCCACACACTGTGACACATTTCCTGCTGGTGAAAGGTGAGGTATTGAGAGCACTGTGGAGACTGAAGCCATCTGTTTATCCACAGGGCCAACTACAGTGCAGGCAGGTACAGTGTAGGCTTCCACACACACTCTGTCATTTTTTTAGTGCTGGTGAAAGGCAAGGAACTGACAGCACTGTGGAGACTAAAACCCTGTGTTTATCCATAGGGTCAGGTACAGTGCAGGCTTTCACACTGAGATATATTTAGCATTGGTGCAAGCTGAGAACTGGCAATGCTGGGAACCGAAGCCCTCTGCTGTTTCACAGGGTCAGGCAGAGTGCGGATGGGTACATTGCAGGCTTACCCACACTATGATGTATTAAGTGCTGGTGAAAGCTGAGAAACTAACAGCACTGTGGAGACTGAGGACCTCTGCTATACACAGAGCCAAGTCCAGTGTGGGTAGGTACAGTGTAGGCTTCCCCACACTGCGATGCATCTAGTGCTGGTGAAAGGTGAGGGACTGACAGCACTGTGGAGACTGAAGCCCTCCGTTTAGTCACAGGATCAGGTACAGTGCGGTCAGGTACACTGCATGCTTCCCCACACTGTGATGTATCTACTGCTAGTGAAAGGTGAGGAACTGACATCACTGGGAACTAAAACTCACACTGCCCCACACAGTGATGTATTTAGTACTGGTGAAAGGTAAGGAACTGACATCACCAGGGATTTACTAAAGCTTTACATTTATCCACAGGGGCAGGTACAGTACAGTCTTCACCACACGGTGTCGTACTTAGTACTGGTGAAAAGTGAGGAACTGACATCGCCGAGTACTGACGTTTTCCATTTATCCACAGTGTTAGGTACCGTGTGGGCAGGTACAGTATAGTCTTCGCCACACAGTGATGTACTTAGTATTGGTGAAAGGTGAGGAACTGACATCACCAGGGACTTTCTAAAGCTTTCCATTTATCCACAGGGT
The DNA here is from genome assembly GCA_016271365.2 of Neoceratodus forsteri. Lineage (NCBI taxonomy): Eukaryota > Metazoa > Chordata > Ceratodontiformes > Ceratodontidae > Neoceratodus > Neoceratodus forsteri. Next base: position 1,028,923,115 of record CM028130.1, on the reverse strand, counting down.
TAGGTACAGTGTGGGCAGGTACAGTATAGTCTTCGCCACACGGTGATGTACTTAGTATTGGTGAAAGGTGAGGAACTGACATCACCAGGGACTTTCTAAAGCTTTCCATTTATCCACAGGGTTAGGTACAGTGTGGGCAGGTACAGTACAGTCTTCACCACATGGTAACATACTTAGTACTGCTAAAAGGTGAGGAACTGACATCACCAGGGACACACTACAGCTTTCCATGTATCCACAGGGTCAGGTACAGTGTGGGCAGGTACAGTACAGTCTTCACCACACGATGACGTACTGAGTACTGGTGAAAGGAGAGGAACTGACATCGCCAAGTACTGAAGTTTTCCATTTATCCACAGGGTTAGATACAGTGTGGGCAAGTACAGTACAGTCTTCATCACACAGTGATGTACACAGTATTGGTAAAAGGTGAGGAACTGGCATCACCAGCGACTTATTAAAGCTTTCCATGTATCCACAGGGTCAGGTACCATGTGGGCAGGTACAGTACAGTCTTCACCACACGTTAACATACCTAGTACTGCTAAAAGGTGAGGAACTGACATCACCAGGGACTTACTGCAGCTTTCCATGTATCCACAGGGTCAGGTACAGTACAGTCTTCACCACATGGTAACATACTTAGTACTGGTAAAAGGTGAGGAACTGACATCACCAGGGACATACTACAGCTTTCCATGTATCCACAGGGTCAGGTACAGTACAGTCTTCACCACACGATGACGTACTGAGTACTGGTGAAAGGAGAGGAACTGACATCGCCGAGTACTGAAGTTTTCCTTTTATCCACAGGGTCAGGTACAGTGTGGGCAAGTACAGTATAGTCTTCCCCACATGGTGATGTACTGAGTACTGGTGAAAGGTGAGGAACTGACATCACCAGGGACTTACTACAGCTTTCCAATTATCCACAGGGTCAGGTACAGTGTGGGCAGGTACAGTACAGTCTTCACCACATGGTGATGTACTTAGTACTGGTGAAAGGTGACAAACTGACATCGTCGAGTACTGAAGTTTTCCATTTATCCACAGGGTTAGGTACAGTGTGGGCAAGTACAGTACAGTCTTCCCCACACGGTGATGTATTTTGTACTGGTGAGGAACTGGCATTTCAGAGTACTGAAGTTTTCTGTTTATCCACAGGGCTAGGTACAGTGTGGGCAGGTACAGTATAGTCTTTACCACACGGTGGTGTATTCAGTACTGGTGAAAGGTGAGGAACTGACAGCATTGTGGAGACCAAAGCTCTGTGTTTATTCACAGGGTCGGATGCAGTGTAGGGCAGCACACTGCAGATTTCAACACTCTGAGAAGGCCCCCTTGATCATCCAGGAGGTGCCACAAGAGCAGGCGGTAGACTCAGTCCTGTCTCTTAGAGTTTAAGCATACAGTTTGCAGTGCACCCTAGACTCCTCCGCCCTGAGGCGGGGGAGGTTGGATCACAATGCCAAACTAGGGCTTCTGCATGGGAGTGCAGTGCACTATGCCAGTGCCACCAGGCTGGGACAAATATTTTCAATTTAAACTAGTACTCCAGTGTTTTTACACAGAGCATTGAGAACAGCATGGACAAAAGGGTAATAGTGTCTACCCTGCTACTTTCACTTCCACCATGGAAATGGTGTCTACCCAGCTACCTCTGCCAGCAGTGGTAATAGTGTCTACCCTACCTACCACCCCAGGTAATGGTGCCTACCCTGCTACCTTCGCTTACCCTTCCCCACTGAGTAATGGTGTCTACCTCACTATGGGAGGCAGTATAGCACAGTGGTTAAGAGCACTGAGCTGCAAACCTGGAGAACTGGGTTGGAATCCAACAGCCACCACTTGCATACTGTGTGACTATGAGTAAGTCACATAACTTCCCTGTGCTCCCAGGATGCACCTGGAAAAAGGCTTCAGCTTAGTGCATCTTTCCTGACCAAAAACTGCTAAATAAATAAAAACCTTCACCTACCCCTGAGTGATGTCTATCGTACATCCCCCACCCCCAGTAATGGTGTCCACCGCATTGCCTCCCCACTCCTGATCCATTGCGTTGATTCATTGTTAGATTTACCTTCTTTGGAAGCACAATTTGCTTTTCCTGCTGGCATTATGTTATAAAACTGTACTTTTCTTTGAATGAAAGCTATACCCCAGTGTCGAGTTCATGCAAATCTACATCTTTTGACTGGGTAGGGCTTCATCCTTGTAGCCTGTAAATGAGTCCCACAAGTTGTGTCTTAGTGTTCAGGTAAACAGTGCTAATCTGGACTCAGTCTTACCAAGCAGCATGGACAAAATGACCAGAGACAGTGACCACCTGGATATGGCCACAGCTGTGACCATGCCAAGGTGTCTGGCTCTGCAGGGACAATGGCCTGCAAACGCATGGTAGCTGGCAGGGTCTAGGTTCACATATGGCTGTGTGTGGCTGCTAGACGAGCAGCACCCTACTCACACAAGGTAGAGAAATATTGGTGGGTGGCTGCGAACACAGTCACCTGGCCCCAGTTACTTTGCCATCAACTGCAGAAGTGTAAATGCGGTGAAGAGGAAATCGGGGAATCTGTGGCTTGTGCCTCCACAATAAGGCAGCCCGACAGAAAAGTGGAAGAAGAATGAAAGCACCAAGAAAGTAGCAGAGAATAGTACCCCCTGTTAGGACAGTGGAAAGTTGGACCCCAGCTAATGTACCTTCTGAAGGAAAAAGTGGAAGAAAGGGACCATCATGACAAATGTACTCATAACTAAAATGTGCAAGAAGAGTCAAGGCACAGTTGTACGAGATGTAGCCAACTGCACCATTGCACCTTAAGAACAGTGGTAATCACTGGGACAAGACACAGTGACTATGCATCTCATCAAGAGGCTGTGTCTGAAGGTCAGCTAAGCTGAGACCAGCCTAGTATTGAAGTTGGACGTTAACCCAAGATCCCAGGAATGGAAATTCACTATACCTCGGAAAGTGGGGCTGGAAATTAGCTTATCTCTGAGAGAAGGGCTAGCATCTACCTCAGCTCAAAATAGGGGCTGGAATCTACTGTACCTTGGCTCTAAAAGAAGGGCTGGAATCTACTGTACCTTGGCTCTAAAAGAGTGGCTGGAATCTACTGTGCCTTGGCTCTAAAAGAGGGGCTGGAATCTACTATACCTTGGCTCTAAAAGAGGGGCTGGAATGCACCTTAACTGTAAAGAGGGGCTGGTATCCAGCTTTGCCCTGAAAGAGGAGTGGGAACTGTAAAAACTCTGAAAGAGTACTGCCTGTAAAACAATAGCCAATTCAACTGTGATCCCTGGATCTCACATATGAACTTACGCAGCTTATTAATCCATAAAGGATGCGTGCATTTAAAGATTTTTTGTGCTTCTGATGGTTAATGCACAGTAGGTCCTGGGGTGCTGCATGGAATCTCAACCCTGGCAATGCCCATGTAACTACACTTATTGAATGGATACTGAAAGGATGTAAGAGAATGCCAGGTGAGTCCCAAATACCCCTAGACATGGGTGGTTCCCTGGGCCATGCTCCCCCCCCCCACCTTTCCTAAGGTACTGGGAGTGACAGGGTTAGACAAGTGTGTTACTGCAAGGGACCATGAACTGACACCCTTCCCCCCGCCAAAAGTGCCTTGGTCCAAACTGTCCTCCTCACAGTTCTGCGTAGTCCAGTTTCATAAACAGTCTCATGTTACTGCCTGAAAGAGAAGACAGCGGTAATAAGGGGAGGGGGCAGAGCTGATTAGATGGCTAGGGACCACAGAGAACAGGTTTGCACAGCAGTCTCGAGAGGGATAGGGGCCTTGCTGCCTCAAAAGGGCTATATCGTCACACATTCAGGTATCCCCTACCAATCAAAAAATCCAGGCACAAAGAAAAAGGCAAATGTGAAATGCTGTGACATGCAGTATGGAGTTCATGCAGCACAAGTTACCTTTAAAAATCCCATGAGGGCACGGTGACAACCCTGATGGACGCATGGTGCCACCCCCTCCCAATGGACACACAATGCTGTTCCTCACGACTGGGCACCAACCCCAAGTGCATGGTGCAAACCCCCCACATGCACAGTGGAAGCACTTACATGCACAGAGCCACCACTCGCATGCATGGTACGAACATAAAAACACAACAAAAAGCTCACCTATTCCCGGTGCCAGTGCTGCCATCGCATTGGTCGGATCCAGCTGGAATCCGCCCAGCATGAACTGCGTGTCAGTTGTTGCATTCTCCATCTTCAGGTTGGGAAGGTTCATGTTCTGAGCCAGGTAGTACTGGTAGAGCTCGGCCTCAGCTGGCGAGGGCAGGTTGCCCAGGCCCAGGTGCCGGTTGTGCTGGATCTGAGTCATGTTCTGCTGAAGCAGCATCATATTGTGCATGTGCTTTTCGCTAGTCATGTGGATGCGGAGGTTACGGGCCACATTGGTCTCATAGTCACACACCTCACACCGCCAGGTGGGCTTGGTTTTTGGTTTGGTCGGTGAGGGAGCCCCACAGCTGCTGCCAATGTTTGCCGCAGCCGCTGCTGCTGCTGCTGCGGCCACTGCAGCCCCAGCATTGTGGCTGAAGACTTGCTCCCCCCCTCCGTTCTGAAGGTTCTGCATGTTGTTGAGATGCTTGTCAGACTGCATATGAATACTGAGATTGCCTTTGGTAGTTGTAGAGTAGTTACAGACCTCACAGCGGAAAGGTTTGTAACCACACGTGTAGCTCTCACCTCGCGCTAACCGTGGGTGAGGCTGTCCCGTCTTACAGTAGATGCACGTGCCACCAGACTCTGGGTGCTTCTCCTTCATGTGGGCCTCCAGTGTCTGCTGGTACTTATAGTGCCAATTACACTTGGGACACTTGAGTGTCTTGCAGGAGTTGCGTGAATGCATCATGGTCATGTGCCCGCCAAGTGAGCGGGAGGAACCCAGGACCGTGTCACACTTGGGACACTCAACACCACTCCCAGAGGGACAGTCCTCACCCCCGAGCTCGCAGGGGTCGCTGGGGTGCTGGTGATGGGAGCCGCAGTTCCCATCCTCACTGTCTGCATTTTCATTTGGTTCAGGAGCTGTGGCACTGTCTTTATTGGCACTTTCATCTACGAAATCCGCCCTCCTGCTGCTCTCGGCCACGCCAGCAGTGGCGGTAGCACTCTCCCTGCCCGCGCCCTCACTGTTAAAGCTCAAAGCAGTTCTCCCATTTGCACCATCGAAGACAACAAAGGAAGAAGAATTCAAAGTTGTGGACATGGTGCCCCTTGCCAAAGGGTTGAGCACATTAGGCATTAAAGGAGATTTACAAATACTTTGGTTTGAGAGAGCAAAGTCCTTCCTACTGCTACTGCTACATGACTGGGCGTCGGGGTCCTCCTGGGGCCCTTCCTCCATCTCATCATCTATCTCTCCGGGAAACAGTCCTTTGCACTCCTCCTCCTCCTCCTCCTCTTCCTCCTCCTCCTCTTCCTCCTCCTCCTCCTCCAGTTGCTCAGCAGGGTTCACTTTATCTGTGAGGCCTTCCTGCTCACCTGCACAATCCTGATTTTCACTGTCCACTGCACCAGAGTCTCTACTGTCCAACATTTTGGTCGGGCTGGAAGTGAGGTGGCCCAGAGGGACTGAGGTATCCGGGGTCTTTAGGGCAGAGCTAGTAAGCCCACCTAGGTTCAGAAGGGCGCTGGGCGCCAAGGGATTGCACTGAGGCTGCTCTGATCCACCTATGCTGCCTTCAGAGTCTTTTAAAAGAGTCAAACTGGCTTGGATAGCCTCGTCCCCTTCCATATGAATCCCACTAAACGTACCATAGAAGTTCTGTCCGGGGCCAATGAGGTTAGCTGTGGAAACTAAAGGGTGTTGAAGGGTTTTGGTTTTTGGTTCTGATGGGCAGAAAGCTTATTAGAGGTTCCTTGTCTTTACCTATTCCTTGGATGATAGCAGAAATGTTCTTATTACTGAGGAGTTTACGCTCTTCCTCGCTTAGGGTCATTCGATGGTCATGCACAGCATGTGTCACAAACGACCTGACATACCCAAACGACAGCTTGCACAAAAAACACATTAAAATGGGCTTCCTCTTGCCATAGAGCACAAAGCCATCAAACCTGGACAAGTCCACGTTGTTGGGAACATCTTTGGATACACACGAGCTTTTGGCAGACCCGTCACTGTTCAGGTAATCCTTGTTGCTTTTATGCCGCACATCAAAAACGCGGAAACTGTGCAGGACAGGGCTTACACCTGCCAGGGTTGAGGTATTCGGAAAGGTTTGGTCCGTGCTGCCAAACCATTTCCCAAAGGATGAGGCTATGTGGAAAGTGTTGATGATCTGTGGGTAGACAGGTGCTGTGGAGGTGCACTCCCCTGGTTTGCCCCCGGCACTGGGCACAGAGTTCACGAACATAGCAGGGGGTAGAATGCTGCTGCTGCTGCTGCTGGCTCCCCCACTTTGGATTAACTGGTTGACATTCTCCACGATGTAGGCTGAGCCGTCGGGCTGGTACACAATCTCCCCCGCCAGATTCTCCACGTCGCTCTCCTCCTCCCCCTCCTCACTCATGTCACTGCCGCTCTCTCCCCGGAGGAGATGGGGCTGGTGTGTATTGGGGCAATGGTGTTCCATGTAGTTCTGCAAAGTCCCAAAGGAGGCCGAACACTCATTACAGCTCACCTCTTTGCCAGGGGCCTCCATGCTGGCACCAAAGCCAGAGCAGACGCTGTCTGGACCACACTCGAAGGTGGCCCTCAGGTTCTCTGGGGCAGGCTGCTCCATCGACGAGGGCTGCTTGGAGAGTTGGGTGCTGTTAAGCTCAGTCCATTGCTGGCGCTGGGAGGTGCCACACCCATTGTCATTCCCAGAGGTGGCAACTGAGTCACAGCTTTCCATACTGTGGACTACATGGGGCTTTCATTGCATCCAGTACGTCAGGTACCTGCCAGGCAAACAGAGAAAAAAAAAAGGGTTCAGCAACAGGAACATAACCCAGACAGCAAGAAGAAAACATTCCATTGAGTAACAGACAAGTTCTTACATTGTAAAGCAAGGTTCGTAGTGTACTAAAATAAGTCTGGTAATCACAGTTGTGGCACTGCTTGAGAAGTCAGTCTCACATACAACCCCACCCCACCCCCAAATAAAACTTCCCAAGGCTGTCCAGATTTTTTTTTTTTTACAGAGACGTGCTTCATAAGCATGAAGATGGAACCATCTCTCCACCTGATCTGCAGCAGGATAGGGGGGTTGGGGCTGGAGCAGTATTAAGCAGCAGCAAAATAGACCCTGCATTCACAACGCCAAAATATAAAGATAGACATGACTCGCCCCAACAAGACGAAGTGCAAAGCTTTTTCTTTTTTTTTTAACACAGTGTAGGGCTGGGGTGCTTTTTTCAAAGGCCTTTGCACTTTGTCTTGTTGGGGTGAGTCATTTTATCTTTTTACATAGAAACATAGAAGTTGACGGCAGATAAGGACCGCAAGGCCCATCCAGTCTGCCCATTTTTTCTACCTTATGAATGTGCCATAAGCCTATACTCTGTCAATGGCCTATATATTCATACTCATCTGTATTGCTCCCTTATGCCGGTCCCATGCCTGTTTGAAGCCCTGCACTGTATTCATAGCCACCACTTCCTGAGGCAGGCCGTTCCATGCATCCACCACCCTTTCTGTGAAAAAGAACTTCCTCACATTCTCCCTTAATCGAACTCCCTCTAATCCCATGCTGTGTCCTCTTGTCCTATTTTTCTTACATTGAAACATGTCAGACTCTTTCACCTTGTAAATGCTCTTAAAATGCTTGAATGTTTCGATCATATCACCTCTCTCCCTCCTTTGCTCTAGGGTATACATATTGAGCTCCTTTAATCTGTCTTCATATGTTTTCTGATGCAGTCCCTGCACCATTTTGGTTGCCCTTCTCTGGACTGCCTCCATTTTGTTAATGTCTTTGTGCAGGTGTGGCCTCCAGTACTGCATGCAGTACTCCAGATGGGGCCTAATCAGTGTCTTGTAAAGAGGGATTATTACCTCCCTCTTATGACTTGTGATACCCCTACTAATACACCCCAACATCCCTCTAGCCTTATCTGCTGCTTTAGAGGTCTACTTGGATGATTTCAGGTCATCTGTGATGATGATGCCCAAGCCTCTTTCTTCCCTTGCGATTGCCAGCAACTCCCCTCCCAACCTATAGGTGGCTTCACGGTTTCTCTTCCCTATGTTCATGATCTTGCACTTCTTTGTGTTAAACCTCAGTTGCCACTCTTCCGACCATTTTGCCAGTTTATCCAGATCACTTCTCATTCTGCCCACCCCATCTGGATCACCTACTCTGTTGCAGATCTTGGTGTCATCTGCAAACATACAAACCTTACCCTCCAGTCCCTCTGCAATGTCACTGATGAAGATATTGAAGAGGATGGGCTCCAGGATTGATCCCTGAGGTACCCCACTTGTGACTTGCATCTCTTCTGACTGTATACCGTTTACCACCACTCTCTTTTCTGCCCACCAACCAGTTTGCCACCCAGTTGACCAACTTCTGACCCAGCCCGAGCCTACCCAGCTTATTAATCAATCTTCTATGTGGAACAGTATCGAAAGCTTTGCTGAAGTCAAGGTTTTTGTTTTGTTTTGTGAACGCAAGGTCTATTTTACTGCTACATAGCGGTGTTTGACCTTCTGCATCTGTTCCTGTGTGTGACCTTTTTCTAGTGTCGGGCACTAGTGGTATTAGGTAACTCAACTGCTGCCCAGTCATTGAACTGCAAAGGCAAGGAGCATTAATACCAAGCACTGTCCTTAACATTCCATAAAGCTAAATCCGGAGCGTAAGCCCCATGCTCCAGGACTAGAGAATCTGGAGCAATGTTGATCAAATAGTATTTCATAACGCTAAAGCATAAGGGCACACTCGTGGTCTAGGACCAGGGTGTCAGGAACAATGTGTTTTTCAACTACAGTGTGCTACTGGGACTAGTGGCTGCAGTGAGGACACATCCTGAACTAAGGACATGCCTGCTGTGTTACAGTGGTCTCCAATCAATAAGGGGTAGAGTGGAATGCACGTCAGCAGTCACCACTCCAGCAGCCAACCTCCAGATAAGGGACAGAGATGAGGAATGATGCTGCCAGCCCAGCCAGACTGGACTTTTGTGGGACTAGCAGAAAGACATCATCTGCTGCAGAAACCACGAAGGTGGCACTGCCTACAGTAATGCCAAATGGTTTCTCCTGAAAGCCAATCCTGCGCTAAGAAGTGGGGCAAAACCCATTGTTAGCCCTCACCACCCATAGGGCTGAAATATTCACATGCTGCTCTTTGCCATCTGCAGAACAAGACGGGAACGTGAGATGAAAATCAGTGGTAGGCAGGAAGCCTCGGCTGTTCACCGCTACAGAGTACTGTACAGATGGACAAAGTAAAGCCTCAGTAGAAGGCTACCCTTATAAACTCTGGTCTGCACACCTAAACCCATTACAGCTCATTACAACTAGTAGGAAATACATATGCAGATAAACACATATACACACACACTAACACATACATGTACACACGCACACACTCTCTAACCATGTTGCGTGTTATTCTGGCACAAAAACTCAAGTCAGAAATGCTTAACTTTCTAACCTCATTACTCAGTTTCAAATGAAAAAAAATCAGGGGAACCATTTAATAATCTCAATAAAGCATTACAGTGTGTACACAATTTTTATTCATTTTATTTTACCAGGCAAACAAGCAGAGCCCTGGAGACTTAGTTCCAGTTGTGACCCAGGGGGAGGGACATAGAGGAGAATTAACAGGTAGGAGGGGTAAGCACCATAAAATAAGCTTCAAAACACATAAGTAAACAGCAGGCATACATGTAATAGGTGTATACTGTACAGTGGTGGGTGTGAGTAGGGCAATCCAGAGCAAACCTGCAGAGGGCACTGAAGAAGATGGTAGGTTTGGGGATGGCAGGTTGGAAGTAGCGGAAACGTGGGATAGCGGCCCCTCTAGTTTGCGTAAGACGCTTGGATATGCCTCATGCCTCACTTCCCGAGGTATGCCATTATCCCACAATAACATACAACCTGTCATGCTTTATTGCCTGGCTGCCACATCATATCAGATCACAAGAATAATCACCAAACAGGTCAAGCTAGGGACAGGTTGCAACTCTGCTGGAGTATAGATTATGCTGAGTGAACTCTGTGGCAGGTTATGACAAAGTATCAGCAGAGCATCCCAGTCCCCAAAACCTGGTGATAAGGCCGGCAGGAGAAGCTGCCATGTTAGGGACAAGAACACGCTGCACTCCATGGATCAGCGTCTCGTAACATACAGCACAAACTGAAACACAGGTTCACAGCAGGCGGTCTTCCAACCCCAGTCCACAGAAACATAGAATTTGATGGCAGATAAGGACTGCTTGGCCCACCTAGCCTGCCCATTCTCTCTACCTACTGTAACAACGCTGACCCTACTCGATCTTTGGCTTTACACCCCCACACACACCACTAAGGTTCCTTTATGCCTATCCCATGCATTCTTGAATCCCATTACCGATTTTGCCCCACCACCTCCGCTGAGAGGCTGTTTCAGGCATCCACCACTCTTTCTGTGAAGAAGCACTTCCTCACATCACCCCTGAGTCTACTCCCCTCCAGCTTCATTGCATAACCCCTCGCTCTTGAGTATCTTTTTTTCTGAAAAAGGATATCCTCTTTAACCTTATTTAAACTCGTGAGGTATTCAAAAGTCTATCATATCCCCCCCCCCCTTTCCTCCAGGGTGTACATATTGAGGTTCTTTAGTCTCTCCTCATAGAACTTATGATGCAGACCCTGCACCATTTTAGTTCCCCTCCTCTGGACTGCCTCTACGCCATGTCCTTCTGAAGATGTGGTCTCCAGAACTGGACACAGCACTCTAGTGATGTCTAACCAGTGAACTATACAGAAGTAACACCACCTCCCTCTTTCTGCTGGGTACTATCCCTCCCTATGCAACCTAGCATCCTACTAGCTCTCCCCACTGCCTTGTCACACTGTCTGGCCACCTTTAGGTCATCAGATATGATTACCCCAGGTCTCTTTCCTGTTTGGTGGTTGTTAATACCACTCCCTCATTTTGTACTCCGTCCCTGGGTTTCTGTGCCCCAAGTGCATGATTTTGCACTTCTCTGCATTGAAATGTCACAGCCTTGACCACTCCGCTAGCATTCATATCTCTCTATTCATTTTTTCCCCCACCACCCCTGGAGTGCTGACTCTACTGCAGATTTTAGCGTCATCTACAAAGAAACATACCTTCCCTTCTAGCCCCTCTGCAATGTTGCTAATAAAGACATTAAAGAGGACCAGCCCCAGGCCGGCCCGGTGGCGCTGAGGGCTAAGGCACTGGACGCCACACCGTAGCGTTAATCGTGACCCAGGGTCGCATTGACCCGCCAGGGGCTGGCAGGGGAGAGGAAGGATTGAGCATCCCATGACTGCTCTCCCTTCCTCTGGGGTGGCGCAGGACATGCACTGCGTTGCAGCAGCGCCTAAGCAGAGCCTAGGTGCACTGCCAGTTGTGGGCATACCAAGGGGAGGGAGTGCCTCGGGCATCTGCACGTTGGTGCATCAGATGCCACTGCACGTTTGGCTCCCTTTGGGGGGGGGGGGTTGTAAATGGTGGAAAATCGTGAGGTGACCGCAGCAGTTCATGGCCGAGCCCTGCACCCCCGGACATGAGAGGCGTGGTCACCAGGATCCTGGCACAGGCCCTGGGGGGGTCCTGCTTACGGGCCGGCCTGTGTGATTCAGGCACATCTATGCGTACTCCACACCTGGTCCGGGGGTGCGGGGTGCGGGCAGTTGCTGAGGCCCGCTCTGCACAGAGGAGGAGTTAAAAAATGTGACAAAAAAAAAAAAAAAAAAGGACCAGCCCCAGTACTGATCCCTGCAGCACCCTGCTCGTCACTCTCCCTTCCTCAGAGTGAACTCCATTTACCACCACCCTCTGTCACCTGTCCCCCAACCAGTTTCTTACCCAGTTTACCACCTCTGGACCCACTCCCAGGCTGCTCAGCTTGTTTATGAGTCTTCTACGTGGAACGATGTTGAAGGTCTTACTGAAATCTAGGTAGGCCACACCCACCGCTCCACCAAGATCTATTTCACAGGTCACCCAGTCAAAGAAATCTATCAGATTTGTTTGACATGATCTCCCACCAGTGAATCCATGCTGCCTTGGATCTTATAAGCCACTGGGTTCAAGATATTCTACAGTACTTTCCTTCAGTAGTGATTCCATTAATTTCCCCACCACTGAAGTCAGGCTGACTGGCCTGTAATTGCCAGCCTTCTCCTTGCTGCCACTATTGTGAAGTGGGACTACATCTGCCCTCCTCCAGTCCTCAGGAACCACTCCTGTTTCCAGTGAGTGGTTGAACAGGGCTGTTAGAGGTGCAGCCAGCACCTCTCTGAGCTCCCTCAATGTACTTGGATACACCTTCTCTGGCCCCATTGTCTTATCCACTTTCAGATTTGCGAGTTCCTTCAGGTTTCTCTCCTCTGTCAATGGACTAGTGTCCACCTCCCTCCCTTCCTTCAATGCTCCTGGTCCTTATCTGTGGTCCCTCGCCTTCCACTTCCTTTGTGAACACTGAACAAAAGCATTTGTTCAAGATGTCTGCTTTTTCCTGGTCCCCCTACATGCACTCCCCCCCACCACCACCACCTTTCCTCCAAACCTTACTATCCCTCACCTGGTCGGTCTTCTTGCTTACACACCTGAAAAATGTCTTGTCCCCTTTCTTTACTGTCTGGGCTATTTTCTCCTCCATTTGCGCCTTTGCGTTCCCAACTGCTTTCCCTGCCTCCCTCTGTTTCTCCTGATACACCTCCCTATCCTCCTCTGTGTCTCCTTGTACCTCCTTAATGCCAGCTTTGTTGCCCTTACCTCCCAGTCACCTCCTTTGAGAATCCCAATGGTCTCTTTTCCACTTGCTTTTACTTACTTGCCTGATGCAAAGATTTGTTGCCTTTTATATCCTTCCTTTTAGTTACACCCAACGTTCCTCCACTCCACCCAAGTCCTCCCCCAATGCCAATGCATCCCTGAGGCATTCCCTCATCTTTTTAAAATCAGCCCTCCTGAAATCCAGGATCCTTGCCCTTGTGTGGTTCGATTCTGCCACAGTACTTATTTGACCTACACCATACGGTGATCACTGGTCCCCAGGTGGCCTCCCACTTTGATGTCTGCAATACTGTGCCCATTTGTGAATACCAGGTCCAGTATTGTCCCTCACAAGTGGGCTCCTTTACTAGTTGCCCAATGAAAACCTCCCTGCAGGGACCCCAGGGTGTCCCTGCTCCTAGCTGAAGCTGCAGCAGGGATGCTCCAATCCACATCTGGCAGACTGAAGTCACCCACCAGCAGCACCTTCCCCTTGTTTGCCATCTTTTGGATGGCTTCCACCAGAACTTTATCCTACTCCCCTAGAGGTCTGTAGTTCACAGCAGTGCTAGTAGCAGCTCCCTTCCCCATTTCTAGGGTGACCCACAATAACTCCGCCCCTCCCTATATTCCAGTTGCTTTTATGCTATCCCTCACATTAAAGAGCCACTCCTCCCACTTTCTTTCCCACCCTGTCCTTTCTGAACAGAGTGTAGCCTGGTATGGCTATATCCCGGTCATGGTTTTCATAGACACATAGAGGTTGATGGCAGATAAGGACCGCAAGGCCCATCCAGTCTGCCCATTTCTTTTTCTACCTCATAAATGTGCCATCGGCCTTTGCTGTGTCAGTGGCCTATCTATTCATACTCATCTGTATTGCTCCCTTATGCCTATCACATGCCTGTTTGAAGCCCTGCACTGTATTCATAGCCACCACTTCCTGAGGTAGGCCATTTCAAGCATCCACCACTCTTTCTGAGAAAAAGAATTTCCTCACATTCCCCCTTAATCGGCCTCCCTCTAATCTCATGCTGTGTCCTCTTGTCCTGCTCTTTTTCTTATATTTAAACATGTTAGACTCTTTCACCTTGCTAATGCCCTTAACGTGTTTGAATGTTTCGATCATATCATCTATCTCCCTCCTTTGCTGAAGGGTATACATATTGAGCTCCGTTAATCTGTCCTCATATGTCTTCTGATGCAGTCCCTGCACCATTTTGGTTGCCCTTCTCTGGACTGCCTCAATTTGGTTAATGTCCTTGTGAAGGTGTGGCCTCCAATACTGCATGCAATACTCCAGATGGGGCCTAACCAGTGTCTTGTAAAGAGGGATTATTACCTCCTTCTTTTCATTGCACCGTGACTCGGTAATGGCGACAATGTCCAGGTCAGCCTCTGCAGTGATGGCCTCTATATCCAGGATTTTATTTCCCCAGACTTCGAGCATTTGCACACATGGCCTTCCAGATTCTGCTACCACCCTGCTTGCCAACCCCCCTTTTCCCTTTTCTCCTTCCCTCCTCTGCTCACAATCCCATGTCTCTTCATTTCTACCATTTTGTTTTTTTTATGTATGTATTTTTATTTATTTGTTTATTGCATATTCGGAAAATACCTTTGAGTGCAAGACTCATTTACAAAGGTGACACATCACATAAAATAGAACATTACAGCAGTGATCACAAATTCAAGAGCAGGAATTCAGACAGGCTAATTACAGGGAGTACAATAAAAGGCTAGCAGTCAGATCCTAAGGCATATTAGAATAGGTCTAAGTAGCTTATTTTAAAGGCTCTAGATTTAGAGTTGGACAGGCAACTCTGGTAGGTGCAGGAAAAAAAGGGGAGAGGGGGAGGGAGAGAGGGAATCTGGCCAGAGGCCCTTGTCAGGGAAGGGAGGAGACAGGGGAGGGGTCAGAGACAGTCGCAGAGTTAGAGGACTGGAGATGGTCTCCGAGAAGGGTTTTGAAGGGGCCAATTCTGTTTTCATTAGTGAGTGCACTGGGCAGGCTGTTCACTCAGGAAAGGGCCCTGTAGCAGAAGGACCTTTGGAATTGAGAGGTTCGGCACCTGGGGACTGATAGCAGCTGCTTGTCCAAGCTACTGGTGTTTCTAGGAGTCAGGACCGGTTGGATTATAGAGGTGAGGCCAGATGGGGAGAGTCCCACGGCAATTTCTTTGGCCATGAGGCATGTGGGGAACCGGATTCTATTGTGAGGTTCAACCAGTCGGTGGAATTACAGAGAGAGCATGTATGGGTGAGCCGATCACAGCTGAGGACGAGGTGGCATGCCTTGTTCAAGGAGAGATGGAGTCTGCCTAGGGCCGAGGTGTTTGCAACTCCATAGATAAGAATATCATAGTCAAGGAAAGAAAGGATAGAGGAGGAGACAGCGAGCCGAAGAGCTTCAGGAGTCAGACAGTGTTTGAAGCGATAGAGAATTCCGAGTCGGACATTAAGGGCGGTGGACAGATTATGGATGTGCTGGTGGAAGTTAAGGGATGGGTCTAGGGTGAGGCCCAGATATTTAAAAGGTATCCACTTGCTCGAGGGGGGTCTGATTGGCAGTTAGAATTTGGCAGCAGATCACCTTCCAGGAGTTCAGAAGGTGTGAGAAGAACATGACATTTGTCTTCTTGTAGTTTAGAGTAAGACGATGCATGTAGAACCATTTTTCGGCATCAGTGAAGGAGGACTAGAGGGAATTGTGGAGTTGAGTGGGGTCTGGATTGGAGGAATATAAGACCACATCATCTGCATACATTAATAGCTTGCCAGAACAGGATGAAGGTAGGGAGTTAAGGAAGAGACTGAAAAGGAGAGGGCCGAGGATGGACTCCTGCGGAACACCAGAGCAGACAAGCAGTCTGCTAGATATGTTGGTGCCAATTTTGACCTGCTGGAACCGGTCTGATAGGTAGTCAGTGAACCAGCCAAGGGCGTCCTGAGAGAAGCCCGGTGCTGGAGAGTGTATTTAGTTGGAGGAAGTGGTTGACAGTGTCAAACATCTTAGAGAGGTCTACAAAGACCGCACCCATGATGTGTCCTCTGTCTAAGGCGGAGTGGACGTGTGTGGTGAATTCCAGGAAGGCTGTTGTGGTACTGTGCCCTTTGCAATAGTCACGTTGCTGTTGAGTGAGTAGATCATGATTGCTAAGGTGGTCCGTGAGCTGGTCGGAGCCAATACGTTCAAGCACCTTCGATTTGGGGGGGAGACAGAGATGGGGCGGTAGTTGTTGGTGGAAGTACGATCTCCGCATTTAAATATGGGGGTAATGGAGGCAGATTTCCACTGTGAGGGAATTTCCCTTGGCAGAGGGAGCAGTTGAGAATGTGGGTGAGGGGGTGGAGAACCTCATGAAGAGTGAGCTGGAGGAGCCTCGGGTCTAAGGAGTCACTACTGTCATGGGCATTGCTTAGGGCTTTTTCTAGGCAAGATTTGGCCGACGTGGGGGAGACACATCAAAGGTGGAAAGGAGGGGCTGCAGGAGTGGACTGGAGGTAGGAGGGAGTGGGTGGGTCGAAGAAGTTAGGCAGGAGGACAGGGCTGAGATTAGTGAAAGCATGGTTAAATGTTGTGGCTATAATTTGTTGTTGGATACCCTTGGTAATTTCTCTCCCTTGGGATTCCCTCCCTACTTCAGTTTGTGTGTGTGTGGGGGGGGGAGGGTGGTGACAGTTTATGTCTCCCTGTTTCCTTCCGCCACCTCCCCTTGGCTAATTTAAATGCTCTCCAATGTAACATTTAAACCATTCACTGAGGACTGTGGGTCCACTCCTGGATGGATGTAGGCCATCTCCCTTGTATAGGCCTTTATACATGTATATGCATTAGTCGGAGGCAGTACAGTACAGTGGTTAAGGGCACTGAGCTGCAAACCTGGAGACCTGGGTTTGAATGCCATCAGCCCCCACTTGCATACTGTGTTACCCTGAGCAAGTCACTTAACTCCCTTGTGCTCCCAGGTCGCACCTGGAAACAAGCTCTGGCTTAGTGTGCCTCTCCTGGTTAAACAATTTCCCCATTCCCTTATCCCTCCAGGTGGGACCCCAGTCCCCAATGTAGTTGAACCCCTCCTCTCTGTAACACTCCTTCGACCATGAGCTGAAGCTCCTGGTAAGGAATACCCTATCCTCCCCCCTGTCGCAGACAGGAAACACCTCAGAAAAGGCCACTGAGCATGCTACCTGCCCAAGACCCCTCCCCAACTCCCTGAACTCCTCCTGCACTATCCTAGCCTCATCCCTAGTCAGGTCATTAGTCCCTAGGCGGATGATGACATCCAGCTCTCCCGCCCATCCTGCTGCCCTAGCGATCCTCAAGATCTGCTTCCCATCCCTCCGAGCAGTGGCACCAGGTAGGCACCTAACCTCCCTTTTCCCCTCCCTGCCCCCAAATCTACCCTCCTCACAATGCAGTCCCCCACCAGGAGTTGCTTCCTCCTCCTCTGGGGTCCTCTTCCAACCCCCTTGGGGTCTCCACTGCAAAGAAGAAGAAGAAGAAGAATCAGCATTTATATAGCGCTTTTCATACACAGTATCCCAAAGCGCTTTACAAGCAATGCTAGACTGGTAGTGAAGTGACTGAATGTGTGGTGGCGGCCATATCGCACATCATCACCCACACACAGCCTGGACAATTGCATGAACTAGTTTATGGGAAGGGGAATGTTGGCCAGGACACCAGGAATGTCCCCTACTCTTTGCAAAGAGTACCCTGGGTTCTTTTACTTCCACCTGGACACCCACCAGGACACACCAGGATGGGCAGAAGGGACCTCGGTTTAACGTCTCATCCGAAGGACAGCACACCCCAGCAGTACGGTACCCCCCAATACTGCACTCGGATGCCAGCGATTTTTTAGGTGCAAGTCCAATCCCGATGTGGGATGAGAACCCATGACCTTCTGGTCCAGAGGTGGATGTGCTACCAACAAAGCCACGCTGACACCAACATCCTCTCTGGTCACTACTGTGGGTGACTCCAAGGGACAGTCCTGCCCCACCAGAGTGGTGTAGGAATTATGCAGTGACACCATATGGGGAATATGCCTCTGTCCCACCACCCTGCCCCTTCCCGAGCCCACTGTAGTCCAGCCACTCCTCCTCCTCCTCCTCCTCTTTGGCATCATTTGAGGTAGTGGTGGTAGACTTGGTGGTCCCTGGGTGGGTGAGGAGGCCCCCCGAATCCTAGCCAACTTGGCCTGGAGTCTAGCAACGTCCTTCCTCAACTCAGAGTGGTACATGCTGATGGAGCAGCACCACAGTCTCCAGATGGTCTCCCTGAATACTGCCGCCCCACAGCCACTGCACCACTCCCAGCATAATTTCCTACTCTGTCTCCCCTGGAAATACCTGGTCCCTTTTCCCCTACTAGGGTTTACCCTATTACTCTTCTCAGCTAACAGTACCCTGTAGTATCAGTGTTCCTTCCTTTATCCACTTCTGCTTTAGAAGCACTTATGCCTCCACTGGCCTTGCTTCTAGCTAGTGTCTCCCCTCACCCTCCCTTTTTTTAACCCTTTTGTACCCCTACCCTAGATAGGGCTTTTCATCTATCCCCAATTTTAGATTATCCCCTTTTTTAAACCCTTTTTCTACCCTTACCCTAGATAGGGCTTTTCACAGATCCACAATTTTTGACTACCCTTTTTTTAAATCCTTCTGTACCCCTACCCTAGATGGGGCTTTTCATCTATCCCCAATTTTAGACTACCCCTGACTTACCACGCTCCCATGCAGTGTGTGTGCTACAATGAGAGTGAACAGGACTCTTTTCTCTGCTGTCAGGTAGACATCCTTCTTCCCCGCCTTCTCCTTGACTGCCTGCTGATGTTGGGCACCTGTTCCACCCCTTTTCTGGTCTGCTTACTCTCTGCTGGGGTGCAGAGCGTACCTCCACTGGCTGCCTCATTGGGCTGACTCCAGTAGGCAGACTCTGCTGTGCTGTCCTTTTCATGTTTGTCCTTTGAGCGGAGGGCCGCTTGGTGGCCTCTTCCTTTTGAAGCAACAGGAAATGGGCTAGCCACCCAGGACTGGCTGTTGAGGGGACAGGGGTCATGGCTTGCTCTCCCATTGGCTCCAGCTGGAGCTCTGTTTATCTGCCAAGCTCCACTCTCTTTAAGTCAGATTTTGGTGCAGGGGGGAGGGCTCCTTTTGTCAAAAACAGGAGACCCCCTCTGCCCTGATCGCCACTCCTCGATCACCTCTCACGGCATTGTGTGGGGTTTTAAATCCCCGACTCTCTCTGTATCCAGCAGCAGGAGTGGGCTAAGTGCCCAGATTGGCTGCTGAGGGGGCAGGGGGAGTGGCTTGCTCTACAATTGGCTCCGGCTGAAGTCCAATTCAGCCGCCAAGCTCTGCTTTAAGTCAGATTTTGGTGCAGGGGGAAGGGCTCCTTTTGTTAAAAACAGGAGACCCTCTCTGCTCTGATTGCTCTGCCAGACCCTTTTATAACCACACCTACCACATTAGACCACCAATAAATACCACTTCATAACCACAGTGGTATTTGTTTGACTTAAAAAGTTGGTGATGTGGGGGTAAGAGACAAAAAAGGTCAGTTGTACAAACAAAAACAAAAAAAAATACAATATCACGCTTCCCATATACCATCTTCACTAACTCCACAAATATTTCAGTTTTTATTTTGCAGTTTACTTCATAAGAGCAGCCCAAACGGAATGCAGTATCTAGTTTTCAGCTGGAGGGGGTCTAGCTTCTATATCTGGGATAGGCTCAAACACCGGGAGGTCAACTAATTTGATCAAGGTCATGCAGTGTGTCAAGTGACTGTGGTGGGATTCAAACCTGTGCTTTCCCATTTCACAGCTCTGTTGTCTAACCACTGGGTAACACAACCTTCATAACATCACTTACATTTTTCTACATATCAAAAGGAGAGCAGCAGGGAATACTTGCTACCTACATCAGAATGTAGCTACTGGCTCCTGAACTACCTTCAATAATGCCATTCTGTGTCCTGGATCCATGCACCGTTGAAAAATGATAGCAGGATTTATCAGTGCCGCCTCGGGAGTGGCACTGTGATTGGCTAAAGGTTCTGACAGCACAAAAATATAGCTTGGTCTGCTTAGCGGATCGCCTGTGGACAGGACCTCAGAGGGTTAACAGGCTTATTGTAAAATCAATGTCATAAGTGCTTAGTAAGTTACAGGAAAATGTGGGAAGGGAAGGCTGCGATTGATAAAGGAGTACGGCTTTGATGCTGCACTGGGGACGTGTTTATTGATAGAAAAACCATTGTACTGCTCGGGCCAAGCCAGGCAAAGAACCCACCAGCAAGCCAGCAATTAATTGCTGCCTTTTTCTTTTCTTTCTTCCTTTTTGGATCCTTCACTTGACTCTGCAGCAACCCCAGTCCCCCCTCACCACTTGCATTTCCTTCAATAACAGTACTCAAAGTTGCCGGCCTACAGGGCTCTCGAACCTCTGTTTCAGTGGCTTTATCCACCCACTTCAACAGGCACTAGGGACTGCGGCATCATGTCTGAAACCAGTCTTATCAATCAGACAAGCGTGGTGGAGCTCATAAAGAAGCTTCTGCCAAGCAAACATCTACATCCACCAGACGTGATGGAGTGGGACTACTGAAGGTGCTTACTGATTAGCCAAAATGGCTACAACTAGCCAGCATGGACTACTGCTCCCTTGCATACAATATCTTTATTGTTATGGTCTGGCTAATAAACTTGGTTTAGTGTTTGATTTAGTGGCCATTCTTCAAATAACTCCTGTACTGCATGTGTAAATACTGGTACGGAGTGTGTGTGCATGTGTGAACACACCGCACACCCACCCATACACTGTACACACACTCGTAGACTGGGGCGCATGTACACACACACACACACACACACACACACACACACACACACACACACACACACACACTATTATGTTAAAAACAACACCAGACAAGGATTCTGTTCATATAGATTACACAGACACCTCAGGTGCACTGTGAGGCGTGAGCCTTCAACCACTGAAGTCTGAATAATGTGTATGACTTCTGACCAGACATTTGAAGGGTGTTATTCTACTTCTAAAACAGGTTTTAAACTGCAGGATGGACCTGTTAAAAGGCTGCAAGGTCTGTGCTGTCTGGTCATGCCACATACTCAGATTACATATCGAGTCCGCCAACAGCATCGCTCACTCAAAGACTGCTTTAATAGAACATTTGTTTAAACAGAGTTCCTTGATGTTTCAAGTGAGAAATATTCCAGTTCCCATTTTACTATCCTCCAGGCTTGTTTGGGAGTTCCTTCCCCAATGGTTTACACTGCAGCCTCAGCAGTTCTTAAAAGCTGTCCTGCAGTAATAGAAAATGTGAATATGAAAAACGGAATGCAAAACTTCAATACAGAGTTCTCTGATGTAGCAGGGAAGAGCATGGCTTTCCAGTGGCCACTCTGATCTTGAATCCATCAAAGCTCCAAAAAGGTCCACTTGAATACTGGGCCTTGTTTCCATGGAAGACCCACCAAATTACACTGCAAGCTCAGTACATCCCCCCCACCCCACCCTCCTTAAATTGCTATTTCAAAGCCTACAGAACCAAAAGCAAACTCTTTGACTGCACAGGTTATCCTGGTGAAGATTTGCTCGCTTGTCCGAGCGGCTCAAAGATGCAGAGACAAGAAGCAGGGAGTTAGAACAACAGGACACAGAAGGTAATTGTAAATGTAGTCCACTCTGAAGAAAGAGGACTTACTAGTGGGGTACCGCAGGGTTCAGTACTGGGTCCAATCCTTTTTAATGTCTTTATAAGTGACATTGCAGAGGGACTGGAAGGAAAAGTATGCCTCTTTGCAGATGACACAAAGATCTGCAACAGGGTTGATACACAAGGAGGCGTGGAAAGGATGAGAAGGGACTTGGCAAGGTTGGAGGAATGGTCGGAAGTATGGCAGCTAGGATTCAGTGCAAAGTAATGCACCTGGGAAACAAAAACCCAGGGGAAGATTACACAATGGGAGGTAGTAACAAAAACAAAAAAGAAAGGGACCTGGGGGTGATCATATCAGATGACCTTAAGGTTAGCAAGCAATGTGAGAAGGCAGTAGGGAGAGCTGGGGTATACTGGGATGCATAGGGAGAGGCATCACCAGCAGAAAACAGGAAGTTGTTATCCCTCTGTACAGACAGTTGGTGAGACCCCATCTGGAGTACTGTGTCCAGTTCTGGAGACCCCATCTCCGCAAGGACATAGACAGGATTGAGGCAGTTCAGAGGAGGGCAACTAGAATGGTGCAGGGTCTGCAAGAGAAGCCATATGAGGAGAGACTAAAAGAGCTTAATATGTATACCCTTGAGGAAAGGAGGGAGACGGGGGACATGATAGAAACATTTAAGTACCTCAGTGTAATCAACAAAGTCCAAGAGGGTAACATCTTTCAGAAAAAGAGACATGCAAGAACAAGGGGACACAATTTAAAGATTTGGGGGGGGGGCGGTTCAGGGGCAATGTGAGGAAGTATTTTTTCACAGAGAGGGTAGTGGATGCATGGAACAGCCTTCCTGAGGACTTTGTGGGGTCTAAAACTGTGGGAGAATTCAAGAATACATGGGACAGACATAAGGCAATTCTTGTGGGGGGGGGTAGGAAGAAATAGGCTGTTGGTTAACTAGGATCCGTGGCTTATCCTGTAGGTAGGGAAACGGGCAGACTAGGTGGGCCAAGCGGTCCTTATCTGCTGTCAAAGTCTATGTTTCTATATCAGAGAGCGGCTTCTACAGTACAGAGCTCACTCCCTGTCATGCAAGCACTGTCTGGCAGAGGTGGCGTGCGGACAGTCTGCACTGGTTACCATCTCTGCTGCACTGACAGCAGTGATTTCCTCTATGGATTGGTGAGAGAGGTGTGGACAGGGGATGTGGGTGGGTGGGACCTGGAAAGGGTGAGGGGTTATGTCTGTTGTACTGGGACCCAGGCTAATGGGAACCAGACTACCACTGACAGAAATATTTTTATTTTCATATTCTGTTAGGGATCAGGTGGGGGGGGGGACCAAGACAGGGCAGTATTATTATTATGATATTCCGATTGGGACTGGGCGAGGGAGCGGGTACCACTAGACAACCACGGAATGACAGCGCATGCTATCAATTCACTACATGGACCTTGATTAGGGAGGCATAATGCAGTGAGGCTCTAACGGCCACACAATGACGTGCAAATGACCCCTTAGCACCCTGCATGTCAAATGTGATCATTAACATAATGGTCATTGAATATGGTTCCCAGAAGGGGTGTGTGTGGTGCTAACACAGCCCCATATTCATACAGACAGGGCGCACTGCCTGTCTGAATATGGCACCCTGAAAACTGCATGCTGTTGTGTGAATGCTGTTATTCATTTGTGCCACGCTTACAGCTGGCTTTGAATACGGGCCCGAAGAACCTCCATGCATCAACATTGAATCAAGGGTTACCCTGGAAGGACATTGGCAGTACAGTCAAATTTCAAAGACACAGAATATTACACATATTCCCTAATTCAATGCATCATGGGAAATATATACAAATCACAATGAAAGACTTTAGACAGGTTCTGCTTTAAAGTGACACTGTCAACATAAGTCTCAAACAGTCCCTAGCTTAAAAAAAACACATTTTATGATTGCGTACCTTTTGTAGAGACTACCAAGAAGGCTGATAGTGTGATTCTGATTCCATTTTTTCCTTTTAAAACTGAAAAACAGACAGCCCACCATACTGGTGTTATTACCACACAAAAATATGTTCCTTTATCAACGTCAACTGTATGGTTTCTGGACTTGAGAACACCCCGATACAGTCTAGACTGTCATGATGAAGTGGAAGAAGAGAATGCTACTGCATCATGAGTAGCTCCAATGTTTGGGGGTGTTCCTAATGTTCAGGAAGTATGCAATAATAGTAGATCAAGGATTTGAAACAAAACAAGGTTGGATATAATCACACCATTAGCGTGCATTTCACTTCTAAGAAAGAAAGCAGATAAAGTAGTCAGCAACATTACTGACTTTAGAGAAGGTAAGCAATCATAAAATGTGGGGTTTCAACTAGAAATAATATTATCCAAAAAGGGTTGACAGTGTTCCTTGAAGCAGAAGAATATCGTGCTAAAAAGTCTATAACACAATCTGCAAAGACTGAAAACAGTAGACACAGACATGTGTTTTGTCCTTCTCAGGACTCATCAGTCTGCTTCCTTTTTATATTTTTTTGTTCCGCTGTCACAAAGGGAGGCTTGTTATAGAGAGCCACAGAAGGAGAAAGAAAGACTTGGGAGAGGGGCTGTTATAAAGAGTCATAGACAGAAGGAGGGAGGGTGGGAGACACATTACAGAAAGCCACATAAGGAAAGCCTGTTACAGAGCTATGAAGGGAGGGAGACTTGGAGAAGACTTGTTCCAGGGAGTCATGGATGGAAGAAGGGTGGGAGGCGGACTTGTTACAGGGAGAGGGTTGGGAGGCTTGTTATTGAAAGCCACAGAGGTAGAAAGACCTGGGAGGAGACTTGTTCAGAGTCACAGAGGGAGGCAGACTTGTTACAGAGAGCCACAGTGGGAGGGTCAGAGGCTTGTTACAGAGGCCACGGAATGTGGGAGAATTGGGGGGCATGGGGACTTTTACAGAGAGCTACAGACAGGAGAGAGGATGGGAGACATTACAGAAAGCCATAGAAGGGGGAGGAAGGCTTATTGAGAGCCACTGAGGGTTGGGAGGCTTGTTAAAGAGTCACAGACGGGGAGAGATACACTTGGTACAGACAGCCAAGGAAAAGGGAGACATGTTAGTGAGGGAGAGACACTTGTTACAGAGAACTCTAGAGTGAGAGACAGACGTGGAATGAGACTGCTTACAATGAGCCCTGGAGTGAGGCTTTACTTGTGGGCCTAGGATGCCTGGATAATAGGATAACTTGCTTAAAGTACTTTGACTTGACCAGACATTCTCACAGTCATAATCCCCAGCCTGCAGCAGTGATGTCATCCCACCTGTAATTAGAAACTCATTTCGGGACTCTGGGGGCAGTGCTTTCAGGAGATCTGCAGCTCCAATACTAGTAAGTAGAGCAGAGGTCACTACATGAGCTCAGGGAAACAGAACACAGCAATAAATGGCAACACACACACACACACAGAACCACAGGATGATACAGAACCAGTGGGGATTTTCTTAGGCCTCGACACCAGGAAGCCCCAGAAGCCATGCAACAGACCAGCACAAATCTGGACCAGTTTCAGGCTGTATGCTCTTCCCCCATCACACCATGGCTTAGCATAAGATAAGGGGTACGTGTGCTTCTGTATTGGAACAGGAACAACAAGCTTTCGAATAGGACTTTATTGGCCCTCACCCCCTTCCTAGATGAACTTGTCAAACATTCAAAACCTTCATCTCCAGCTCAGGACAGCTGACAATTCAGCCTTCCCATTACACATAACAGGAGAAGCAAACAAATCCAATCCTACAGAAAGTACTTCTGTCTCACAACACCCAACCCAAGTGATGCACTGCTATATAAATACTCCCCCTGCCAAGAAATGAACATGCAAATTAATACAAGAAAGGTTTTATATGTTTCTGGGTGGGGGCTGGATAATGTGCTGGCCTGTCATCACTAGAGAGCAATGAGTCTCATATAGAAAGAGTCTGTGAACTCTCGGTTCCGAGTACCACATTGTCCTAGTCAGAGAATTGTAATAGAAGAAAATAATTTGAAGCTCAACTCCTAGCAGTTCAATGCATAAAAAGGTTCACCTGCCAGCAAAGTCAAAACAAGGGATGACGTTCTGTGGCCCACACCACTTACTCCTGCACATGTGGTGGTCACGATATACTCTGGGGAACCGTGGCAAACAGGACGGATGACCCTGTGTGCACACTCAGAAGCAGTCTCTGTGAGTGAAGCCTGAGAGGCAGGAAGACAGACACAGGTCAGTCTCGCAAACGCCACCTAACATGTAAGCTGCAAGCCTCAAACTTTCCACTGAAGATATCTGGACCAGGGCATGCCAAGGAAGAAATGGCATGGGCCATGAAATGTCAGCCTTGGTTTTGTCAACAGGGGCAGTGAATTTCATTGTTGGAGTCACCAGATGTAGCTCCTCAGAACTGCTTATAATATGCTCCTCTTTCTAGAGGAAGGGACACCTGGGACCCCCTCCCCCGGTATTCCCAAGTTACAAAACTATGATTGGAAAAGGCACACTGAATTGTGAGAGCTCATGCAGTGGTGCATCCACATACACCTATTTTATTGACAGGAGATATGTTGGCCAGGAAACCCGGGCGGGGGGGTCCCCTACTCTTACAATAAGTGCTAGGGCTATGAACCTTCACCATTTCCAGCCTGTCAGTGCAATGGTAGTGCTACTGCTTGCAACGCCGGAGACACAAGTGTGGCAACAAGCTCGGGTCATTGGGCTTAGCCAGGGAGAGAAGGACTGAATGTCTTCTCTGGGTTGGGTGGGTCACCATCCTCACTGCAATACTGCCACCTGGGTGACCACAGGTAGCAATGCAGTCGAGGGTGTTGTGGGAGGGAGGGATGCAGGTCAGGGGTCCAGTGCAGCAGCAGGCAATAGCATGCACACACACACCCTGGACCACCCGTCTGCACCTGCGTTCTTGGGGCTGGGAGAAACTCAGTACAAACCCCACTGCCAAGACAGATGACAGCCCTGGTGGACCAAAGACAGACCAGCCCAGAGACCCTAAGCCACCAGCCTGACAAGGAGCATGCAGGCAGGAAGAAGACCCTCCTACCTTCCCCACCTGGAGGGTCTGATACTGGAGCAGCAGAGGTAGGTAGCTGGAGGGGTTCAGGTTCTGGCAGAGCGGGTACCCTGAGGAAAAGTTAATGCAGTGGTGTAGAAGAGGGCTGCAATAACAGAGAATTAAAAAAAAAATATTAAAGTTGGCCCACCGGTGCAGCGGTAGGTTTACCGCTCACGGTGCCAGCGACCTGGGTTCAGGAATGGACTCAGGCAGCTGGAAGGCCGGCCGGAGGAGAGAAGGATTGAGCACCCATCGGCCGCTCTCCTTCTCCAGGAGGAGAGGGTTGCCTGTCCCACTGCTCTACCGCCACCTCAGTGACCACGGGTGGCAGAGCAGCTGGGACAGCCAGTGGGAGGGGAGGACGTAGGCCGGGAGCTGGAGCATCTGCACGCCATAATGTGCTCCACTCCTTGGCCCCCCTTGTGTGCCTACATCCTCAGGGGACGGCACCAGAAACATGGAAAAAGGACCTCGCGGATGCTGGTGTAGACGGGGATCCAAGCTCCCAGACACCATAACCCTGCTCTTGGGGACCGTCCAGACTGCTTGACACACACTAATGGACTGGAGGGGGACATCCCGGGATCCCCCTTCTCCCTACTTGGGGGGGGGGGTTGGCCGAGGCAGCATGGGGCAGATCTGGCGGTGCCCCGAGAGGTATCGGGGGTGGGCAAAGGGAGCAGAGGATACCCCAGAAGAGAGCGGCATCTGAGGAGACAGGGAGCAAAAAAAAAAAAAAAATTATTAAAAAACCTTTCACCAGACAGCCACCTGAGATGCGCAGAAGGGACTGTGGTTTAGAACCATAGAAAGGTAAAGATGGGCAACGATATGCAGTCTATTTATTCTTCCCTTGGAGTCTGCTTTGAAACTACTGCCATTTGCCTCCCCCCATGTTCTCCCTTGAACAAGCCCTTTGAAACCATTCCAGCTATCTTTGAACCCAGCAGTGGTACCTTCACTGACCTCTGTGCTGTGCAAGCTATTTAGCTTGCCTTGTAAGTGTTTATGACTATGCTACGTCAGTAATCTTGCTTGATACATATCCTGTGTTATCTTCTAGATCATATTATACTGTCTTACACTGCACTGCCTGTCTGGGTTCCACCACGCCTGTTTGACAGCAAACCTGTTGACCGGACTAAGCTTATCATAAAAATGTCGCACTGCAATTGCAGTCCACATTGTGCCGGAATAGTAATTTATTTTCTGTGGGGCTGGTACCCCCCCACATCCCCCAGATCTACTATAATCACCTCCACAGTGAAGCTGTTTTGGTGCGGTGGCACAACACCCATAGAAGCTGTGCTGGGGGTCCGGCCACTGTAGCACAACCTATTGTTTTGTCACTGTAAACAACTGGTCACTGTAGTGTTTTTGCTGTAGTAATGGTATACCCCTGTGCTGTAATCTCCTTATACTGCATTGTACTGCTTTATCTTGTAATCTCCCCGTTGTACCCGAAAATAAGCGCATTCTGTGTCTGTTGTACTTACCTGGTCAATAAAAGCTAATAAATATGGGATATGGCCGGCCTGGTGGCGTTGAGAGCCGAGGCATCATGCCTAACCTCCTGCCATGCTGGAGATCCGTGTGAGCGGGTCACCGGTGAAGAGGAGGAGGAGGAATGAAGGTCCCAAGAACAGCTTTCCTCCTCGGGGAATCAGCAATCGGTGCTTGCCTAGCACACCAATGCTGTACATGTGGGCAGAGGCGGGGCAGATACCCAGTGTGCCATGCATGGAAGCATGTGTGACACCACCACTGGCAGCATTGCATGCCCTTCTGCTGAGGGGAAGGAAGCAAGGAAAAGTCTCCGGTGGCTGGATGAAGGAGGGGCTGCCAGGCCCTGCTACCCGACCAGCCTGGCGCAGACTGGAACTGGATCCGGTCTTCAGCAGGGGCCTGGGGACCCCCTGCTGACCCAACCCGGGGGGGGGGGGCAAGTCCTGGAAGAAGATGATGGTCGGTGAACCCGGTGGATGTTGGGGGGGGGGGAGAGGACAGGGCACCCTCCAGAACATGGGCCACCAGAGAGAGGGGAGAAAAGATTAAAAAAAAAAGATCAATAAATACAGGATATGGTATGCGTGAGCATGTCATACGTTTTTTATCTTCATGAGAGATCTGTGATCTCTTGACCCATCATGAGTGGCATAGCCACGAGTGAGGGATCAAGAGGTTGCAGATCTTGAATGAACATAAAAACCATATGACATGCTCACCCATACCATGTCCGGTTTATACAACGAGCATGTTGACAACTGAGCTGTATCTGAGAGGATCAGTTTCTTGTACTGGCTTCAAAATGGCGTGCGTCATTCATTCATTCATTTTTTTTAACCGTTATGTCTGAAGCTGCATGTCTGCTGTAGTGTGAGTCAGCATCAGCGCAGTGTGATTATGACGTACTAAAGTATGGAGATAGCAGGTTTGACCAACCCGATTCATAAGATAGAATTGCTATCTTATGAATCAGGTTCGACACCAGCTGTGAGACCATTTTTATCTCTGTCCTTTTGCCATCATGCTCATTGTATAAATAAATGTAGCATCTCGTCCAGAGGACAGTAACACAGTACTGCAGCACCCCATTAGTGCTGCACTATAGTGTCAGTGGTGGGTTAGCCCAAGTTCCTGGTGTGAGTCTAGAACCTACAGCCTTGTGATCTTTTGGCCCCAGAAGTGAGTGTGCAACCTACTGAGCCACTGACACTGTAATAGACACAAACAACTCAGCTTAAGTGGTGGTCTTCAGTCCAAAGAAGCCCATCAATTTAATAAGCTTTGGGGATGAACTGCCTCCCCCCGTTTCAACAATGATGAAACATAGTGAAGTGGTCCATATTATCAGATGGACAGAAAAAAATCCCGGAAGCCGATTGATCTAGAGGCAGTCCCAGCTATGATGTTATCCCAGTATAACATCATGTCCTGAAACTAATTTAAAGAAAAACCTACACAAAAGCCTTTTTTTTTTTTTGCATTGTAAAGCGTCACATTTTTAATCTCAATAAGCCACTCCCAGGGCCTGTGTTTTGCTGATCAACATCACTTCTCAGGTGGTTGAAGGCACTTGGCTGTGCCTCATGCCTCACGATGCACTTGAGGCATGATGTTAACTTCCAAGATAACACACGCCCTGTTGTGCCTTACTTCTTAAATACACACACACACACACACACACACACACGTGCATCCCTGTGAACAGAGGATTTCTGTCTGCATTGATGGCAGTCTCACCTTTCACCAGTGCTAAATACATCACAGAGTGGGGGAAGCCAGCACCGTAGCTGCCAAATACTGCACCTGGCACTGTGGATAAACAGAGGATTTCCGTCTCCGTTAAAGGTGATCCCTTACCTTACACCAGCACTAAATACAGTGCAAACTTCCACACACTGTGATGTAACTGTCCCACACTGTACCTGACCCTGTGGATAAACAAGTCTTCAGTCTCCAGTGCTGTTAGTCTACTGCTTCAAGTTCCCCAATGCTAAACACATCACAGTGTGGGGAAGCAGACAATGTTAACTACCTGTGCTCTACCTGGCCCTGTGGCTAAACAAAGGGCTTCAATCTCCAGTGCTATCAATACTTCAGCCTTCCTCAGTGCTAAATGCATCATAGTGCGGGGAAGCAAAAACTGTTCTTACCCACACTGTACCTGGCCCTGCAGATAAACAAAGGCTTTAGTCTGGAGTTCTCTCATAGTCTCTTGCTTTATCAAGAGGATGTCATGGAAATATTCAGTATTTTAGCATTATAAATGAGGGTGTCCTGCAATGAATGTGTGTGTCCGCCTACAGAAAAGGGTCCTGTAGTTGACAAAACACTCCACAGTTTCCCAGAGACCTCTCTTATAGACAGGCTCCTCTGCCTGAGTGTTAACACCAATCCTCCAACCTTGGGCAGCGAGTAATTCTGAGGTCAAAAGATTTGGATGTGTTCAGCTACCTATGGACCTATGAGTGATATTAATCTGTTCCCCCTTGAAGATGTGCACAGCATCACCTGGTTCTCCAACCTGTGAACGAGATTACCCTGTTTACCTTGAACCTGTTAACAACATTATCCTGTTGTCCTCGAACCTGTTAACAACATTATCCTGTTGTCCTCGGACCTGTGAACAACAACATTACCTCTCTAGTTCCCTTGGACCTCTGGATGATATTACACACTTCCCCCTCAGACCTGTAAATATTACCCTGGTCCCCTTAGACCTATGAACAAGGTATATTTTTTATGTAAGTGTTTGTGCTTCGGTTTGCCCTTCCCCTTTTGAATCTGGCCCCCACCAACCCTGACACATGCCATCTCCAGGATATACTCAGTCTCCACAGGTGACAACCTCCCACCCCCTCAGGCTGAGGCTGTTTGTTCTCCTTCTCCTCCTCCTCCTGAGTTACAATAATAAGTGAGAGAGAAGCCATGGTTGATGGTACAGGGTCTATAGAGGGCTGAGCAGTCATCTTACTATGGCCACCTTCCAATTTCCTCCTGCTTTTCTCCCTCTCCCCAGGTGGCATGCACAGTTTGGGGAGGGGGGGCGCCACCTCAGACATGTGCACAGTATGCTTCTGCCAGAAGAGCAAGCTCCCAGCCCGCCAGCAGGAGGTGCTGCAGTGCTGGAGCATGCTACCTCCCTTCCCCCACCTGGGACACACTACCATCAGTAGAGGCTCTTCAAGCCTTGCTGCATGAGCGCTGGCTCCAAAGTTTACTTCTAAAGCTGGGTCATCGGCTTGGAAGTGTGACATGATTCCATTGGGCTATCAGATGGCCTGTGATCTGTGAGTATTAACCCCTTCCTTCCAGATCTGTGAATGACATTACCTTGTTACCCCCCAAGACCTGTGAATGATATGACCTGCTCCACTCAGACCTGTGAATAACATCACCCTGTTCCCCTCTGACTTAAAAACATTCCAGTTTCCCTCACTTGTGGACAGTTACCCGATCAGGCCTGTGAATGACATTCCCCCGGTTCCCTCGGACCTGTGAATGACATTCCCCTGTTTCCCTCGGACATAAGAGCAATATTACCGTGTTACCTTTGGACCTAAAAATGACATTATCTTGTTACCCTTGGATCTAAACACGATATTTAACCTGCTACCCTCAGACCTGTGAATGACATTACCCTATTCCCCTCAGACCTGTGAGTGACACTGCCCTGTTTTCCTCTGACCTGTGGAAAAGTTAACCTGTTCTCCTCAGACCTGTGAATGACATTACCATTTCCCTCGGACCTATGAGCAATATTACTGTGTTACCTTTGGACCTACAAATTACATTACCTTGTTACACTTGGATTTAAGCACGAAATGAACCGGTTACCCTCCGACCTGTGAACAATGTGACCCGGTTTCCCTTAGAGTAGTGAACGTTTCCCCATTTCTCTCAAACCTGTGAATGACATCACCATATTCCCCTCGGATCTATGAAAAACATTAACCCGTTACCCTCAGACCTGTGAAAATGACCCTGTTCTCCTCGATCTGAGAACGATATTAAACAGTTCCCCATCAGATCTCTGCAATGACATTACCCTCTTTCCCATGTAACTGTGAATTATATTTTTTCCAACTATTTTTTTTCAACTCTGGCTGCAGGCGGTGTAGTATCCCCTCTCAGTCCACTCACCTCTCGCCAGCATCCCCCCATGACTGCCCAGGTCGGAGGCCCTGTAGCTTACCCAGTATGGCAGGGCTCCTAATGAAGAGACTGTGATCCACCTTGATTCTGCTGGAGACTTATGCCACCTGCATCATTCAGTGGAGGTGGCAGACTTCACGATGTGCTGCCGTACAGGGTTTCACCTTGTGTTGGTACCCCATGGCGCAAATGTGCACGGACATCTGCACATGAGCATACGTGTTCCCACACATGCTCTGCAGATGTCCGCCGCTGCCGTCCCTGTTGTCTGTAGTCCTTGGCTTGGTGTACACTCAAATGCAGGAAGCCAACATCCCCCCCACCCCCAAAACTGTCCCTGGGATGCTCATCTAACCTCCCCCCTGCTAGCTCCCTCTGGCGCTCTGAACTCCTCCAAACTTGTGTCACCAGCATCACAAGCGGCAGCCCAACCACTGTCCCGGTGGGCTGGCTACTGTGAATGATATTAACCCGTCCTCCTCCAACCTTTGAATGATATTAACCTTTTCCCCCTTGGATCTAGGAACATTAGCCTGTTCCCCTCAGATTTGTTAGTGACATTATCCTGTTCCCCTTCAAACTGGAAATGACATGACCATGTTCCCCTCAGCTCTGTCAGTGACATTACCTTGTGTTCAATTATTAACCTGCTCCCCTCATACCTGTGAACATCTTTGCCCTGCTCCCCTCAGACTTGTGAACAACTCTGCCCTGTTCCCCCCGCAGCTGGGAACAAAACTACCCCTTTCTTCTTAGACCCATGAATGACATTAGAGTTCAGTTGTTAACCTGTAAATGGCGTTACCCTGTTCCCCTCTGATTTCTGAACCACATTACCCTCTTCCCCTCAGACCTGTGAATGACATAACTCTGTTCTCCAGATCTGTGCAGATGTTGCCATTTTTCCCGTCAGATCTATGGAACTGTTACCCTTTTCCCCTTTAGAGCTGTGAATGTCACCCTGTTTTTTGTAAATGACTACCCTGTTCCCCTCAAATCTGTGAATGTTACTGAACTGCTTCGCTCCCTGTGCATAATGATGTTACCCCCATATCCTTCAGACCGATGCAGGATGATACTACCTCATTCCTGTTCCACTGTTGCAGGCTGTTTGGTTTCAGTGACTTCAGCTGGCCACCAAGTCTGAAGCTAGTTATAAAGTGTTGCTTAGAAGGCTGGGTTACAATCATTAGCCAAAATGCCAGTTTAGAATGTTAAAACAAAAGAGGGATCACCAAAGTCATTACCCGGCCTTCAACCACCAGTCTAGGCTTTTACTTTGGCTAACTGTTTTTTGGTTTTTCCACCCTCTGTGCTTACTGGTCCCCCACTCCTTCAGGCTTCACAGGCTCCCTCCAGCCCCACTGTCCTTACCCAGCCCTCTTCTGGTGCCCATATGGCAGCCGATCCCGGGATATACCGCGATCCTCACATGGTCCCTCCTCGGGGGGAAGGCACCAGGAGAGGGATGGCCCCAGCACACTCACTATTAGGCCCGGGATGCTGCTGAGGAGCAGGAGGCCCTGGAAGGCCTGAGGCACTCAGGGAATGGACAGCCATCATCCGGCAGCCAGTGAGCAATTTTTCCCTTTTTCTGTTGGGGGCAGCGTAGTGACGTCATGGCATACGCTGATGTCCACTCCTCCCCCAGTTGGCATTTGGGCCATGCATTCTGTGATACTCCCAGCCTCCGCTAGGAGCCAGCAGGTGCCGGACCAGTCCCCTACCTTCCCCCCGGAGAAGGAGAGCTGTCCATGGGACGCTCAATCCTTCTCCCCCCGGCCGGCCTTCCAGCGACCTGTGCTCGTTCCTGAATCTGGGTCGCTGGTGTCGCAAGCGGAAATCCAACTGCTGCGCCGGCGGGCCGGCCCGGCTAACTGGTTAATAGGTAGAGTGATCCATTTTTATACCCTGATGTGGTATACTTATACAGGAGAAGGGGGGCTGTTCTGTTTTGAGGCAAAAGCCTTTTATGTAATAAATGCCGAGTGTAAAACATGGGGTTCTCTGTCTTTCCCTCCTCGATGCATGGGTCCTAAACCCAAAATACAACTCACTCTTCCTCCAAACCCAGAGGACACTATAAACCTTAAATCTATACCAAAGAGACACAAACACAAGCTTGCAGTGTGCAGGAACTGCTAAAATGTCACATGCTGCTGCATTTTTCGTAATCTGGCCATACGTCATGTCACTCAGCTTCTCACTCCATTTCATACATTAGTTGAGTAGATCTTACAATGAAATTATCAAAGTACAAACTGCCTCTCTGCAGCATCAACGGTCAATTTCTTGTCCCCACTTCTGTAAAGCCTGCTCCCTCATTACCTCATAATCTCAAACCACCCTGGATATACTGCTAATCCCCTCTCCTATGGATGACAATTTCTTTTTTAATACATGGTCTTATAGCAGCCTGGTAAGTGATTGCTTTGGTGGGCACTCCAACAGTCAGTATAGTTACGAGTGCCTGGGTTCGAAGGCCTTCTAGCAGCCAGCCTTACAGTACAGCAAGAGCTGACTGCGATAACAGGGTTTTAGATCAATTACAAAGTCACTTAAATCTGCCCAGCGTTAGACCCTCCCAGGAGATCACAGGCCTGTTAGCTTAATGAGATGTGATGTCAGTAAATCCTGGGTCTATCCTCTTCTACTGACCCCACCCCCTCTGCTACCCACCACTATCACCAGCCATCCTAACTCAGAGAACAACTTTGCATTCTCTGTCCTGCGCTGGGGATATTTTCACAAGTTCTGTTCCCTTTTCTCTCTCTGTTATTAGTCAGTCAATAATAGGAGGCAGTTCTTACTTAAAGAGGCAAATGTCAGCTCACCGGGTCGATCACCATTCTGTCTGTAAACATGGTTTCCCGTAAAATCAATGATCTTCAGTTATAGAAGAGCATTCTGAAGACTAAAATAGACTCGGCACTGCTCGAGTCAGTGTGTTCACATGGAGTAACCCCAAGGGCAGCGACCCACTCCAGTCTCTGGGCTGCCTGCTGCTAATTGTCTCCTCCTGTTCCTCTTCCACTCTTTTTCTCTCTCTCTCCCCAATCCTTCGCTGATTAGTTCCACACTCCCGTTTGGTTCTTTTTTCAGGTGACTGTCTGATTAAAGGTGACAAGAGGCTGTTCACTCCAACTGATACTACTGGCCCTGTTCATGTTCCCCGAGCAGACACACTCTGCATCAGACTGCATTCAGAGCCATCCGGAATGATGTGGATCACGTTATAATCAAGGACGTAGCTGCACATTTCCCTTAAATTGCACATCTCAACTGTCCAGCTCCATTTTCAGAGTATCAGTAAACGCAGAAAAAAGAATACAGCGGATTAAAATGAAATACTTATTAAAAGAAACAAGACAGGGCTGTGAAAGGGACAGGGGCTCTGAAACACCCAGGTGTATTAAGACACAGGGGCTGTGAAAAGGGCAAGTTTAAAGGGATGGGACATGTAAAAACGGCAGATGAGTTAAAGGGACAGGGGCTGTGAAAGAGTCAAGTGAATTTAGAGACAGGGGCCACTGCAGGGACAAATGTTTTAAAGGGGCAGGGGGCTTTGAAAATGACAGGTGTGTTAAAGTAACAGGGTGTGAAAGGGAACGTGTATTACAAGTGACTGGGGCACGGGTGTTATATGACAGGGGCTGTGAAAGGAACAGGCTTATTAATTCAGTTGTGCCTAGGTGGTCATTTTGTATCAAGGTTAAACAATAGAAAGCTCAGACTTGAAAAAGTGGCCCAGGTGGTCAGCAGTTAAAGTGACAGGGGCTATGAAAAAGACAGGTGTGTTAAAGAGACTGGGGCCGTGAAAAGGAGAGTTGCGTTATAGAAACAGGGGTTGTGAATGGGACAAGTGTGTTAAAGAGACTGGGGGGTGTAAAAAGGACAGATGTGTTAAAGAGACAGGAGCTGTGAAAGGGGAAGGTGTGTTAAAGGGTCAGGCCATGAAAGGGAGAGGTGTGTTAAAGAAATATGGGCTATGAGTGAGACAAGTGCGTTAAAGGAACAGGAACTGTGAAAAGGACAGGTGTGTTTAAAGAGACAGGGGCTGTGAAAGGCGCTGTTGTGTTCAAGGGACAGGGGGTGTGAAAAGGACAGGTCTATTAAAGAGGCAGGGGCTGTGAAAGGATCAGGTGTGTTAAAGGGAGAAGGATTGTGAAGAGGACAGGTGTGTTAGAGATGGGGCTGTGACTGCGACAAGGGTGTTAAGGAGACAGGGGCTGTGAATGTGACAGGTGCGCTAAAGAGACAAGGGACAGTTGTGGTAAAGAGACAGGGGCTGTAAAAGGGACAGGGGTGTTGAAGAGAGAGGCAGTGAGGCCAACCTGCCAGCACAGGGGTAGAGTTACTGCCCGTGACACTGCTGACCTGGGTTCAGGAATGAGCCTAGGTTGTCAGACGGCCAGCCAGGGGGAGGTGAGCAGGGCATCTGAGTGGATGCTGTCCACCTCAGGGAGGAAGTGCGCACAGCTGCCGGTGCACTACAACAACCTGGGTGACCACAGGTGGTGGCGCAGCCAGCACCGTTGAATCAGGGTGGAAGGATGCTGGTGTCTCTCTGGCACATGCGCATGTCCTGGGGGCAGAAAATCCAGGAAAATACCCAACCACAACAAGAGGACATCCACCCTGTGTTGCAAGACCCGCACCGCTGACCATGGCACTCACTCCCGACATACCGACCAAGTCTCCACTGGGGGAAGGGTCGATCCAAGCAGTCCTGCCCGGGAAAGGCAAGCCAGAGTGCCTAGGAAGCAGAGGCAAGTCCCATGAAGCAGACGATGAGGCTGGGCGCAGGGGTTAGGACCAATGGGGACCAGCTGTAGGAGGAGAAAAAAGTACATTAATTCAAAAAAAAAAAAAAGGAAGTGAAAGAGACAGGTGTGTTAAAGGGACAGCGGCTGTGAAAGGGAGAGGTGTGGAAGAGAGACTGGGGTTGTAAAAGGGCTAGGTCTGTTAGAGGCAGGCTCTGAAAGGAACAGGTGATGTAAAGGGACAGGCACTGTGAAAGGTACAGGTATGTTAAAGGGATGGGGTATTAAAGGGCCAGATGCCGTGAAATGGGCACTGTCAGTACTTTAGTTTGGCCACTGACCATCCATTTTAAAAACTAACCAATTCTGTTTGACTAAATGTCAAAAACAAGTCTTTTTAAGTGTTTTTCCATCCTTTATTTTTTTTTTTCCAGAAATTGTGGGCCATACCTTAGGCTCTAAAGTTTGTTTCCAGTTTAAGAAACACACAAATTTCTCACCATCTGTAGACTCTGCAAATGCATATGGTTCTTTTGGATTAATTTCCTTCTAGGTAACCAAGGGGACAGCAGGCTGATGGTGCAATTATAATCATATCCAAACTTGTTTTGTGTATAGTCCTTGAACCCCTCTCGCTGTATTCTTTCTGAACATTAGAGCACCCCCAAACGGTCCAGCCACTGATAATGTTGTAAAGGCTCCTCCCACTGTGAGTGGCTAGACAGTAGAGCATTCTCAAGTTCAGGTGTTGTAGAAACTAGGGGCAATGTTAGGCCAGGGAGGGGTGTGTGTGACAGTGTTCCTTTAAAGGGGCAAGCTTTTAAAGGACAAATATGCAAGGAACTGGTATATTTATCACTTTTCACCAGGAAAAGCATGGGGTCGGTTTTGGGTCCCTTCCTTTTAAGCGCTTTTATTCATGACCTTCATATTGGGCTTAGTCATAACATTATTAAATTGGTCAACGACACAAAAATAACGTGTGACGTCGATACAGAAATCAAATATTCGTCCCTAGTCAAAGACTTGGAATTGATAGGAGACTGGGTGTTAAAGAATAAAATGGAATTGAATCTAGACAAATGCACAGTTCTACACTTAGGTCGCAATAATCCCATGAGGCCCTACTTCTTGATGCATTACCCTCTACCAGCAGTAAGCAATGAAAAAGACGTAGGTATTATTATTGACAACGCTTTCACAATGCACACCCATGTTAGGAGAATAACACAAACTGCCAATAAATTCATCAATATCATTAAAAAGGCATTTATTACTAGAGATGAGCTTTGTATTATGAGTTTGCACAAAACCTATGTCAGATCCCATATCAATTATGGTTCACCCTTCTGGGCTCCTTATAAGAAGCAGGATGTCAGTCTATTAGAATACGTACAAAGAGGGCAACAAAGCTGATCACTAGGCTAAAACAACCCTAACACTCACCCCATTCCCTTATACTGTACCCCTCTCAGCTTATTTATTCATGGAATGGGGTGAGCGTTAGGGTTGACAACCCCAAAGCACACCCCACGCCTGTTGCTGCCTGTATTTATTTAATTAGTTTTTGGTTACTGGGTGGGTGTGCTAGCCATAATAATGACTATTTTCAGACATGACCTGGGAGGTTACAAACAAACAATGCAGTACAGCAGAAATACAAGGTGGGGTCACAGATAGCAGGGTACAGCTTTTGACAATGAAAACAAGGTACAAATATTGGATAAGGCGGACAACCATAAAACACCGCAATCAAGAAATGGTACAAGTACAAGGTAAGTGCCACAGGTATCTAACAGCAGCCAACTAAGTTCCATTTACAATGTTGTCAGGATTGAGAACAGTGCTAGGTACCAAAGACAGCAGTAGAGTAACAGTGGGGATGGACATGAGAGGAGCAGGATAAGG
Organism: Neoceratodus forsteri; assembly: GCA_016271365.2. Lineage (NCBI taxonomy): Eukaryota > Metazoa > Chordata > Ceratodontiformes > Ceratodontidae > Neoceratodus > Neoceratodus forsteri. Next base: position 1,028,884,067 of record CM028130.1, on the reverse strand, counting down.
CTGGGTTTGGAGTGGAAGGAGGAAGGCAGGAGGTGACAGTCAAGTTAATTAGGGTGGACTGAAACACAGGCAGAGGGTACTTTTAAATAGGTGAGACCGATACTTGTTTTTAAAACGGCATGACTTGGAGCAAGCCAGACAGCAAGGGGAAGGGAGTTCAAACATTTAGGGGTGGCATAGAAGAAGGCACAGGTTCCTTTGGAGGTTTTGCACCTAGGGATGTGTAGTAGGGATTGATCAGTGTAGGGTAGGGGTGGAGTGTTAGAGTTAGAAAACCTAATACCATATTTCCCTACTTTTGTCGCTTTAACCCCAACTGGTGCATTAATGCAGTTTTTTTGCAATGAATTCCTTACTTTTTTATATATATATTTATAATTTGTGATTTTTCTCCTTCTTTCCCCGACCGGGACCCGGCAGACACATATGCGCATGTGCATGGAGGCGCACGCCGGGTACCGGCTCGGCCCCTTCCACCCCACCCCGGCTATTGCTGCTGCACCCTTCATGCCTATGCTTCCCACCGGACCTCCACCCAGTGGGAGTGGAACTACGGAGGGGGCGGACATCCACCCCGGGAGGAGAGAGCTGCCTTGCGGCTGTTCAATCCCGCTCCCTCTCCCCCCCATGCCAGCTCCCTGATGACCCAAGGTCATTCCTGAACCTGGGTCACCGGCATGGCACAAGGTAAGGCATCCAGCACCTCAGCCCTCAGCGCCACCGGGCTGAAAGAATTCCTTACTTTCTGAAATAGTATAATCACATTCTCATTTGGCTGTGGGAAGGCAGTGCCCTCCTGGCCCTGTGCTCCCATCCACTGATGCTCTATGAGATAGTGCAATCATATCCTTATTTGCCTGCGGGAGTGCAGGGCCCTCTGGGCCTTCAATAGATGCATATACGTATGTTGCTGTAGAGGGCCCTGCGCTTCCAATTTTAGAAAAACCACAACCAAGTTGTCACCATAGACATCTTATTACCCCACCTCATAAATCCGGTACTGAAAATTTTGAATCCCCACTAAAATGTTATTCCACGCCACCACAACGTCATTCCATGTCACAGGTGCGAAAAGATAGTTTTGCTAGGGTTTGAAAAATTTCAGCAGTCACGTTCATGAGGTGGTGTAAAAATATGCATATGCTGAAAATTTGGTGTCAAAATATTGAAAATTACCAGAGTTATGAGCAAACATAGCAAAATTTCAACACATGCTCATAACTGCCATTTTTACACATTCCGACCCCAAATTTTCAACATAGCCTTCTTATCACCCCACCTCATGAACAAGGGCAGTGAAATGCTTCTTTTTTTTTTGTGCCCCGGCATGTTGCGGTCCTCTTCGGGCCTCTTCACGGACAGATTCTTGTCCCCGGGCACCCTCCCATCCATCCACCCACCACCCCATATTGCAGCCACCCAGGGCACCCCAATGTTTTCTCTTTCATCAGGCGGGTCCCCCTCCTATGAGGGGAAGTGCCTTATCGGCAATCCAGTGGCCCTGGGTGCTGCTGAGGTGGCATTCTGTGGAGTGGCAGTCCCCGGTGACGAGGGTCCAGGAGGCTGTCACCTGATCAGCCCTAGCGCCATCTGTTTCCCTTTTCTTCCCCAAGGATCATGACATGCAGGATGCAAGGCATACGCTGGCATCTGTCATGCTCCCTTGGAAAGCGGAGCTGGACACACTGCTTTCTCCCAGCCTCCACCAGGGGTCAGTAGGTGCCGGTCTCCCACCCCACCCTTCCCCCGAGAGAAGGCGAGCAATCGTCTGATGCTCAAGCCTTCTCTCCCTTGACCGGCCCTCTGACACCAAGTCTGTTTCCGAACCTGGGTCATCAGCACCGAAGCGGTGAATCTTTATGCTGCATCGGCGGGCCAGCATGAAATTGTTCAAATCCTGCCTGAAAGCTAATTTTGCCAAGTGACTACGAAATCGCCTTTCAGGACAGATTTGTGGAATTCCACTGATGTTGTTCATGAGGTGGGGTCCCAAAAAGGCCATGTTGAAAATTTGGTGTCAAAATATGCAAAAATGCCCAAGTTATGAATCAAAGTTGAAAACCCAATACGTTGAACCGCATTTACCTTAGTTTTTCACATTGCAGTCGGTGGTTCCAGCAGCAAGACAATTCTTTGATCGGAGAGTGGCTCTTCAGCCAGCGAGCTGTTCAGGTGAGTGTGTGTGTGTGTGTGTGGGAGGGGTGCAGGGTGGTGGCTGATCAGTGGGAGGTTGGGGGGACTCGGATCGGCGAGGGACTGTTTTATTTTTTACAGGTTCAATGAAAAAAGAAGGCATTGAGGGACCATTTTCTTTATTACAGGTCTAACAAGAGAGGGGATCAGAGGGTGGGGGGGATACCACTGGACACTAATGAGAAAAGAAAATATTACAGGAATGGCAATCAGAGCGTCGGGGGTACCACTGGTCACCAGGGACCATAAAGAAACATATTACGGGGGTTAGGATGGCAGGGTGGGAGGTACCACTAGACACCAGGGAAATTAATAATTATGGGGTGGCGATCGGAGGGTGGGTTGGTGAGGGGGATGCCACTAGACACCAGGGAAATATTCAATAAATACAGGGGCGGTGATCGGACAGTGGAGGAGCCACTAGACAAATGGAATAATAAAGAAAAAACAATACGGGGAGGACAACTGGAGGTTGAGGGTTGCCACTAGACACCAGGGAAATATAATGGTATTACAGGGATGCCAATCAGAGGGTGGGCATGCCACTAGACACCAGGGAACAGATGCCAGCAAAAGAAAAACTATGTTTCCCTCACGAAAAAAGGATCTTTTTTCGTGACTTGAGATATGAAAACTAATCCTTTTTCATACCACAAGTCACAAAAAAAGATTTATAATCTTAAAAAAACAACATACCAAGGGCATTTCTCCTACAGTAAGTGCGGAATCCAGCTTAGGGGCTCCACATTAACAAGCTATATGTGTTGGCTGCTCTGCAGAATGTTATTTTTGTGGTTTTCCAAATTAGAATTTTTAAGGGAAAATGGAAAACAAGATGGCAGCTACACAAAAAAAAAATGAAAAACCATACAAAAAAAGGGTGGCCATATGAAAACTTTATACAGCTATATGGAAGTGCTGACTGAGCATGCTCAGAACCCACATTTTTAAAATTTAATACCTTTAGAACAGATTAATATTTTTTTACCAAACCAGTAAAAAGGCACATCTGTGGACCAACTCCCTTTCTGCCAAGAACATTTCAAACACAGCTTCCAAACTGTCTGGGTGCAAAAGGATTTTTTACATTATTTTGCTATCTGTATCTCAGAATCCACACACCCAACCAGAACAAAACCTGACACATCAAGAGATCTACCCCACAAGACTGCACATGCAAAATTTGTGCAAATCCATTAAACGGTTGCAAAGATATTAAACTGCAAAATCAGAGGTTTAACATAGAAACCACTGCTCAACCCTAACTATAGTGGTGCAACTGCGCAACTATGATTACTAGCTTCACCACCCCTCCTATTAAAGGGAATTGCACTAAATTTTGTATGCACGGTCTGAGGGCAAGGTGTCTTGATTTGCTAAGTTTTGTTCCAGTTGGATGTGAGGATTCCAAGATCTGGATAGAACATTTTTAGGAAAAATTTGGGGGTTTTGCCTCTCTTTTGTTATCACCTACAGCACAGATGGTTTAGAATTTTGGCTGGAAAATTGCAGGGTAGAAAGGGTATGCTGTAGAATGGTGCCTTTCATTGGTTTGGTGAAAAAATATGAATCCGTTCCCAAGTTATAAGCATTTGAAATTTTGGTTCTGAGTATGCTCAGTAGGGTATCAGATGTCTATCCAAAAGACCTTACTGAGTGTGCTCAGAACAAAAATTGTAACTTGGCAATGGATTCATATTTCTTCACCAAACCAGCAAAAGGCACATCTGTGGGCCAAGCCCTTTCTACCCTGAAAATTTCAGACCAAATTCCAAACTGTCTGGGTGCTTGATGGTGACAAAAAACAGCAAAAAATTTCAATTTTTAACTTTTTTCACTATTCAGATCTCAGAGTTCACACATGTGGCCAGAAGAAAACTTAGTAAGTCAAGAGATCTACCCTCCGAGACTGTGCATGCAACATTTCATGCAAATCTGTTTAACGGCTGTGAAGATATTAAAGTGCAAATATGGCTTTTCACAAAAAAGGGATTATTTTCTCCCCAAAAAGAATTGGCCCCTCACAACAAAGAATTCTCCGTCATGAGACCAAATTATTTTACCACTCCAGGAATCTAGCCAACAGACTGAACTGAGCATGCTAAGAACTCAAAACTGTAAAATTAAATAACTTTGGAACTGATTAGTATTTTTTCACCAAACCAACAGAATGCACTTTTGTGAGGCAAGCCCTTTCTAACCTAAAAATGTCAGACCAAAATTCCAAACCATCTGGACGCAACGAGGTGACAAAAAAGTGCAAAAATCATTGATTTTTAACGTTTTAGTACTATGTGCAGCTCGGAATCCACAAATCCAACTGAAACAAAACTTGGCACATCAAGAGATCTACCACACCTGACTGCACATGCAAAATTTCTTGTAAATCCATTGAACTGTTGCAAAGTTATTAAAGTGCAAAGTCTGAGGTTTAACACTGAACTCCCTGCTCAACCATAACTTTAATGGCACTACTACACCACTATATTATTTTTTTTTTAACCACATTTGAGTTTCATTAGCTGTTGGTTACTGTGGCCATCCTTAGCCCTCACTATCTAGCCAGCTACTTCCTGGAGAGCCAAGTATATATATGAGATAATCAACTACAGGATGTGTGGTTATGCCCTGATATATGCATGCCTTGGTGTGTGTGTGTTGAGGCACAAGGCCACAGGCCGAGTGTGTTCAACCACGCAAAGTGCGCTTATATTAGAGAATCAGCACATGCCCCCTAGTGGATTGTGTCTTACAGAAAAGGTTCAAACTGTGTTTGGGGTGGGGGGGGTGGAAAATAGAAAGAAGTGCAGTTATGAGGTCACTGTGGGATAATGCATGGTCATATGGTGTGTTTTGTCCAATCAAGAGACAGCGTTTTTACTTATTTTTCTCATAGAGAGAGAGAGAGAGAGAGATTCTTTGCAAAAAAAAAAAAAAAGTTGATGCAACATTTAGGGTTCAGCCTAAGCAACAACTGAAGGGAAATGTGGTTTTAGGTTTCCAACCCTAAACACCAATTCCTATTTATGAAGCAAATTTCAGGGTGCTGGCCTTTCCCTTGGATTGTCAACCCTAACACTCACCCCATTCTGTACACTTCTGAAACATACACACCAGTGCCCATCATATCTGAGCTTTCTTGCTACCGTAATCATGTGAACTTTAGGGTTCACAACCCCAAGGAAGACTGCACCCCTGATTTGCTTCAGGTGTGGGGTAGGGTTTTAGGGTTGGAAACCCTAAAACCACATTTCTCTACTTTTGTCACTTTAGGACGAACTGTAAATATTGCATTAATGCAATTTTTTTGCAAAGAATTTCCTTATTTTTTGAGAAAGTATAATCGTATCCTCATTTGCCTGTGGGAACACAGGGCCCACAGGGCCCTGCACTCCCATCCATCCATAGATATGTGCATGTATGCTGCTGTGGAAGCACAGGGTCCTACAGGCCCAGCACTTGCATTTGTAGCAAAACAGCAACCAAATTGTCAGCATAGCATTTTTATTACCCCACTTCATGAACCCGGTACTAAAAATGTTCAAATCTCTAACAAAACATTATTCCATGCCACCGCAACATCATTCCACGCCACAGGTGTAAAAACACAGTTTGGCCAGGATTTGAAAAATGAGGTGGTGTGAAAAAATGGCTATGTTGAATATTTGTGGTAAAAATATTTCAAATTACCAAAGTTATGAGCAAGCACAGTAAAATTTCAATGGATGCACATAACTTTGTCATCTTTGCATATTTTGACCCCACATTTTCAACACAGCCTTTTTATGACCCCACCTCATAAACAAGAGTGGTTACAATTTTCAAATCCTGCCCAAAAGGTGATTTAAGTGACTGCAAAAAAACCTTTCAGGCTTGATTTGCAAAATTCCATAGCCACTGGTAATGAGGTGAAGTTCCAAAAAGGCCAGGCTAAAAATGTAGGGTCAAAATAAGCAAAAAATGACAAAGTTATGCATCAAAGTACAAAACCCCTTTGAAATGCATTGAACCGCGCTTACCGTAGTTTCTCATATTGCAGTCGGCGGTTCCAGCAGCAAGACGTGTCTTCAAACCAAGGGTGGATCTTCACCCTGGGACCTTTCAGGTGAGACAGGATATGTGTGGTGTGTGTGTGTGTGTGTGTGTGTGGGGGTGCTCAGTGGGAGGTCGGGCTTGGAGGGATCGGACTGCAAGGGCCGTCTTTTTACAGGGGAAAAAAAGAAAGACATCAAGTGCAGGTTTCTTCATTACAGGGTAAACAATATGGGAATGGCAATTGGAGGGTGGGGGTGCCACTAGACATCAGGGAAACATTGAAACAATAGGGGGATGGCAATCAGAGGGTGTGGGGTGCCACTAGACACCAGGGAAACATTGACACAATACAGGGAAGGCAATCAAAGGGTGGGGAGTGCCACTAGACACCAGGGAAACACTGAAACAATAGGGGGATGGCAGTCAGAGGGTGGGAAGTGCCACTAAACACCAGGAAACATTAAGGAATACGGGGATAGCAATTGGAGGGTGTGGGGTGCCACAAGACACCAGGGAAACATTGACACAATACGGGGAAGGCAATCAAAGGGTGGGGGGGTGCCACTAGACACCAGGGAAACAATAAAGAACAGGGGGATGGCAATCGGAGGCTGCCACTAGACACTAGGGAAACATTGACACAATACGGGGATGGCAATCGGAGGGGTGGGTGCCACCAGACATCAGGGAAACACTGAAACAATAGGGGGACGGCAATCAGAGGGTGAGGAGTGCCACTAAACACCAGGAAACATTGAAACAATACAGGGATGGCCAGCGGAGGATGTGGGGTACCACTAGACACCAGGGAAACATTGACCCAATACAGGGAAGGCAATCAAAGGGTGGGGGGTGCCACTAGACACCAGGGAAACACTGAAACAATAGGGGGATGGCAGTCAGAGGGTGGGAAGTGCCACTAAACATCAGGAAACATTAAGGAATACGGGGATAGCAATCGGAGGGTGTGGGGTGCCACAAGACACCAGGGAAACATTGACACAATATGGGGAAGGCAATCAAAGGGTGGGGGGGGTGCCACTAGACACCAGTGAAACAATAAAGAACAGGGGGATGGCAATCGGAGGCTGCCACTAGACACTAGGGAAACATTGACACAATACTGGGATGGCAATCGGAGGGGTTGGTGCCACTAGACATCAGGGAAACACTGAAACAATAGGGAGACGGCAATCAGAGGGTGAGGAGTGCCACTAAACACCAGGAAACATTGAAACAATACAGGGATGGCCAGCGGAGGATGTGGGGTACCACTAGACACCAGGGAAACATTGAAACAACACGGGATGGCACTCAAAGGGTGGGGGGGTGCCACTAAACACCAGGGAAACATTAAAGAACAGGGGGATGGCAATCGGAAGGTGCCACTAGACACCAGGGAAATGTGAAAAAATATGGGGAAGGCAATCGGAGGGGTTGGGGTGCCACTGGACACCAGGGAAACATTGAAACAATACAGGGATGGCAACTGGAGGGTGGGGGAGCCACTAGACACCTGGGAAACTAAGTCCAAAAGTTTTTTGCGCAAGAAGGGATCCTTTTTCATATGGCGAATTGTTTTTCTGCTTGGCTACACGGTGCCAGGCTAAGCCTACGAAAAAGGATGCAAAACAAACGAAACACATTTGGGGTAATTTTAACAATAGTAAAGTGCAGAATCCATGTAATGGTGTCCCGATGAGCAAGATGCGTGTTCTGGTCTCTCTGCATCATGTCACTTTGTGGGTTTTGAACCCCCACTAAAAAAAAAATAGAAAACAAGATGATGGCATATGAATCAGGATTTTTTCCATAAGAAAAAGAATTAGCTCCCATACAGACAAGAATCCTTATTCATATGGCCAAATCATTTTTTTGTTCCAAACATCTATCCTGAAGTGCTTACTGAGCACGTTCAGAACCGAAATTTAAAAAATTAATAACTCTGGAAAGGATTCATATTTTTCCATCAAACCAGCGGAAGGCACTACTGTGGGCCAGGCCCTTTCTACCCTGAAAATGTCAGACCAGCCAGCCCAGAGGCACAGAGGGCTGAGATGCTGGATGTCTTACCATGCACCATGTCAGCGACCTGGGTTCAAGAATGAGCTGGGTCACTGGAGAACCGGCCAGGGGAGGGAGGAGGGAGGGAGCAGGACTGAGCAGCCATAATGGCAGCTCTCCTAGTTCTGTTGTCATCGGGTGGTGATCCGCTGACAGCGAGGCAGGGCGGCATGGACGCGGATATGTGTGTGTGTGTGTGTGTGTTTGTGTTCAGTATCATGGCTGAGGTATTGGGGAGTAAAATGGGGAAAACTCAGAGAGCATAAAATCTATATAGAAAAAATGTCAGACCAACATTCCAAACCGTCAGGGCGCTAGGAGCCAACACAAAAACAGCAAAAAACCCAGAAACAAAAATTCCTGTTTCACTATCCAGATCTCAGAATCCACACATCCGACTGGAAGGACACTTGACACGTCAAGAGATCTATCCCACAAGACTGCATGAGCAGAATTTCGTGGAAATCCATTAAACGGTTGTGAAAAACTTGGTGTTAACATTAAACACCCTATTCAACCCTAAATACAGTGGTGTGACTGCACCACTATAATATATATACACACACACACACACACACACACACACACACACACACACACACACACATACCATATTATATACTCTGTTCTCCAGAGAAAGTAGCAGGCTAGTTGGTGGGCACTAAGGATGGCCACAGCAACCAATGGCTAAGAAAAATCAAATGGGGCAACAAAAAAAAAAAAAATCAACATGGTTAATAAAAAAATACTGCAATTTACTATATTTTATATCACAAATACTGTAATCACAGTATGTGGCCAAACCTTCTTTCACCTACTGCTCACCCAGTCATTATGGATGTTTTGGTAGCCACAGCTAGAGCTATGTGTCTTGGTAGCCTGAGGCCACTGCCAATCCCTGATTCCGGTGGTCTTTATCCCATCCTGCAGCTACAGTAAGATAGAGGAAGACGAGGAGGAGGCAAGCACGCGACTGCAGACACTCAGAAAGATGGTTAATTGCGGAAATGCACTACAGAAGAAGTCATTACATGGGGTCGGGGGAAAACGCCACAATTTATTAACGTAAAATGTAATGAAATCAGGTCTGTGCTGTTTAATAAAGAAGCACACAATTGAACTTAGTGATTCAAATCCCAGACAAGATTAAAAGTCACAATCCTCCCTATGGCACTCCTCCATGATGGGGGACTGGTGTGGGTGTGCTGAAATATTCTCAGACTTCTCCACACTGTCTACTCACTGACTGGAATGAAGATTGGGACTGGAGCAGTCAATAACTTTCTCACACGTTTACATTCCGGGGGATGTGTGTGTGTGGCTGCAGCTGTTTCATGTTTTCCTACAGTCACTACACCTGCCTGTGAGAGAGAAGGGACTGGAACAAATGCAGGCTTTCCACAGTCCCTACACCCTGACAGCCAAAGAGGAGGGCCTAGAACAGTCACAAACTGCCCCACAGTCACTACACCCAGCCTGGGAGAAAGGAGGGGTTGGAACATTCATAGGCTTCGCCAATAGTCACTAAACTCTGACGGGCAGAAAAGAGAGGCTGGAACAGCTACAGGCTGCCCCAGAGCAACTACACCATCAGGCACAGAGGAGGGGCAGTAACTTGAAATACAGGCTGCGCCACAGCCACTACATCAACAGGGAGAGAGAAGCAGCTGTAACAGTCACAGGCTGACCCACAGCCACTACATCAGCAGGAGGAGAGAGAAGCAGTTGTAACAGTCACAGGCTGACCCACAGCCACTACATCAACAGGGAGAGAGAAGCAGCTGTAACAGTCACAGGCTGACCCACAGCCACTACATCAGCAGGGGGAGAGAGAAGCAGTTGTAACAGTCACAGGCTGACCCACAGCCACTACATCAGCAGGGAGAGAGAAGCAGCTGTAACAGTCACAGGCTGACCCACAGCCACTACATCAGCAGGGAGAGAGAAGCAGCTGTAACAGTCACAGGCTGACCCACAGCCACTACATCAGCAGGGAGAGAGAAGCAGCTGTTAACAGTCACAGGCTGACCCACAGTCACTAGCCCCCCTTAAAGGCACAGAGGAGGGGTGGAAGTTGTAGGTTGCCCCAATGACTACACCTGACTGGCAGAGAGACAGTAGGGTCTATAACAGCCGTAGGTTGCCTATCTGTGTACAGTCCCTGCATTACCAGTATCTAATGCTTTGGCATGTAATGCCTGCTCTGTCTGTCAGCATACAGTCCCTACACTACCAGTATCTCACTCATTGGTACATAATATGCCTGCTCTGCCCATCAGGTAAGTCTCTATGCTACTAGTATGTAACTTATTGGCACATAACGCCTGCTCTGTCTGTCAGCATACAATCCCTAGACTACCAGTATCTAACTAATCAGTACATAATGCCTGCTCTGTTTGTCAGCGTACCGTCCCTGCATTACCAGTATCTAACTCATTAGTACGTATTGCCTGCTCTGTCTGTCAACCTACAGTCCATACACTGAGTGGTGCAAGTGGTAGACAAGAATTGCAGGAACTCAGGCACTGGCAAATATGAAATGCGGAATAAAGATCTTCAATCTGAAGGATAGCTGTGTGAAGACACGTTCTGTCTATTTGAACACTAGTAGATTCAGTTAGTGATATTGAAGTATTTCTAGCAAAATAGCACTGTTGTACAAGTCAAATGTTGTTATGAAAACCCTAATTTCAGATCACAGGGCCAGAAACTGTCATTTTGTTGCTGATTTAAGAATTTCAGTTCCAGTGAGTGTCAGTGGGAAGAAGTACAGGAACTCCATTTCTGCTGCAAAAAAGGTACAGGAACTGAGTTCCTGTGCTCTCCTGTTCATTTTCATCACTGCCTACACCAGTAGTATCTAACTCATCACTACGTAATGTGTGTTCTGTCTGTCAGTGAATATAGTCCCTACACTACCAGTATCTAACTAACTGGTACATAATGCCTGCTCTGTCAGCGTACAGTCCCTAAGCTACAAGTACCTAACTCATTGGTACATAATGCCTGCTGTGTCTGCATACAGTCCTTACACTACCAGAATCTAACTCACTGGTACATAATGCCTGCTCTCTGTCAGTCTACCTACAGTCCCTGCACTACCAGTATCTAACTCACTGATACATAATGCCTGCTCTGTCAGTGTACAGACCCTGCACTTTCAGTATGTAATTCACTGGTACATAATGCCTGTCTGTCTGTGTACAGTCCATAGACTACAAGTACCTAACTCATTGGTACATAATGCCTGCTCTGTCTGCATACAGTCCCTGCACTTTCAGTATGTAACTCACTAGTACATAATGCCTGTCTGTCAGTGTACAGTCCCTACATTACCAGTACCTAACTCACTGGTACATAATGCCTGCTCTGTCAGTGTACAGTCCCTACACTACCAGTACCTAACTCACTGGTACATAATGCCTGCTCTGTCAGTGTACAGTCCCTACACTACCAGTACCTAACTCATTGGTACATAATGCCTGCTCTGTCTGTATACAGTAACTGCACTACCAAGTATCTAACTCACTGGTACATAATGCCTGCTCTGTCTGTATACAGTAACTGCACTACCAGTATCTAACTCACTGGTACATAATGCCTGCTCTGTCAGCGTACAGTCCCTGCACTTTCAGTACGTAACTCACTGGTACATAATGCCTGCTCTGTCAGTGTACAGTCCCTACACTACCAGTACTTAACTCATTGGTACATAATGCCTGCTCTCTGTCAGTCTACCTACAGTCCCTGCACTACCAGTATCTAACTTACTGATACATTATGTCTGCTTTATCTGCCTGCATACAGATCCTGCACCACCAGAAGCTAACTCATTGCACATAAGGCTTGCTTTGTGTATACAATCCCTGCACTAACAGTACCTAACTCACTGGTACATAACGCCTGCTCTGTCTTTTCTGCATACAGTCCCTGCACTACCATTATCTAACTCACTAGTACATAATGCTGGCTCTGTCTGTCTGCATATAGTCTCTGCACTACCAGTACCCAACTCACTGGTACATAATGCCTTCTCTGTCTGTTTGCATACAGTCCCTACACTACCAGTATCTAATTCATCAGTACATGATGCCTGTTCCCTCTGTCAGCGTACAGTCTCTACACTACTATCATCTAACTCATTGGCATATAATGCCCAAGCTGTCAATCCACATTCAGTCCTTGCACTGCCAGCATAAATGACTGCTTCTCTTCCATGGAAATATCAGCACTCTAAGAACAGAAATTCCAAGATGAAATCCCCTAGGATGTACTACACTACTTTTCTCTCACTTTGCATGCTAGACATTAGATGAATTGTTTTAAACTAGAAGCGGCAGGCTTCACCAAGTCATAGTGATAACATCGACTCTAGATTCACCCAACACACAGGGAAACCAACTACAGACTCACCCAAACCACCATGAGACAGACTGACATAATCCAAATCCACATGAAACCAACTCTAGAAACAACCAAAATCACAGTGAAATGAACTCTACAAAATCACCAAAAATAAAACGGTGAAACTAAATAGAGACATCAAAATCATTTCTATCATACGAAACATAGTGAAGACACTAAATTTAGAACCACCAAAATAACTATAGCCATGTTTACACGGTGGCATTTGTATCGCAGCAACCCGAGCGTTTGGGTTGCTGTTGTGCAAATGTCACCGTGTAGACAATTACTGCTCCACTCCGCATTCCCAGAAAGTCTGGGGATGCGTTCAGGAGTGAACGGATTAAGCGACTGTGTGGACAGGCTGCACCACTCGCTCCCACATGAAACAACTTACGGGCACTTCCATCAGCTGACTGCCCCAACTCCCAGCCCCTCTCCAGCGCGTCTTACATTGGCACTGAGGGGGGCTGTGTAGACGTGTGAGACAAGTGCCTTTTGGGTTGGGGCAGCTCTGCAACGCTTCATTGAAGGAGCGAGATCAGCCATGTAAACACGGCTTATGAGGACTCCAGAATCCCCCAAAGCATTGTGACAGCAGTGGCTCCAGAATGACATTACCCACAATGATAATTACTCTAGAATCCCTAAAACCAAAGTGAAGAATAATAATGCAAAGCATCATGAGGATGACTCTAGAACTGTCCAAATCACAACACGCAAGACTTCAGAATAACTCAATCAATGTGGCACTGTTCTAGACCCACCCAATCACAACAACATCAGGTCTAGAATCACCCCAACCATGGTTAAAACATTTGCTCTAGAATCACATATCAGTGTGAAGCCAGGCTCTACAATCATCCAACTACAAAAGCATTGACTCTAGACTTGCCCACATCATTACAAATGCGTTGATTCTAGATTTGTCCGTATCTTAAATAGATAACATCTGGATTTGTCAACATTATCATGAATGCACCACCTCTAGGTTTGTCATTATCATCAGAAATACATCAAATCTAGAATGACCCAAAATCACCACAAAAGAATTGGCAACCCAACAGTCCTTAAAACAAAAAGACTCAAAAAAACCCATTAGTGCAGTAGTCCAATAAATAAATAAATCAGGTTGCAAGAGAGTGAGTGAGTGTGTGCATGCCCCGGCCCACAAGTGAGTGCATGTGAGAATGTGCGAATGTCCTCTTACCTTGACTTGGAAGTCTCTGTCACTCTTTGATGGAGGTCTCTTTTAGATGAAACGTGCCTGGGTTATGACATACAAACCTCCTTTTTTGAGTTCAAAGGAGTGATTTCCCACGGCCGCCGTAAGTAGCTCCCGCAACCCAAGCCCATGAACTGCCATTCACATGCTAATCACTTGTTTCAAAACAAGCTCCCCCACCCCACTCAGTTCAATAAAGATGAGGTTCCTGGTTTTTGGTCTCATACACAGACACATACACACACACACACTTTCAATAAGTCACTTAGGACAGCCTGGGGGTGGAGGGGGATGTATGAGGGGAAAGGCTGCTGTAGTGTTGTCTAGGCTTCCCCCTGAATTAAAGATGCCGAACAAGACTGTGTGTAATTTTTAATCCTTAATTAGCACAGGGTTAATTAAGCAGTTTATGCAAACCCTAATGAAGAGCTTGGGTGGCAACAAACCAACATTTGGGGGAGGGGGGATGTGCGAAATTGTAACCTCTGTCAATTAACAGTTCCCCAAGTGCCAGAAATAATGAGTGATTTGAAATGAAGTTAAGAGCTCGGCGTTCAGGAGGGCTTACACAAATCTCAGTGGAAGGGGAAGGAAGGAAGGAAAGGAAGGAAAGAAAAAAGAAAAGAAAAACAAGAAAGAAAGAAATTAAGTTCATCCTGGAGACGTTTTTTTTTTGTTTTTTGCAATTTAAAGTATTTCCTCATAATTGCCTAACTGTCGAAGTACCACGTTTATGACACAACATGCCAGGGTATTGCACTGTTCCTAGTGTGCTTGAATTTTGTGATTAAATACACACCTTTTGCAGTTACCTCTTGACCGTTTTATGACCATTTCCCAGAGTGCTCCCTTTGTGTTTCTTGTCCCCAATTAAGATGCAACATCCCCTTTTCAATGGGGTTCTATTCAATCTAATTTTAGACCCGCGAGGACAGCAGCACAGGAAGGCCAAGTGACTTGCTCAGGGTCTCACAGAGAGCCAGCATCTGTAGTGGGATTCAAACCCCATGTTCTCTTGCTTCAGCTCAGTGCCCTAAACTCATCTAAACCAACTCTACGCTGTACTCCCTGTCACTCCAAACTGCTGCCCACAGACCAACCTATGGAACTCCAGAGCTTGCCAAGTGAACCGCACAATATTTTCACGTATTTTATAGCAGAGAACGGATAAACCCAAAGTGTTGCTCAACCATATATGCATTTCTTTAACAAGTCGTCTTTCATTAGTTCTGTAGTTTGGTTTTGTCCAGATCAATACCGAGACCTCCTAGGGCTCAATCCTGGGTTGAAGATTCCTTGTTCTTCACAATGTTTTTAAATGACTGACATTCCCAGCATTTGCAAGTCTGCCTTTATCCACATTCACGTAGATGATAAGGTACAGTGGACCCAGCTTCACCAAAAAAGGAGTTCAATCTGCAACGTGACCCGACAAAGATATACAGGTCGTTTCTGGATAACTGGCTCATACTAAACTGCAGAAAGACTTGGTCCGAGTTTTATGAATTAGAACAAACTCCACCTTAGGGCCCCCCTTGCTTCAGTACTGCAAAGGCTGTGAGCAAATTCACATACCCTGGGTCTCTGGTTAGACCTTCTCACGATGACTTCTCTACCCACAATGCTAACATACTAAATGCCAGCAGAATAGGCCTGATGGTCTGTTGAGTCAGCTCGGTAGCCAGCCTCCTAATGAGTGCTTTCTTTTCCACCACCACCCCCCCATATTTATTTATTAAAAATTGATAACTGGGAAAGGCACGCTGAGCTGAAGCTCGTTTCCAGGTGCAACCCGGGTACACAGCGTACACAGAAGTGAGAGGAGTTTCACAAAGGTAATTTCAATAGCCCCAGAGAGGGTCATTTTCAGCTTCAGTTTTCCCTGGTGTAACCCCCCTACAAATGGGGGTTCCCGAAAAGACTCCCATGAGCTTGCCTACATGCTCACTGCCAGGCTGGTGTTCTGCATTTTAGCAGTTTAAATGTATTGCCAGAGAGTGCCTGTATAGCCTCTGTGTACTGTCTCTTTAAGAGCTGCCTGGATTGCAGTCATAATTAATCCGAGAGGGAGCTCTGTTAGAAGATGTACTTGTTTGCTGATCATTTGTTGAGAGTAGTAATAATATTGCAGTTTGTTCTAACCTGCCTTCTTTGCAGCATGGACAGTTCTGTTTGTTTCCATCATCTTGGTCCTGGACTGCAGAATGGGACAATCAGTACATTTGGGACTCTAAAATGGAGCCTGCCTACAGGGGCTTGGTGGGGCCAAAACTTGTAGGAATTGTAGTTTTGGGCTTTTGGTGCCTAAAATAACCTGGAGGGGGGGCCCTTGTTGTGACTGACAGACAGATCAGCCAACCGAACCTTTTGGATCTTGGGGAAATTCCCAGACTGCTTGCAGTTTTCAGTTAGTTCTGAGTTGGGAAGTGAAATGAGTAACAGCTCAAGTGATTTGAGCAGCAGTTCTGTGTAGTTTTGTGTGGGAGAACTGTGAAAGGACTGAGTTTTGGCCTGCCTGTCTGCCTGCTGTCCCTGAGAGGGGAAAATAGAGTTTATTCAGACTGAATCCGAGTTGTGAGGACTATTTAAGCCACTGGACTGTGCCCAGGCTTTAACCTGAAGAAGATCGAAGATTTGCTGAATGCGATCAGCCTGTCAGGATTTCTAGCCACCTCTGAACTCCCAGTTTGTGCAGAGACTCTGTAATTGCGACTGGATAGCAATCTGCCTGGTAGAGTGGAATTTCTTACATGTAAATGTGCTGTGTGCTGTTAGTGGATCCTGATTTGGTTCCCCACTGTGTGTTGAACTGTGTTCTGCTCGCTGGAGGCTGCATCCAGCTCCAATGGACTGAATCCGAATTCATTGCCATTTCGCCTGGGCCTTGCCACACTGGCCAAGCCAGACTACCAGTGCACGGAGAAAGCCATCGACGAGAGACCTGCCTGGGGATCAGCCCCCTGCTCAATGCTTGAACAGGAACGACGCCTTGGTGGTTCGAGTGGGCCCTGCTTCTCCTGGCACTCCAGCTCAACAACCTGCAGTCTCAATTTCGTCCTGCCTGTGTCCTGTATTCGGTTTAGTGAGTAAACATCAGGGTACAGGGATTTATTTAACTCTAAAAATTGATTAGCGTTTTGCTCATAAAAGTGCTAAATCTTTGTGAAAATGCATAGCTTTTGCCTCTCTGTGTTTAACAAACACAGCACTTCTAGAAAATCTATATAAATACTTTCTGTAAACTTGGTATAGTCCCAAGAAAAAAAACTGCTAATCAGTTATTTAAAACCCTGGGGTAATTCCCTGCAACAGCAGCTAAATCTAAAGTGTTGACATCTGATTGTCTTGTTGCTTTTTCTTTCACGAACTGAGCCCTTTGGCTCCGGATTACCAGTAGTGTGTGTTGTGCATGTTGCTTTCTTCCATCACAGGGTCCCAACCAGCTGCAACGTTCCTGGCTAGCCCACCATTTTCCTACCTGGGTACCCAGGTGTGCGACTGTGTGGGACTTAAAGTGCATGCATAATTGTTTGATTAATGTAGCCTTTAAGCCAATCAACCGGATTACACCTTCCTTGTTCAAGTCCCCTGAATAAATCAGATCTGACTTTTTTGCTGCATTTAACCTGGCTGTGGTTCCAGTTCGTGTCAAGAGTATTGTACTGTTGCTATTTACTGTGCATAACCTTGTTTTACAGGGGGTCCCCAGGGTCAAGCCAGAGGAACCAGCCCTGGTGGTAAGTGCAAACAGTGTGGGTACTGGTATGGTGTACAAGGGGCATTGTGAAAGTGATTATCGTATATTGCTCAGGCCACTAGAAGGGAAAGAGGGGGGTTACAGTGTCCCAGAGGGCTGTGCCCAAGTTAGTTTGACCACTACCAATCCTGACCTCCGGGTGGAGGCACCCGTTTCAGAACTTAGGCCCCTTAACTTGCTACTAGCCAAGCAGGCAGGGGTAGTAGCCCTTGGGATAGCACCACCTAGGGGTTACACCTGTACCTGTCCCACCCTTTCTTGAAGCCCTCCACTGTGCCCTCCTCCACCAGACTCCCGGGCAGTGCATTCCATGGCTCCACTACCCTCTCAGTGAAATAATGTTTCCTGCATTCCCCACTGTAATTCCCCTCTCTAGCTTCCACTCATGCCCTCTGGTTGTTCCCCACTCCTTTTTAGTCTGAACATCTCTTTGGCTCCACCTGTGTATTCCTTTTACATATTTGAAGACCTCAGTCCCCACCTCCTTGACCAGCCCTCCAGGGTATCCAGATCCCTCTGGACTGTCTCTCTCACTTCATCCCCTTCCGCCAGTGCTCCCAGTTTTGAGTCATCTGCAAAGAGACTCATCCTACTCCTAAGCCCCCTCCCCATATCCAAGACATCGGCATTGAACAGGAGTGGCCCCAATACCGAACCTTAGGGGACCCCACTGATGACCTTCCTGGGGTAGGAGACTATCCCACCAACCACTACCCTCCACCCCAGCTTTGTTAGCAGCCCAGTGTGTGGTACCGAGTCAAACACCTTACTGAAATCCAGGTATAGGACGTCCACCTGCCTATGTCGGTCCAGGGTCCCCGTCACCCAGTTATAAAAATCTATGAGGTTGGTCTGACACGATCTCCCCGGTAAGAAACCATACTGTTTGTCATCCAGGTGCCCCAACCTCTCCAGCTGCCTCCCAAGCCTCTCCTTGATTATACCTTCCATTACTTTGCCTACCACAAATGTTAGGCTGACAGGCCCATAATTCCCCATCTTCTCTCTAGAGCCCCCTTTCTGGATAGGCACCACATGAGCCACTCTCCAATCTTGAGGCACCCATCCTGTCTGCAGAGAGGTGTTAAAGAGTGCAGCCAGTGGAGCTGCTAGCTCATCCGCCAGTTCCTTCATAACCCTCGGATGCAGCCCATCCAGCCCCGGCACCTTATCAGTTTTAGCATCCAAATACCTCCCTCACCTAATCCACTGTGATTTCTCCTCCCAGCCCACCCCTTCATTCAACCACCCCTCCCGTCTGGACTTGGCCTGGCCTGAACCCCAGCCTCTTTCAGTCCTCTAGACTCCATTTGACCTCTCGACTCTGCTGGCTCCCCTTCCCTCCTATCAGGCTGAAGGGATCCCCCGCCTCCCTCTATAAATATTGAGGCACAGTACTCATTCAGCACCTCTGCCTGTTCTCCCGCCTCCTGGGCCCATCCCTTCTCAGTCCTAATCCTGCTGATCTGTGCCCTTCCTTTTCTCTTCTCTCCTATGTATCTATAGAATCCCTCCCCTTCGGATATCCTTAGCCAGGTTTTGCACCATCCTCACCTTGGCTCCTCTCACCACTCTGGTTGCCCTCTTAGCCATCAACTCGTACTCACCCCTCTCCCTATCCCTCTCTAGAGTGCTTAAAACGTGTATAGGCAGCATTTTTATCCCTCATCACCTCCTGCACCTCCCTTGTCCACCAACATGGCTTGTTGGCTCTACCATGCTTATGCCTTACCTTTGTACAGGACCTAGTAGCCTCCTCCTTAATTGTCTCCCACAAGCTACCAGCATCCATGTCCGGTCTAATCTCGTCCAAGCTCCCCTACAGAATCCTGCCCATGCCCATGAAGTCCGCCCCCCTGAAGTCTACTACTATTGTATTAGTGTGGTTGTTCTCCCCCCTATATGTAGCAGAAACCAGACCGTGGCATGGTCGCCACCTGCCAATGGGCTGCACACCTCCAGGCCCTTTATCTAGTCACTGTCTGCCAGGACAACGTCCCGTATCCGCCCCTCCCTAGTGGGTTCCCCCACCTGCTGGACCAGGAAGGCATCCTGAAATACATCCATTAATCTCTGTTCCCTGGCCACTGAGGATGTCATAGTTCCCAGTCCGTTCCGGCATATTAAGGTCACCCATGACCACCACTCTACTCTTTCCTAGGTCACCGTGTCCCTTGATGTTCTCAACTAGTTTGTCCTCCAGGGCCTCTTCCATTGCAGGGGGTCTGTACACCACCCCTATTTTCAATCTTTTATCTCCCCTCGTTTGCAGGGTTACCCATCGCCTCCACTCCCCCTACAGCCTCCTCCACTCCACTAACCACTATGTCATTTTTGACTATCAGTGCTACACCCCCTCCTCTCCCCTATCCTTCCTAAATATTTTGTATCCCTCCAAATTTAGTTCCCAATCATTTTTCTTGGTGGCCCATGTCTCAGTAATTGCTGCCTCATCCGCTGATCCCTCAACCAGCATTGCCTGGAGCTCAGGCATTTGTTTCCCATTCTCCTGGCATTGATCAGGACCATCCTCCACCCTGCCCCCTCTCCCTTCTCCAGTCATCTCGGCCCTGCGCAATCCCTAGACGCCCTTTCCTGTGCAGCTCTGGATGAAACTGCAGTGCAGTCACCTGCCCTGTTATCATGCCCTAGACCCGGTCCCTCGAGCAGCCCTCCTGGAGCCACTCTTTTACTTAACCCCCTTACAAGTTTAAACCCCACCTCTTGGCTATGAATCCAGCAAGTTTTAGTTTCAAGATCTCCCTTCCCTCCAGGTTGAGGTGCAGCCTATCCTTGGCATACAGACCTTTATCCTCCCATGTATCCCCCAAATCCCCCACCAGCCCATACCCTTCTGCCCTGCACCAGTCTCTGAGTCACTGGCTGACCCCCCTAAGTTTATGCTTGGTCTCCCCGGATGTCCTAGGCACTGTCAGAATCTCAGAGAAGGAGACTGAGCTTCCTATAGAGTGGCAAACCCTGGCCAGTTCCTGGAATCTCACCTGGATTTCTAGTTCAGTGTTCCCCTCCAAGTGATTTGTTCCCAGATGTATTAGGAAGTCTGGGGATCCCATGCATTCCAATGCTACTGAGTATAGCTGGAATGTGGCCTTGTGTATGGATAGGCCTGGGATACATTTAGCCATGACTGGGCTGCTTTTTCCCTCCCTTACCCCCTCCCACTGGATGCCCCTTGTCATGGAGTCACCCAGAGAATCACCTTCACCCCCCAACTTTACTGGCCCGTTTTATACCGTCCATGCTCTTTCTTTGGTCATCCACCCCAGCTTCCTCCTCCTGCCCCCTCAGCCTGGGGATCACAAGCCTGTACATGCCCTACCATGCTCTGTTTTCTGCCTGCAGCTCCCAGCTTGCTCCTCGCCCCCCAGCCTCCTGAGTGGCACAGATTGCCGCCCTCCAGATCTCCCTCGGACTCCCTTTCTGGGCCAGTGTCACAGATCCTCCACCCGGGCACCCTTCTACTACTTCCCTCCTTGCCTCCCTCCCCCCTCAGGTCCTGCATGCTCCACCCCGTCTGCTGTATTTCTCCCTACTCCCCACCTCTCCCCCCTCCTCTCCACGTTATCCGTTTTCTCCCGCTCTGAAGAAGACCTATCTAGAGTACTCCCTATCGCACCCCTATCCTTGGCAGTCTTCTCCAACCTGGATGCCTACCTGACCCTAGTCCTTCCCCCTCCCACCCTGGCCTCACTCTGCTCTCCCCATCCCCCTTACCACCCCCCCAATCTAGGCTCATGTCCCTCCTCCCTCCCTCCCCTTCTTTGAATCTGACTCCCTCTCCTGCCCCCC
Organism: Neoceratodus forsteri; assembly: GCA_016271365.2. Classification (NCBI taxonomy): domain Eukaryota; kingdom Metazoa; phylum Chordata; order Ceratodontiformes; family Ceratodontidae; genus Neoceratodus; species Neoceratodus forsteri. Next base: position 1,028,862,579 of record CM028130.1, on the reverse strand, counting down.
TTCCCCAGCTTGCTGACCAAACCCTCTCTGTCTGCCTGCTCTCCCCTCCCAGCAGCCTCCTCCACCTCATCTCTTGGATATAGCAGGGTATATCGATTAGTAAGTGTGATGCTTGCCCACGGCTTGCTCTCCCCTGTCCCCCCCCAATGACCACCTTGTGTCCAAGTTTTACCAAATGGTTGGTGCTCTCTGCCGAAACTGTGACTGCGCCCCACCATCACCACCACATAGCAAGTAAGGAGTTACATCCTAAGATGATCTCCCCATATTTGAGAATGGAGACATTGTTTAAGGGGCTGCTCCGAAGTCTCAGCTAGCCAGTCTGGACCCTTACTTCACTCCATCTATCGATTCATCCTCAACTACCCACAAACAGCCACCACTGCAACCTCTGTAGTCAGGTTGGCTAGCCTGCCCTTGAGACCCCTTGTGTCTTCCGCTATTCCACAGGTTCTGGCTTGGTTAGCTTTCCTGCTACATCTCAGATCACCTTTCACTACCCAAAACTTCACCTACTCCTTCAGAGCCCACAAAGTCAAGTGCCTGTAGAAGCCTAGATGTTCCTGATCTATAGGTCATGCATCCTTTGCTTACCAACTCCCAACCTGCGGAACAACCTCAAATCCTACTATGCCCACAGCTCCAACTGTTAGCCATACCAGCATGATAATTTTATCCTTTTTTATTTTAATAGTGTTTACCAACACAGCTGGAGTACGCCAAGTGCTAATGAGCTCCTGGATCCAAAAGTGATCTGTTTTGTTCTCAACTGTCTAATCCTAAAACCTTTAATGCAACACAAATGACCTTCTGTGTACTGCTCTTTATAATAACTGTTTCTTTGTTCCATTACGATCTGCATGATTTTCTTCGTAATGTGTTATTAGCAAAGTTTTCTCCCAGTCTCTTCCCGTTTCTGCCCCCAGCATGCCTCTGTAAACTAATCTTTTTTTTTTTTTTTACTTTAGCGTGCTTTCCTAGGTACAAAATGTAATAATTACAAAGCCCAGTGCTCAGGCCAGCTCCATGCCTCCGTGTGGCGGGTCATCTGCTTGGTGCACTACTGACAATCTGGGTCCACGCTCCACAACCCGAATGCCAGGAGGGAGGCCAGCAGGAAGGGTGACAGAGCAAACAAAGGTGCTCTCCTCCCGGAGAAGAGTGGAGCAATGCCTCGTGTAATAGAGTGCCTCCTGCTGGTAATGTGTTGCTGTTGGTGTGGGTGACCAACAGCTAAGCTGCACCTTTCCAGAGAACAATAATGTGGTGTGTGTTACCGTGGGAGGAGGGTGGAACTAAAAAGTGGAAAAATTCTGCCAGACTTGGTATGCTGGAAGACTGTGACTGTGCCTTCAACTATGCAACCTGGCCCCCTAGCGTGCTTCTGGATGATTCGGCCAAAGTCTTCGACTGTACAAGGCACTTCTTCTCTTCCCCTGGGAGTGGGGTCCCCCAGCAGCGCTAAGCTGAACACAGCAGGAGAACATCAGAGGTCCTGGTGAGTCAGAAGGCGAAGTTCAAAACTCTCAGTGAAACCAGTAGAGGGTAAGGTGATGGAATCACTACTGAAGGTAAGGACAGTGGATTGCAGGATCAAAGGTAACGTGGTTTCATGGGGGGGGGTCTTACCAGACAAACCTGATAAGAGTTCTTCGACTGCGTAACCAGGGAAGTGGATCAGGGTAGTGGTGGATGTGGCCTACCTGGATTTCACCAAGGCCTTCTACACCATTCCACACAGAAGACTGGTGGACACGTCAACCTGTCTAGGAGTGGGACAGAAAATAGTAACCCGAGTAAGAAGCTGGTTGAGTAACAGGAGTCAGAGAGCGGTGGTAAATGGAGTCCACTTGGGAGAAGGCAGGGTGACCAGTGGGATGCCTCAGGGGTCAGTACTAGGCCCGGTCCCCTTCAATGTCTTTATTAGCAACATTGCTGAAGGGCTAGAAGGGAAAGTCTGCTTATTCACGGATGACACAAAAATCTGCAACAGGGTGGGGACACGGTGCGGGGGAGGAGCTAGAAAAAATGAGGAATGATTTGCGGAGGCTAGAGGAATTGTCAAGTGTTTAGCAGTTGGGTTTCAATGCTAAAAAATGCAAAATCATGCACTTTGGGCACAGAAACCCAAGGGCTATGTACCAATTGGCAGGGGAGGTACTGGCAAACACCAAACATGAAAGGGACCGGGGGGGGGTAATCATTTCTGATGACCTGAAGGTAGCCAAACAGAGTGAAAAGGCGGTGGGAAAGGTTAGTAGAATGCTGGAGTGCATAGGGAGGGCTATCACCAGTAGGAGGAAGGAGGTAATATTACCACTGTACAGGTCACTGGTAAGACCATACCTTAAGTACTATGTACAGTTTTGGAGGCCCCACCTCCAGAAGGACAAAGATAGGGTGGAGGCGGTACAGAGGTGTGCAACCAAAATGGCGCAGGGACTGCAGCAAAAGTTCTACAAGGGGAGACCGAGAGAACTGAATATGTACGTGCTGGAGGAAAGAAGGCAAAAGAGAGATATGATAGAAACATTCAAGTACATAAAGGGTATTAATAAGGTACAGGAAGGTAGCATTTGCCACAGAAAGACAGACTTGAGGACAAGGGGTCCTGCTATGAAGCTAGAGGGGGGAGGCTCAGAGAGGATGTGAGGAAATACTTCTTTACAGAGATGGTGGTGGAAGCCTGGAATTACCTCCTAGTGGAGGTGGTAGGGGCCAAAACAGTCACAGGATTCAAGCATGCATGGGGCAGATACTAGGGGACCCTGGAAGTAACACAAGGGATGGGGACAACTGGAGATCATGAAGGGTCTGTGGTGGCACAGTAGGCAGGGAAACTGGGCAGACTAGTTGGGCCAAAGGGTCTTTATCTGCCAACAACTTCTATATTTGAAAAGTGGAGGGTCTGTCTGGCAGGTTGCCATGGGACACTTGAGTAACCTGAAGGAGTAGAATGCTGAGGAGTCACCAGGAGCCGGCATGGGGGAGGAGGAGGGAGCTGGATTGAGCCACCGACAGCAGCTCTCCTCTCCCAGGGAGACGCCCCATAGTCACGTTGCCACTGGATGGAGGTCTGGTGATGGTGCAGGTAGGAGGGGGCGACATGAAGGGAGGGCATCTCAAGCATGACCTGTGCATGCCTCCACATGAGTGCATTCACGCTGAGACAGGGTGGGAAAAAAAAAACAGGACACACAAAATGTCTACTGGAAAAAAAAAGAATGCTGAGGGGTGAGGGGTTGGTGAAGAATAAAAAAAAAAGTGGTCATGGGGAACCTGCAGGGGTGGCAGGACCCTTAGAGACCAGGGCCCTGCCAAGTTTAGGGAGGGTAGTGGGCCAGTGCCGTCAGGTGGGGGGAAGGCAGAACAGGAGGCAAAGAGGGGGACAGGAAGGTTGAAATCCTGGTAGAGAGAGTGAGGGAAGCCCTTAGGTCCCTTAGAATGGAGAAGGCACCAGGGCCGGAGGAAATACATCCTAGGGTGCTGAGGGAATTGGCGGATGTCCAGGCAGCCCCCCTGGCAGAGCTTTTCAACATCTCTCTGAAGACGGGGTGGATCCCCCAAGACTGGAGGTGGCCCATATCGTGCCTATCCACAAGGGTGGATCAAGAGAGGAGGTGAGGAACTACAGTCCCGTTAGCCTGACGTCGGTGGTGGGCAAGGTGATGGAGGGTATTGCCAAGGAAAGGCTGGGGGGGGGGTACTGGAGCAAATGGGGTACCTGGATGACAGACAGCATGGATTCATCCCGGGAACATCGTGTCAGACAAACCTTCTGGAGTTCTACGATTGGGTGATGAGTGCCCTGGACCAGGGTAGGCCAGTGGACGTTCTCTTTCTAGACTTCAGCAAGGTGTTTGACATGGTACCTCACAATGGCCTGCTGGCTAAGTTGGAGGAAATGGGGGTGGGGAAGCAGATGAACAGATGGAGAGGAAATGTTGGGTTTTGGAGTGTACTCAGAGGGTGGTGGTTGGGGGGATAGTCTCATCTCCAAGGAGGGTCATTAGTGGGGTCCCCCAGGGATTGGTCCTGGGGCCACTCCTGTTTATCACCTATGTCTCTGACATAAGGATGGGTATCAGGAGTGAAATTAGTCTCTTTGTGGATGAGTCAAAGCTGGGAGTGGTGGTGGATGGGGAGAAGGGGAGGTTGGCCCTGCAGGAGGGCCTGGAGGCTCTGGAGAGGTGGTCGAGGAAGTGGAACCTGAAGTTCAATGCAGGGAAATGCAGGGTTCTGCACCTGGGAGCCAGAAACCTGGGCCAGGTGTATACCCTGGGGGGAGACATACTACAAGTCTCGAAGGGCAAGAGGGACCTGGGGGTGGTGGTGGATGTCAAAAAAATTTTGGACAAACAGCCACTTCAGAACCTCTCTGCTACTCTATGGCTGTGCGAAGCTCTTGTAAATCATGTTCCCCTGGAAGAGTAGCTCACCCACTGAACAAAGGTGTAAGTAACCATGTTAAAAAAAAAAAATAATAATAATTGTAAGATTTTGTAATGTACAAACAACCTGTAAACCATGTTTTGCCCCTTCTGTACTCTATGTATGATGTGGAACCTTTGTAAATGAGTCTTTGACTCAAAGGTCTTTCTGAATATCTCAGTAAAAAAAGGAAAAAAGAACAACTCTGAGACATGTAGGAGTGTAGCGGCCAAGGCCAATATGATGCTGGGATGCATTGCTAGGGGGATCACCTCCAAGAGGAGGGTAGTGATCCTCCCTCTGTATAACTGCCTGGTTAGGCTGTACCTTAAATACTGTGTGCAGTTTTGGAGACCACACTTAAAAAGAGACATTGCACTCCTGGAGAGCATTCAGAGGAGGGCAACCAAAATGATCTGGGGCTTGGGGCAAAGGACCTTTGGGGAGAGGCTTGAGGAGCTCAATATGTACACTCTGGAGGAGAGGAAGGACGGGGGGGCATGATAGAGGTCTTCAAGTCCATAAAGGGATAAATAAGGAGGCTCAGTGGGTGTTCCAAAGGAAAGGGGGTAACCAGAGGACATGGGTGGAAGCTAGAAGGGGAGACAGGGGAGGAGGTGGTGTTACTTCACTGAGAGGGTGGTGGAAACATGGAATGCACTGCTCAAGGGACTGGTGGAGGCAGATACTGTAGAGGGGTTCAAGAGGGGCTGGGCCAGGTATAGGGGGAGGGTGAAGCCGAGGACGTCCAATACAAGGGGAATAACTTGGACAGGAGGTGTAGAAACCCAAAGGGGCTGGGGGACAGCAGAATTGGTGCACAGTATGAGTGCTATTGAGTAGACACAAAAGACCATAAGGCCTACTCTGCTGGCATTTTAGTATGTTAGTACGTGTGGATGTTGGTTTGTTTGTTCATAAGCAAACTGAAGCAGGTTCCTTTCAAAGGTACAACAAGGGAGTGTTAAAGCATATAAAATAAAATAACAGGGCCGGCCCAGTGGTGCGAAGGGTTGAGGTGCTGGATGCCACACCTTGTGCCATGCTGGTGACCTGGATTCGAGAACGAGCCCGGGCCACCAGGGGTTGACAGGGGAGAGAGAGGATTGAGAGTCCAGAGGACTGCTCTCCTCTCTCAGGGAAGGAGGGATTGCCATCCCACTCATTGATCTCCCCCTGGTAGTGGCCAGAGGACATGAGAGTCGGGAGGCACGTGCTGACATACGCTGTTGGCGGGGGGGGAGGTGGAGAAAAAGTGGTGAAAATGGAGCTGGAATGCTCTGTGATGGCTCTCCTGCACCTGTCCCGCCCACAAGCATCTGGATGGCATCCCTTGCCTTGGCCCTGTCACGGGGACCTCTGGGGATTGTAGGGGAAGTTGGGTGGGAATGGGGAGCTGGAGACCGAGTCTCTCCGAGGAAGGACCACAGCCGCCTGCCAGGCTCCCAGGAGCAAAAACAAATAGGAAAAAAAATAAATAATAGTACAGGTATAAAATTACTAAATAGTAACAACAGGGCCGGCCGCCCCATGCCACTGAGGGTTGAGGCACTGGACGCCACACCTCACACCATGCCAATGACCCAGGTTTGGGAACAACCTCGGGTTGCCGGGGGTTGGCAGGGGAGGGAGAGGATCAAGTGTCCAATGTACTGCTCTCCTCTCCCAGGGAGGGAAGGGTTGTTGTCCCGCTCCTTGGCTGCCGGAGGGCAGCGCCAGAATCAGGGAGGCACAGGAGCATGGGTACCTGGTGTGTGTGTGCCTCCATATGAGCACACTCATGCCGGGAGGGGGAAGGGGGCGGGTAGAAAACTGGAAAATGGATCTGGTAGGCTCCATGATGGCCTGGCCACATCCCCAGTTCTAGCTTGGCCCGGCTTCTGGATTGTGCTCTGGGGGAAGGAGGGGGAAGCAAGCACTCCTCCCTCTAGCCCTGCTATGGTGGGGAGGGGGGGGGAGAGACTGTGAGGGAATCGCTGAGAAGAGCTGGATCAGGGATGGTCAGGCTTTGAAGATGAGCCCTCTGAGAGGGGTCAGGAGCTGCTGCCAGTTCCAGGGGTGGAAAACTATAATTACAAATAAATACAGGTTACTCACCTGTAACAGGAGTTCTAGGAATGGTATATGTTGTTCATCCACACTCATTGGCAGGTATCCTTGCCGCTTTAAATCTTGCCGGAAGGTCTTCAAGCTTGCTCCTCCCACCCACCCGGTGGTATAACCTCGGCTCCGCCCCCATGACGCCAGATCTGGCCCGGCTGGAAGCTCGCTGAAAGGCCGGCCGGGAGAGGGAAGTCGTAGGATGAACAACATATACCATTCCTGAACTCCTGTTACAGGTGAGTAACCCTATTTCAGGGACATGGATATGTTGTTCATCCACACTCATTGGCAGACTCCTCAGCAGTTCTCCGGGAGGAGGGAGGCAAGACGACACCCCAATACTTACTTGGGAAAGAGAGACTGGAGAACCGAGGCCCCAAAACCAGCATCCCGCGTGACTCAAGGTCGATGTGGTAGTGGGTAATGAAGGTGTTTGCTTGACTTCCAGGTAGCAGCCCTGCAGATTTCCTGGATAGGACGTCCCTGGAAGCAGCCAGCTGCAGCAGTATGGCGGTAGAATGAGCCTTATCCTCTGGGAGGCTCCATGCCCGCCAACTTATAGCAGAGATCTATGCAGGAGGTTACCCACCTGCTTATCGCCCGCTTGGCTGCAGGTCTGCCAGATGCGGCTTCAGCGTAGGGTGACAAACAGCTGGCGAACCTCTCCCCGACTTTCAGCTGTGCGTCCTTATAATAAGCGCGCCTTCTAGGGTCCAGAGTATGGAGCCTATATTCGGCCTCCGAGGTGTGATTGGGGTAGAACACAGGCAGAGTCAACACCTGGTTAAGGTGAAACTCCGACACCACCTTCGGAAGGAATTTCGGGGAGGCAGGACAACCTTGTCCCTGTGGAAGACCAGGTAAGGAGACTCGATGAAGCGCCTGGAGCCTCCCATCCTTCTGGCTGACGTGATAGCCACCAAGAAGGCGGTCTTCCACGACAGGTGAGAGAGAGCACACCTGTGCATAGGTTCAAATGGCTTGCCCATGAGCTTTGCCAGTACCAGCAGTAGATCCCACGGAGGTGGGGTTCCCGAGACTGAGGAAATGTGATCAAGGCCTTGAAAAGCGCCAGACCACCTTCTCCTGACAACATCGACTGCTTCCCGCCCGCGCCCGTAAGCAGAGATGGCTGCCAGGTGCACCTTAGGTCGCCGACCTAAGCCCTTGACCAGAAAGGGACCATAAATAGTCCAAGATGCTTGCCAAAGAACAGGAGGAAGGGTCCAAGCCTCTGCTTCTGACACCAAATGGAAAACCTTTCCATTTGAAGGCATAGCATTTTCTGGCTCGACTCACGGGACGCCTCAACTACATTGAGGACCTCCGCCGAAAGACCCAAGGCCTGGAACTCTAGCCGCCAGGAACCAGGCGTCAGGTGCAGGGATTGAAGGTCCGGATGGAACACCTTCCCTGATTGACTGAGAGCAGGTCCGGGCGAGCTGGAAGCTGCCGTGGAGTCCTGGAGCTGAGACTGAGGAGATCTGGTACCAGAACTGGCGAGGCCAGTCTGGGGCTATCAGGAATCACCTGCGCCTTTGTCCTCCCCGCTTGAGAAGCACCTCAGGATCAAGGGAAATGGGGAGAAGGAAGAGGCCCGGGTCCATTGCTCGAGAAGGCATCCCCTGCAGCGAGCCCTGCTGAGGGGGCGGCATGGAACAGACTCAGCATGCGTTCTCCATGGAGGCAAACAGGTCCACCTGAGGTGTGCCCCAAAGGGAGAACAGATGCTGTACTACCTCCGGCAGGGAGAGACCACTGGGATGCAGCCCCTATCCGCCCAGGGCATCGGCCAGGGTGTTGGAGGCTCCTGCCACGTGAATGGCCAGAGATCCGCCCCAGGCTGCGCAGAGACGAGTGACCAAATGCGGAGCTTCTTGCATAGAAGCATGGAGGCTGGGCCCCCACTTCTGGCGTTTAGATAGTACATGGTCGTGGGTATTGTCCGCCTGACTCGGACCACTTGACCCTGGAGGAACGGAGCAAAGGCGGTGAGAGCTAGGCGGACCGCTCGAGCTCACAGGTTGATGTGGCATCGGACTCTGCGGGACCAGAGGCCATGAGCCCGTGTTCCCCAGATGGGCACCCCAACCCATCAGAGAGGCATCAGTCGATAGAGACCGTCGCGCTCGGGCGGATTAACGGATGCCCTCCTGCAAATGATCTGGAACGGTCCACCACTGGAGAGCGCTCCACATCCCTGTGTCACCGACTGACAAGCTGGTCCAAGGGATCGCAGCTGCCAGACCACTGGCTGGCCAGTCCCCACTGAAGGGGACGCATGTTCCAGCGGGCCCAACGGACCACGCTTGGTGCAGGCCGCCATGAGACCCAGGAGGCGAGGAAGTCCCGGGCAGGGGCGAATTGCCCAACCAGAAATGATCGGGCAAAGGAGGAAAGAACCTCGCCCTGTCCCTGGCTGGAGCCGGGCCTGGCTCAAGAGAGTCGAGCTGCGCCTGATGAATAGAATCACCTGCTCGCTCGAAGTTCCGACTTCCTCGTTGATAAGGAGGCCGAAGTTGAGAGCAGACCTGGAGGGCCAGATCTCTGGACCATCCGCCTCCTTCCTGGAGGGAGCTGCTATCAGCCAGTCGTCCAGGTAAGGGCATACCGACCCCCTCGCGCCGAGGAATGCTGTCACCACTGCCATGCATTTGGTGAAGACCCTGGGAGCTGGAGACAAGCCGAAGGGCATGGCTTGGAACTCTAAGAGGGATCCTTCCGCCGAAGCGAAGGAATCTCTGGTGAGACGGACGGATAGGGACGGAAAACGCTGCCCTCAAGTCCAGAGAGCAGAACCACACGCCGCTGCTCCAAGGATGGTATTATCTGAGCCAGAGTGACCATCCTGAAGGTTCGAGACCTTAGGAACTTGTTTAGGTCGTGTAGTTGAGAATGGGCGCCAGCCCCGGTCCGCTTCGAACCAGGAAGTACCTGGACACAAACCCTGGGTCTGGAAGGAGGGTCCACCACCTCTTACCACCTCCTTCTGGAGGAGGAGAGCGATGTCGGCTCGAGAGCCGCCAGTGAGGCTGGGGATCTCGGCCCGAGGGGCGACTGGCTCTGAAGGGTGGTGCCTGCTCGATCCAGAGGCAGGCCTCTTCCCACCACCTCTGAGACCCACCTGTCCGTGGTAACAGCGGACCAGGCGGAACGGAAGGCGCCGGAGCTGCCTTCAATGGGGACTCAGGGTAAGGTGACGCGACGCGACACCCCTCAGCCCGTCACTGGGCAGGCTTGGAGGGGAGGACCGCCGAGGGACCTCCTGGGCCCTTTCCTCCCTGCTCCTGTTAGAGGAAGCCGGGCGGCTTGGGTTTGGGATGCCAAGGCCGAGCCTGCTGGCCCTGACGTTGCTGGGCCGGGCGCCGGGGCACAGAAGGACGAAGGGCTTAGGCTGTGGTTTATGGCCTTGTCCTTCTGAGCGGAAGAGACCGAGTCCAAGGTGGCATTGACTTCTCGATCCTCTGCAGGTGACCTTCCACCCCAGGGTCAAGAGGTCAGTCCCCAAAGGAACATCCGCCAACTTGTGCTGGGTATCCGGTAAAGGTGGATATCCTCAGCCAAGCCCACGACGCATAGCCACTCGGCGCGCCGCCACCGATCTGGCACATGAGTCCCCTATATCCAAAGCAGTCTGGAGCTGCTGTTTGGTCACTGCCCTGCCCTGGTCCCGCACCTGCTTAACCGTAGTCTGCAGATCGGCGGAAGATGAGGGATGACCTCATCCAGGAGCCCAACAGGGCATGAGAAAATGTGCCATGAGGACGGCCGAACTGGCCTGACGACGGCGTGGAGAGGACGCGAGCGAGACTTTCACCGACATAGTCCAATTTCTTGACTCCTTGTCAGGAGGTTTGTCCACATCCTATGGCGTTGCCGGGCGCACCGGAAAACGCTGTCGGTAACCAACCCCTCAGCAGAGGGTGTCCTCAAAACCGGACAAGGAACCGGGGGGACCGTGATACTTCCTGGCCATCCTGGTCAAGGCGCAGGGCAGGAAGCAGGCGCCGCCAAAGCTCCAGTGCCGACCCACTATGGCCTCGGCCACCGGAAAGGCCTCGCCGGAGAATCCCTCGGTCCAGAATCTCCGTGAGGGGATACCTGGCCCGCTTGGAACGGGTTCGAGCCCATCCCGTAGACTCGAGATGAGCCAAGCAGTCCTAGGAAGGACGACGGCTATCGTCCATTGACTGACCTTCCTGAAGACTCCAAGTCCAGTCGCTTGAGAAAAAGGAGGAATCATCTTCGACCTCGAAGAGTCCTCAAGAGCTGCCTCTGGCCTGAGCCACCCTTCACCTGCCGAGGTCGGTCGGGAGTGAGGGTAACTGACAGCCGATGGGTAGACCTTAGTCGATCGAGAATCCTTGGTCGGAGCCCCAATTGGTGGCTGTGGAGGGCGGAGGTTCCACCGGAATCGTGGAGCAGCTGGTTTTGGCCGAACAACCGCCTGGGTATAGGCTCGGATAAGTCGAGGGTTGTGTCGGCCGCCCGTGACAGTTACTTAATGGCCGGGAAGGCGGCGAGGTCGGCTTATTCCCCGCCAGGAGAGTTGTTGCAACATAAGGTCCTCGCACTGGCCGACGACTTACGCCGAAGCCTCCCTCATCCGAGGAGGAGGACGAGGACGGCGGCACGCCGCCATCAAGGGTAAGCCGAGACCGAGACCGCCTTATGACGGGTGGGATCGGCTGGACCGCCAAGAGGTCCCAGACCGAGACCAGAGTCCTGGAATTTCCGAGGTCGGTGCGGGAGGTGTCGGCCGGAACCGGCACTCCCTTCAGCTCGGATGGTCCATCCGAGGGCTCCGGAACCGGAGGCACAGGCGAGCCCACGGGATCCTCAACTCCTCCCGGGGGAACCGGGGAGAGGGGAATCTCGGCTGCTAAAGGCGACAGCCCGTCCAATGGGTCGAGAAAAATCTCGACTTCATCGGTGGGAGTCTCGGTCAACTGACCTGACGGGGACACCGTGAGGCCAGTGGCGGCCGAGCGGTCGACCGAAGCCGACGGTCGACGGCCCGGGGAGAGGGACCTTTCCCGCTCCCAAGAGCGTCGACGGAGGGACTTACCCTGTCCCTCTTTTTGGACCGAGAATAAGGTCCAGCAGACGCAGGCCCTTCTCCTTTAGTGGAGAGGGACAGACAAAGCTCCTTAAAAGAAGCCGTGTAGGAAGAACCCAGAGAGGAGCGGGATAAATGCCGCGGCCGAGGGAAGAATCACGGCCCGCGCCTCCTCTTCGAGGCGACCATCCGCTCGAGCTGATCCGCCAGGAGACCGCGCGGACTACCGCCAACTGGCCTCTGGACTTCACCGGAGGGAAACGCTTCTTCGGACGGCCCAGTTGCAATCGGGCAGCACTGTCTTCTGAGGACGAGGGATGAGAAAGATGAGCACAGGTCGCAGCCTGCGGGTCGTGCTCAAGGCCTAAGCAGTAGACACACGCGGAGTGTGGATCCGTCTGAGACATCTTCTGCCCGCATGGGCATCTCCGAATCCGGAGTCGACGGTCCATCGCAGGAGGGATAGAAGACTGAAGCTTTTTGCAAAATTTATTTTTAAATCCGCAAACGGAGAAATAGGAACCAGTCACAAACAGAGAGCGTTAAGGAGGGAACCTGAGCTTCCAAGCGGTAAGGAAGATCTGGCGTCATGGGGCGGAGCCGAGAGTTATACCACCCGGGTGGGTGGGAGGAGCAAGCTTGAAGACCTTCCGGCAAGATTTAAAGCGGCAAGGATACCTGCCAATGAGTGTGGATGAACAACATATCCATGTCCCTAGAACAATAATTACAAAAAATGTACACTGTTCTTTAATCTAAGTTTTCAATATACCACCAAAAAGTTTATGATCAATAATCTCCTTAGAAGTAGGCAGTCTGTTCCATGGCTTCATTGAACTATACTGCGTATATCGTTAGTGCTGTTCTCATTTCAGCTTGCCCTGAGACAAACAGCACAATCCCCCCCCCATGAATTAAATAAGCAAACTGGGCAGAAAGCTACAGGCACCCCTAAGGAAAGTGAGATGTTTGGAAAGGGCACAGTGGAGCAATATCAAAAGCTTGACAGAAAAGTGTCTGCAGGGTGCCCCATTTCCTATTTCGGTAGGTCCCCAGGATGTATTCTGCAACACACCAGCTCCAGTCCAAACCTAAAATTGTGCCATCCCTAGTTCTAATAAACTAAACTCCAAAGTGAGTGTCTATTGTCCCAGCAGATGCTGGGAGAGTTGCCTGCTGGGTCAACTCCCTGCACCACAGGCACTAGTATCCCAGCAGATGCTGGCAGAGTTATGTTACCAGAAGCACTACTGTGTCGGCACCTTGTCTGCTGGGAATCGTAACAACAAAACAGGAAAACAGGAAAGGTACATATTACATACTCTGACTCTTAACTGTCGGGAAAGGTACACACTCAGACCCTGTCAGGAATGGTGCATACTTAAGACTCTCAAATGTCAGATAAGATACACACTTAGACTCCAACAGTGTTGTGTCCCATTTCAAAACACCAGCACTACACACTGTGGGTTTTAAAGTCAAAAATAGTGATTTACTGAAACCCAATGCAAGTGCCTGTAGTAAATCCTAACTGTACAGCATACTTAACTGACAGGAGGCACACTGCAAACAATACTTGACTGGCCCATGCTTCACTCACAGGAACATCATCAGGGCTACTAATCCACAGAGCTCTCATCGAAAGAAGACAAATTGTCTACAACCCAGGGTGTGGAATAGTCAGTGCCTTATGCTGCACTATGGGTGGTTTGGAACCTGCCTGACTCCGGCTTGTTACAAAAATAAAAAAAAAGGAGGCTGGTGCCAGCAGCAGGAGGAGCTACACCTAGTCAGAGCTCAAGCCTCCATTGGTTACTGGGCACGGGTGAAGCAAAACAACTAGTAGCCAGGGCACTTATGGATTTTGTTGCTGTAGTGGCTATTCTGCACCACATGGGCATAAACTGAGGCACAACGTTTGTTTTTGTTTTGTTTTGTTTTACCAGTGTCTGTGCCATGGAGTATGGTCAGACAGATGTGGCTACGGTGCATTCTGCTGAGGTCTGCTGCTGCACCTGTACCAAGAACATGCATACACCACAACTCTGTGGTGTTTCAGACTCTACAACCACCCAGCAGGATCCTGTGCCTACCGCTCTGTACTCTAAAACCATCACATTCACGGGGAGGCTTTCTGTATAATATACAAAGCAGTGCATATAAATCACACAGTTGGCCCTCTGAACCCATCTTGGGTTCATGGTACAGTATCTTGGGTGGGGGCAGGGTGATCCTGCAGAGTGAAATGTTTAAAAATAAATAAATAAATAAATAAATAAATAAATAAATAAAGCACTCTCCCACACAGTTGAGGTATTTATGGATTCAGGCGAGGCTGACTTGGGTCACTCTGATCTCTCTGTGGTTCAAGACTCCTATGGCAATCATTCTGCCCACTATTTTTACCCACTGAAATCCACGCCTTGCATCAGCCTCCCGTGTGCAAGCAGCCAGCCATATTTTCAAAAGGTGGTTCAACCAACATCTGAGTTGGGGAACTGACTCCATATAGACAATTACTCAGATTCTCAAATGCCCAGGAGTCCATACTGGCTCAGGGGAGATGGGGTGACTCTACTCTGAACCGTACCGAAGCATGCAGGGCACTTTTCCACAGTGTTGGAGAGGAACTAGTTACTTGCTGCAAGTTAATATAGTCCTTTTTTTGTTAGTAACTAGTAATAGTAACAGATCACTTTCCAGAAAATGTAATGATATTACTTTCCCCTAAAAGTAACTAGTTACGGTAATACAGATGCTTAGTTACTATTAAGTAGGTTCAGTTGTCCTTCCGTGATGAGCAGATTCCTGTATGCTTTACCAGTTCCAGGGAGAACAATGACAAATCTGGGGGTCAGACTCATCTGATAGACCAATGTTTCCATGACAGAATTTGTTTTCATAAATAAAACTCACATTTATAGCTGCAAAAGACATGTAATGAAAAGTAATATACCAGAGTGCCTGGAAAAGTACCGGGAGGCATACGGCACGGAATTAGCACACTCCTTATATTGGGTCCTGCCATCGTACCTTCAACTCCTAGTATACACCTGTAATGTAATACCAATACAGCTATGTGTACTTCTATGAAAGACAAGAACCCCAGAGCAAATGCCCTGAGGCAAAGGTTACCCTGGAAGGGCCATACAGCCAAATTTCAAAAAACAGCACAACTGCACATACCCCAATAATGCAAAGCAGCATGGGAAGCATATGCAGATCCCCATGAAGGAATTTGGAGTGGCTCAACTTTAAGCAGAATTGCACGTGGTGCCAAAAGGCCTCAGAGCATTTGTTTTGGGGGTTTTGTCTCTTGTAGTTTTTCTCTTCTCTACTACGGGCTCCCCACGACCCAAACAAGTAAGACTCTCCTAAGTAACAGGTAGTGGAATGGTGTGCACAAGAACAGCTAGGCGGTGCTAAGAGGGGCTGCCAGCCCAAACTTACAACAGAAAGGAGAAACTCAGCACTCGTGAACAGAATGCATCAAAGTCAGTAACTCATGAACAATGCAAATGTTTTCTGTGGCAAGAAGTGCCCAGAAATGCACCCTACATCCCCAGTGCTTCAATCCAACACAGGGTCTTTGTCAGGGGGAAGGTCTCAAAGACAAAGACCCTGTGTTGGGTTGAAGTGCTGGGGATATAGGGTGAGTTTATAAGCATTTCTTGCCACAATTAACATTTGCATTTTGCATGAGTTACTGACTTTGGTACCTTCTGTTCGTGAGTGCTGAAGACCCTCCTAAGGCAGGCTGTCACCCTCCCTCTGGGCTAAGATACAGATAGCAACACAGACTTTAATGGCAGATACAGGCCGCTTGGCCCACCCAGTCTGCCCATTTCCCTACCTACCTAAGCTGCAGATCCTAGTTTTACCAACAGCCTACTTCCTCCTACCTCCCACTAGAACTGTCTTATGTCTGTCCCATGCATTCTTAAATTCCCCACTGTTTTTGACCCCACAACCTCCTCAGGAAGACTGTTCCATGCATCCACCAACCTCTCCATGAAAAAATACTTCCTCACACTGCTCCTGAGTCATCCCCCCTCTATCTTCAATTGTGCCTCCTTGTTCTTGCACATCTCTTTTTCTGAAAAATGCTACCCTCTTGGACTTTGTTGATTCCCTTGAGGTGCTTGAAAGTTTCTATTATGTCCCCCCTCTCCCTCCTTTCCTTGAGTGTATACATATTAAGCTCTTTTAGTCTCTCTCTTCGTATGGCTTCTGGTGCAGACCTGCACCATTTTAGTTGCCCTCCTCTGGACTGCCTCCCTCCTGCGTTAATACCGCCCCCCCCCCCCATTGTGTACTCTTCCCTTGGCACACTGACGAATTCTAACAAGGATGAAACATGTATCTGTGTCTATTGTTCTCAGCCTTGCTGGTTGCATTGTGAGGCTTTTTGGCGCCATGCAGTTCTGCTTAAAGTTGAACCACTCCAAATTCCTTCATAGAGATTTGCATATGCAACATATGAAACATTGGAGGCAGTATGGCATAGTGGTTAAGGGCACTGAGCTGAAAAACTGGAGACCTGGGTTTGAATCCCATCAGCCCCCACTTGCATACTGTGTGACCCTGAGCAAGTCACCTAACTTCCTTGTGCTCCCAGGTCACACCTGGAAACAAGCTCTGGCTTAGTGTGCCTTTCCTGGTTAAACAATTTCCCCTTTCCTTATGTGCTTCCTATGATGCTTTGCATTATTGGTGTGTGTGCAATGGTATACTTACGGTATCTGGAAACCCTGTAGACCAACGTACAGTACCCTGGTCAGCTTTGCCAGACACAGGCAATAACCCAACGCCAGTACTCCCGACAGGGTAAGGTAGCGGATGTGATGGAATGCTACCTTACCCTGTGTATTGCGCTACAAAGGATGGCTGGATGGGGTTGCTGGCCGAGTTGCCCTGGTGGTGTGGAGGGGAATGCCAGTGGTAGCTCAGCCAGCATACTGCGTGTGACCCGGGTTCTGGTTCGATCACCACATTTTACACACAGCACCCCCCACAACTTGTAACATTTTACTCCTGGGTCCACTCCCCATTGGAGTTGGATATTTTAGTTACGGGGGTGTGGGGGGCAGTCTTGTCTGGGTTTCTGGAGCCGGTCTGGTTGCTAGGCGCTGAGGCACATTGTCAGGGATGGTATCAAGGTTCCTTTTTTCATTTTCTCCCCCTAGCCCAGAGGACAACAGGACAAGCCCTAGCCCAGAGACATGACATGAGGACTAGCCCTGAGGACAAGAAAGGGACCTAGGCATCACTATATTGGGGGACCTGAAGGTGGAAAGGCAGTGCGGGAGGGCAGTGGTTAGGGGCAGTGGAATGCTGGGATGCATCGGAAGGGGGATCACCAGTAGAAATAGGGAGGTCATAGTACCCTTGTACACCCATCTGGTTAGACCACATTTGGAGTACGGAGTCCAGTTCTGGAGGCCATACCTCAGGAAGGATGTGGGGAGGCTAGAGCGGGTTCAGAGGAGAGCGACATAGATGGTAGAAAGGGTGAAGCCACCTATCCTCTGAAGAAAGGTTGAGAGATGTACATGTACTCCCTGGAACGGGGGGGGGGTGGATACGATCGAGATCTTCAAGTACCTTAAGGGTATAAACAGGGTGCCAGTGGGGAGCATCTTCCAGATGAAGGGAAGTCAGAGGATGAGGAGGCATGGCCTGCAGGTGGAGGGGGGCAGTTCAGGGGTAACATTAGGAAATACTATTTCACAAAGAGAGTGGTGGAAAAGTGGAACAGACTCCCAGAGATGGTCGTTGGAGAAGAAACAGTGGAGGGATTCGAAAAGGCATGGGACAACCACAGGGGAGTGTTAAGTGGGGCACAGGTCCAAGCAGACAGCTGGACAAATGGACAGAGTTGGTGGGCCTTGTTTCGGTCCTTTTCTGCTGTCACACTTCTATGAATCTATGACATCGGCACTCTGTGGGGTCCAAGGAGACATGCACATGCCAAAATGTGCAGCCACTCCATACCCCAACTGACGTCCTGCCCTCCCTCTTCTGGCATTTCCTGACGGCACTGCCACCCGTGGTCTCCCAGGTTGCAGTAATGCAGTGAGAATGGCAGGCCTCGCTCCTCAGAGAGAGCAGCCTGAGGGTGCTCAATCCTTCTCCCCTAGCCGGCCCTCTGATGACTAAGTCTTACTTCTGAACCGGGGTCGCTGGCATCACAAACTGTAGCTCTACCACTGCGCTGGTGGGTCGGCAATCAAGTGCAGCCTTGACTAGCAGCAGAAAATGCTAATCAACGGATTTGCCGCACTGCAGTAACAATTTCCAAGAACTGTTTTCCTGCACTGGGGTAAGAAGTACAGAACTACAGTAATTTACTCACTATTTGACACTTTCCCCCCGTAACTGCACTCTTCTGGACTGTATCTTCTAGAACTAATCCCCCATTCAGTGAAACTGCTCCTCAGACCTGGCTGGTTGCTAATCAAACTTTTGTTACTTATCAAAAACAGCTAATCAAGTTTCTGGAACTAAGAAAGTGATGTCAAAGCCTTGTGGTATCCATCTTTAATGGTGCTGACCACTAATTATTTTAAATATCAAAAAATTGCTGATACAGACTTAAAAACAGAGAACAGGAGGCATCTTACAATTATACAAGACAGGAGACAACAGGCAACTTAAAATGAAAAATATAGGCACAAAAGTGGCTGCTGTGACATAAACTGCTATTTTAATTTATTTATTTGAAAACTGGTAACTGGGAGAGGCCGCCTGAGCCAAGGCTCGTTTCCAGGTGTGACCCGGGAGAGGGGAACAGGAGACACAGTAATACAATACATGAAACAAGTCAATAGAGCAACATTAGGTAACTAAGTTGGTACAAAATAAAAATGTTTACAGCTGATCTGTTCTGTTCCACACATTGGAAGAAACATTTCCTCTGCCCCCACCAATCCCAGCTCACAGTTCGTGACTGTACGAAATGAAGGTGTGTCCTGTTCAACCCGCGACCAAACCAAATGTAACTTCAAGAGGTGGAGAGCCTGTACATGACCCCCCCCCCGTGGCTCGTCCTTTTCCTCCACACCTCTGCACCTGATGGTGGATCATTTAACAGTACCAATAACTCTGACATCGTTAACCCTTAGGCTGCCGGAAGATTTAGAACGCATAGGTTTTTAGGACAAGATATCATATCAGCGTCAGTCTAAGTGTTAATAATCAAAACTGCTGAAGAAGGGGACTTTTCTGTGTTATGGTCCACATAAGAACATAAGTCTGTTTGATAACCTACTCCCCCCTTTCCAGCTTGCAGGTTATTCCATCTGTCAAGAGCCCACAACACCACAGGGCAAATAGTAATACTGTTGAGTATGAAATAGAGCCCTAATCCATTTTCACAAAACACAATTATCATCTTCCAACAGTTTTGTGAAAGCAAGGAAGACAGGCATTATTTAAGGGAAGAGTGAAACGTTCGCAACACCATTAATAGCAAAAGATGAGCGAAAATGAGGTTGCTAACTACACAATTTCTAATTAAACTAAAAAAGAATGTGTTTATTCTTTGACAGAACAACCACGAGTATCTTCCAAGCCTTTCCAAAAATAATCTTTTATATCTTATGATTCTTGAAATTTTACTTTGAAAGCTGTAATGAACTGTTAATCACAGAAACTTAAGTTAGAGAAGCTTGAAGGTATTCCTCTTTGCAGATGACACCAAAATTTGCAATAGGGTAGATACTCAGGAGGGGGGTGGAGAGAATGAGTAGAGACCCGAGAGGACTCAAGGAGTGATTCGAGGGTATGGCAGCTGGGTATCAATGCCAAGAAGTGCAAAGTCATGCACCCAGGGGAGGTGTATACAATGAGGGGGAGGGGGCAGTGACAGTCAAGAAGCAGGAAAGAGGCCTTGGGATTATCATATCTGATGACCTCAGGGTGGCAGGGCAGTGAGACAAGTTTCAATCGCTGGTGAGACCCCACCTGATTTAGAGATTTATATGCATCTCACAGGGGTTAACAAGGTACAGAAGGAAAGTATTTTTCAGAAGAGAAGGTGCACGAGGAGGAGGGATGTGAGAAACATTTCTTTACTGAAAGAGTGGTGGACATCTGGAACAGTTTAAGAGTGGAGGTCGTGGGAGTGATAACAGTAGTGGGCTTCAAGCATGCATGGTATAGTCACAAAGGAATCTTAGCCAGAGATCAGGTAGGTCCTGCAGTGACAGTACAGGCAGGGACACACTGGGCAGACTAGGTGGGCCAAGCAGTCCTTATCTGCCAACAAATCCAATGTTACAAATTCCACGTTATTTTTTTTTTTATTTAAATGAAAGTTTGGAGTCCAGTCAACATATATAGATCAAAGAATACAGTTCTACTGTGTTGCTATATGTCTACACATGTTGATAAAATATATTAACTATAAGATGACTTTAAAAATGTAGTGAACTTTATGTTTTTTTTTTTTTTTTTTTTAATATCGATATGTAACATTTTATTTATATGGTCGCTGTCACAGTATCTTATCGATATACCTACTTAGCTGACTCCAAACTTTCATTAAAATAAAAAAGTCTAGTCCTAACGGTTCCAAAGTTATCACATTTTAAAGAAATTATCTTTTAAAAGGTCTAACTCTTGAACTGCTGGGGCTAGAAACTTAATTAAAAAAAAAATCATGGCTTGGAGTCTAGCCATTAAGAATTAGCTTGGATGATACTGTTTGTATGCGTCGATACTATTCTATATGTATCGATACTATCTGACCTTGCTTTTTCAGTACAGGATCGATACATGTTTTCAATTTTCAACAGCCAAAAACTGGTAAATAAGAGCGTTATATTGGGGTGGAGTTTCTAGCCCAAACAGTTACATAGTCAGACCTTTCAAACAATAATTTCTTTAAAATAGAATAACTTTGGAACTATTTGGGTACAAACTTTTAAGCTTGAAGTCAGCTAAGTTGTCATGACAATCCAGTTACTGCTTTATCTTCCATATACCAACATATATAAAATACAATATGGCTCAATAGATATTTATAATCCTGTAATTTTTTAACACATTATAACGACAGGTACAAACATGGATCAACACATGAGCACTATATCAGTATGATTGATTCAACTTGGTCAGACTCCAAGCTTTCGTGAGTTTCTAAGCCTAACAGTACATAAGATGCAGCTCTCAAAATATAATTTCACAACATTATCAAAAATCAAAAAAAATATTTATTTTTGCAAATAGCAGATATTAGTTTTTAAGTTTTGACTGAAAAGGTTGCTGGTGGAACACTCAACGAGCACTTGTATTTAATAACTGCTTTTGCAAGACGATAACCTGTATTGTTAAAAGTATTTGTATTGGTAGTTAACGTTGGTTGCATTTGGAAGCGGGCAATTTGCTCAATATGCTTTTCCAGTATAAACAATAAAGGAAATGAAATTAGTGGTTGTTAAAGAATCAACATATTCTCTAGTTTTATTCTGTGTGTGTATGTGTGTGTGTTTTTATGCTCCCCTTCCAGCCAGTGCCCCACTTAGTTTTCTCTCCAGTCCTGAGACCGAAGTCCCTTACCACAGCTCCTCGTTGACCCATGGTGTACCCCCAAGGTGAGGCACTGGGAGTGGAGGCCAGATATTCCAGCGCTGACTGTATCCATGATCAGAGCCTTGAGTGGGTCAATGGGAGTGGGGTCTGCAAGGTGAAAAATGTATTCTACTCTTGGCTGATATTTTCTCCTGTTCTCCCTTCCCGGGGTCAACAGCGTGATTGTGTGCTGGGCAGCATGCAATGGGCATGTGCAGGTGTATGACCAATCGACTCCCCCTCCCTCTGTCATCTGCTCATGCCACTTTCTCCCATGCTACCACAGGAGGTGCTCACATAGCAGATAGAACAACCACCCTTCACCCAGAGAGGAAGAGCATCTGCTGGTCTAGTTGAAGTAGTGATGGTGTTTAGGCCTCCAAAGAGGCACCAAACACTTAAAATGATGGTGCAGCCCCAGAACAGATCTCCAGGGTAGGAGGCCTCACTGCAGACTCTGATGTTCCAGCTCCAAAAGTTAGCTGTGTTTGATTCTTTCCTCCTTTATTACTAGCCAACATGCTCCTCTGTACTGCAGATCTAGCTCTAGCAAAAGGTTTTGAACGACCAGATTACATAGTTTTGTGTATGCTAGTGAGGGAGTCGAGTGATCAGGTGTCTACCATTGTGGCTGGCTCAGCCTGGGGTGTCATCATACTTGACAGGGTTAAAGGCTAACAGAGATGAGACAGTAGCAGCAGGAGAAGCTGGAGTTGAGGAGGAGGTGTTGGGGGAGGAGCTGAGAAAAAAGGGGAGGGGACAAGTGAGAGAAGACAGGTGGTGAACAAGTCATTGAAAGAGAAAGCAACATCCAGAGGGTCAGAAATGGTGGCACTACTTACGGTAGTTTAAGCACCAGTGTGGTTTATTGGGAGAAGAGATCAAATAGAGAGTGGATGACCCTCCAGAGTTTCATGGGACTGTTACAGTTATTCTGGGTGTTTGAAGCAAAGTATTCTGGCTTGGCCAGCCTGGTTGTTTTTGTACAGGAATTACAAAGCTTTTTGTACTTTACCATGGGGGGGGAGTCCTCTGAGGAACTAGAAGCCTTTGTGAAAGCTCCAAGTACAGTCCCGAGCTTTTAGGAAGGCTATAAGTTCAGCTGAGTCCTACAGAAGACCGGCATCTTTAACATGGGGGTAGAGTGTTTGTCCCAGGCAGCTGTGAATTTAGAGGGAAAATTACTATGGGCATCATCTAGATTAGTGGCTGTACTGGTGAATGACCAATCGGTACTAAGGAGTCAGTCATTAGAGATTACAGATCAAGGAACCTGAATGACCTAAACTGGATAACCCTGGTCGGTGGCTCTCTGGGGCAGTGAAGTTTATGCTTGCAGTAGACCACTGGATTGTTTCAAAGTACATCTGGGAGGGTGCCGGCTTCCACAATGCAATATGAGTGGGAGCAGAGTGCCCCATCAATAAGGCAATGGCTGGGCATGGAGGGGCTCAGCTAGGTAGGCTCGGAGATATGTTGTGTGAGATGAAAGTCCTGAATATTTTAAATTAACTTTTTGAAGAAAAGGGGAGAACCCATTAGGTGCCATAATCATCTAGCACTAGAAGTTCACCAAAGGAGGAGTGGGAGGAGACAGCGGAGAAGTGAAGAAGGGATTTCGGAAGGGGTGAATCTTTGGTGTCATAGCCACCAAGCACAGGAGTTCACCAGAGGAGGCAACGAAGGAAAGAGAGGAGTGGGATTAAGAAACAATTCTTGTTTGGAAGTAGGGCAGCAGGTAAGCAACAGAAACAAGAATTGGCTTGTGTGGACATGGCAGGTCCAGTGATGGCAATGTTTCATACAGCAATATTTTAATTCTGCTGTGGTACCAGGTCACAAGCCCCACGTACCATGTCTGTGCCCCAGTCATCCTTAATTCCTGGAGTCACCACTGTCTGACAGACAGAAATTAAGTTACCCATATCCCCATTCAGCTGTTGTCTCATGTCTGGTTTCCAATCCTGCTGTTACCTTGTGAGCTTTCAGACTAATTTACAAAAAAGGTGTTAATTATTCCCAGAGAAGAGCTTTCTATTTCACAAAGGAATGGACAATCATGTTAAAAATGAGTGAACTTACTGCTGATTGATTAAAGAAAACAATCATGGTGTTTAAACACGTCTGTTCTTCCCCATGAAAACTCAAAGTTAAAAATGAGTGAACGTATTGCTGATTGATTAAAAAATATAATGATGGTATTTAAAGAGCTAGTGGAACCAAAACAGGCAGACAGGAGAATGTTACACATTTTAAGAGGTGGTTAGTTGCAACTTTTTGTTTCTGAGGTATTTTTCCTTTTCGTTTTGCTCATTAGAAAGTTTTTTTTATGAGACAGTATTGTGCTGGATGTGCGAAATAGCTCTGAGTCTGGCTACTGACATATCTATCTCTCTTCCCCCAACTACATCATCAGTATGATGTCACTGACTGTGATTTCAGAAATGACTGACCTGGCAGCTAGTGAGTGGCTGCTCCTAAACAGCAGTGGTGTCACAGTGCGTGAGGTCCCAGTTCTGATGATGTAATGGGTGGCACAGAACTATATGTCAGCTGCCAGGCAGAGTGCTGTTCCACCCATCACACTTACTATCCTCAGGTAAACAATCTTCTAATTAATAAAAGGAAAAGAACAAGAACCTCAGATATAAAAGACAACGGCTGTATGCGTTTAAAAACTAATATTAGTTTTAGGCAGTACACTAGCACATTAAACATGTCCATTCTTTCCCATGAACACTCAAATGGAAGGAGGCACTCTTCTCTAACCTCACATGGGGGCACCAAGATGCTACACTCACCCCACACCCCTCAGTATCAAAGCAGCATGAACTCTCATTCCAGTTCCACTAACCTTACCTTACCTTACCCCCAATCCCTTCCAGCTGGCTGGGAGTGACTGACAACCTCCGGACACCTCTTCTCCTCCAGGCTGTGCTCCAAGGGCAGCCTGCTACATCAATGGCTGGGGAGGTTAATGTGGTGAAGTCCGGATGTAAGCTAGATAGAGAAGAGTCTCGCAACATATTCCAGAGAGAGGGAACTGCAGCTCCGGCATCCCCTCAAAGAACTTCAGTCTTCTGGATTCACTTCTATATTACAACCCCCCCCACCACCACCCTCCATTAGCAAATGGCCACTGAAGCTGCTGATTCCGCTCTCCTGTTGTCAGCCAGGGCTCCCCACACCTGCCCCCCACCCCTGACATGAAGAACTTGTCCCCACCCCCATATAACTCCCTAATCTGCCTCACTCTCCCACCTTTTTCACGCAGTAGCACTCAGCAGTGGTAGTGCAGCTGCTGCCTCTTCCAAGGCTTTGCAGCAGCTCCAGCTGGGGACTTTTTCCACTCCGACAGCCTCAGTGGCACACTCTTGGGGACCAGAAAGAAAATAAGGTGCACTATGAGACTTAAGGCATAGCTGAATGCCTTCAACCACCCAAGAAGTGTACAGACCACAAAAGGACCACACACCACAGTGTGTGGTTTGCCAAAAAGGCACACTTTATAAATAAATTAAAAAAAAACTTAATGCCATCATAAGAGACTATAGAAACACAGAAACATAGAAGTTGATGGCAGATAAGGACCGCAAGGCCCATCCAGTCTGCACATTTCTTTTTTTATAGCATGGCTGTTCAGATCACAGGAATTACTGAACATTCAAAGACCATTTTATAAATCACATTATAAGATGTAGAACATACTCTTCCCTAACACTAAAGGGTGCAGTTGGCCCCCCAACTGCCACCATTAAGGGGAACTTCACAAATCTCTAGAACTGCCAGGGCTGAGGTTTCATTTTTGCTAATTATTAAATGTGAACTATTTATAATGCAGGAATGGTCATGCATCAGATGCAAACTGGAAGTGAAATCTGTCAACTCTGTAACTTTTGGAGAGATGTAACCATCGAACTCAAGTTTCCGTGGTTAGTGCAAAAAATTTGGATATTAAATATGTTCTCAAAATTAGCACAGCCAAACACGCACACATGCATGCATGCACAATCATATTATCTACAACTCTTCCAAGAAAGCAATGTTATTTGCGTGCACGGTTTGTGACAAGCTGCTGTAGAATTAGAGCACATTTTCAGGTATGTAAGTAAGCAATAGGCCAGGCCAGGGTGGGCACTGTGGGGGATCAGTGCACACCCTGGGGTAAGCTGTGAGGCACAAGTCATTGCCAAGTGCCTTCTACCATCTGGGAGTGCATGAATTCCCCACTATGCCCTCCCTTAAAGGACTCACTGTGCTTATAAAATGGTCTTAAAAAAAATAAAAAATCCAAGAAAAGAGTGTAATGTTTTTTAAAATTAGTTTAAAAAGTGAATCCAAAGTGGCAGAGACTTTGAGCAAGATTTCAGATATGTGACCGCAGTGCAGGTAAATGCTGACATCTTGCACACTGATTGAATAATAGTTATAAAACTGGATAACACACCCACGTGATGTACCAAATTAGAGAGGTGCGCTGAAGTGATCCTACATTAACAATTTTGATTCTATGTACCTGGTGTATTCTCGCCACTTGGGGGCTTATGAACTGTTTTGTTTATACAAATGGGCAGACTAGGTGGGCCATAGGCCCTTATATGCCGACACTGTCTATGTAAATGCAACAAAAAAGGTTGTTTTTATGATAACAATACTCTTATTGCTTCTTTCTACTCTGGCTGTGTATGAGGATGTGTCTTTTTTGTATTTCATGAAAAACAAATTTAAAAAGTTTAAAAAAAGGGAATTTAGATATGTTTTCAACACAGAGTTACAGTTCAAACTGGTAAGATACAAAAGTTTGTTTACACAGCTACTAGTGGCAAGCGCGCGTGTGTGTGTATAGATATATATCATTATACAGTTATCTGATGCATTTCAGTCATTCACAGACCACGATTTCTTATGCACATTTTATAAACCACATTAGGTTGTAGCTGGGGCCCCTGGCACCCTGTGGCACTTCAGTCCCACGTTATGAACCTATGAAAATTGTCAGCAGAAAAAGGCCATAATGGTCCATCGAGTCTGCTCTAGCTCCCCTACTCAGCAGCTGCCCTCCCCTCCCCCCCTTACCCTACCCTTTGCCAATTCCCACCTCTTCCTGAAGCATTCCACAGTGTTACAGGTCACCACCTCTGCTGGTAGTGCATTCCACGCTGCCACCACCCTTTCCATGAAGAAATGCCTCCTCATTTACCTCCTGAATCTACCCCCCCTTCAATCTCATGTCATGTCCTCTAGTGTCCCTCCCCACCCTCATCCTCAGTAGACCCCCTATGTCTGTCCTGATTATCCCCTTCATGTATCTGAAGGTCTCAATCATATCCCCCGTCCTTCCTTTCCTCCAGTGAGTACATGTTCAACTCCCTCAGTCTGCCCTTGTGTGGCAACTCCCCCAGACCATGAATCATTTTTGTTGCCCTACGCTGCACCCCCTCTAGCAGCCTAATGTCCTTTTGCAGGTAAGGGCACCAGTACTGTACGCAGTGCTCCAGGTGGGGTCTAACCAATGATCTGTATAAAGGCAGAATCACCTCCCTTCTTCTTGAGGTTATGCCCCTTGCTATGCAACCCAGCATTTTGTTGGCCTTTGCTGCTGCCCTCCTGCATTGGGTGGAATTGTTCATAGCCCCCATGATGAGCACCCGCAGATCCTTCTCCTCCCTCTATGACTTCTAGCCTCACACCCCCTAGATGGTAGCTTCTCCTCGGATTCTTTGTTCCAAAGTGCATCACCTTACATTCCTTTGCACTGAACCCAAGTTCCCACCTGCCTGACCATGCCTCAAGCCTCACCAGATCCTCCTGTAGCCCCCACCACTCCTCCTAGTCATCCACCACCACTCCCATCTTGGTGTCATCTGCAAACAGACTGATCTTGCTGCTGATGCCCAACAAGATGTCTGCAATAAATATGCCAAACAGTACCAGCCCCAACACCCACCCCTGTGGGACCCCACTTGTCACAGGCTTGGGGGATGAGAACTTTCCTCCTACCACCACCCTCTGCTGCCTATCCCATAGCCAGTTCTCCACCCACCCCACCCCACCCCACCAGTTTTGCTCCTGCCCCTGTGCCCCATAGTTTACTTGCAAGCCTCCCATATGGTACCGAATCAAAGGCCTTACTGAAGTCAAGGTACAAGACATCCACCGCATGGCCCCCATCAATCTGCCTAGTCACCCAGTCATAGTAGTCCACTAGGTTGGTCTGGCATGATTTGCCCTTGATGAAGCCATGCTGCCTCCTGTCCTACACCCCACTGACCTCCAACAGTGCCACTAGCCTCTCCTTTAGGATGGTCTCCATTAGCTTCCCCACTATGGACATCAGGCTTACTGGCCTATAGTTCCTGGGTTCGTCCTTGGATCCCCTCTTGTGGAGGGAACCACATCAGCCAGTCTCCAATCCTGCGGTATACACCCTGAATCTAGAGATGTATTAAGTAAGTCTGCTAAGCGGCCAGCCAGGACCTCGGCAATCTCCTTCAGTACCCTCGTTTGCACTCCATCCAGTCCCAGTAACTTGTCTACCTTCAATGCCCTTAACCCCTCCTGGACCCCTTCCACTGTGATTTCTCCATCCATCGCCCCCCCCCCCCCATCTCTGTTAATCCCTCCTACTATGGGTATCATCCCCCCCTCTCCCTTCAGAAAACTGAACAGAAGTAGTCATAAGCACTTCTGCCTTTTCATCCCCCTCTTCTGCCCATCCCCCTTCCTTCTTAAATTTTCACAATTTCGTCCTTGTAACTTCTTTTCTCCTTGATTACCTAAAGAAACCCTTCTCCCCTTTTTTAATGCCTTCCGCCAGCCTGAGTTCCCTTGATGCGCTGGCTGCCCTTACCTCCTTGGTCACTTCCTTCGCTTCTTTCAGATACACCTTCCTATCCTCCTCGCTCTCTGATTTTCTGAATCTTTTATATGCTGCCCTTTTCCTTCTCACTCCATGTAACACCCCTCTGTTTATCCAGCTGGGTTTCTGCCTCCTAGCCCTTTTAGTCTTGGCCCTGCAGCAGGTATCTGTTGCCTCCACTAACCCCCGGTTTATCAGGTCCCACCTTTGGTGTGTGTCCATATTTGGCTGAATTCTGTCCAGAAACCCCTACACCACCTCCCCCATCCTCCTAAAGTTGGCGTTCTTGAAGTCCAGCGCCCTTGTATCAGATGCACCTTTCTCTTTAGACAACTGTAACTGGAACCAGTCTGTCCTGTGGTCACTCCCCCCCCCACCCCAAGTGGTTCCTTCACCCTCATATCCCTCATCCATTCCCCATTCATCAGCAAGAGGTCCAGGGTATTCCCTTCCCTAGTTAGTTTGCTGATCAGCTGTACCAGAAAGTTATCTTGGAGTGCTTCCAGCATTACCCGCCCCTTCTGCATATACTAATATACTAAAATGCCAGCAGAGGAGGCCTAATGGTCTTTCATGTCTGCTCGATGGTCAGCACCCATACAGGGCACAGACTTTGCTGTCCCCCACTCCCTTGGGTTTCTCTATCCCCGGTCCAATATGTTCCCCTTGTGTGGGACTTCTTCATCTTCACTCTCCCCTTTACCTGTCCCAGCCCCTCTTGAACCCCTCTACAGTCTCTGCCTCCGCCAGTCCCTTGGGCAGCACTTTCCATGGTTCCACCATCCTCTCAGTGAAGTAACACCTCCTCCTCCTCTCCCCCTTGAGTCTACCCCCCTCTAGCTTCCACCCATGTCCTCTAGTTGCCCCCCCTTCTTTCCTTTGGAACACCCCGACTGAGCCTCCTTTATTAATCCCATTTATGTGCTTGAAGACTTCTGTCATGTCCCCCCATCCCTCCTCTCCTCCAGGGTGTACATGTTGAGCTCCTCAAGCCTCTCCCCAAAGGTCCTTTCCCCCAAGCCCCAGTTCATTTTGGTTGCCCTCCTCTGGACCCTCTCCAGGACTGCAATGTCCCTTTTTAAGTGCGGTCTCCAAAACTGCACACAGTACTTAAGTTGCGGCCTAACCAAGTAGTTATACAGAGGCAGTATCACATCCCTCCTTTTGGAGGTAATCCCCCTAGTGATGCATCCCAGCATCATATTGGCTTTGGCCGCTGCCCTCCTATAAGTTTCACAGTTGTTCATTTTGACATCCACCACCGCCCCCAGGTCCCTCTCACCCATCGAGACTTGTAGTGCGTCTCCCCCAAGGGTATACACCTGGCCAGGGTTTCTGGCCCCCAGCTGCAGAACCCTGCATTTCCCTGCACTGAACGTCAGGTTCCACTTCCTCGACCACCTCTCCAGAGCCTCCAGGTCCTCCTGCAGGGTCACTCCCCCCTCGTCCCCCTCCCCATCCACCACCACTCCCAGCTTCGAGTCATCCGCAAAGAGACTCATTTCACTCCTGATACCCTTCCTTATGTCAGAGACATAGGTGTTGTACAGAAGGGGCCCTAGGACAGATCCCTTGGGGACCCCACTAATGACCCTCCTTGGAGACGATACTGAGGTAGGCATTTCCCCACTCTACCCTTGACATGTTGAAATCCCCTACCATCACCACTCCTCCCTTCCCACAGTTCCTCCTGATCTGCTCCATCAATACCAATGTTCTGCAGTGAAGCCAAGCCCCCCGAGCACCTGCAGCAGATCTGCTCCACATCTGTGGCAGGAACGGTTCACTTTTTTTTTTCCATATGTAATTCCTGGGTTTTTTGAGTTCCCCCCTGACCCCTACACCCACGCATCCCCGATGTAGCACATGCGTGTGGAGGCACGTGCGTGCACACCATTTGGGATGCCTCTCCCTTCCAGTCATACTGTTGACTGCCTGCGTCAGCACCGAACCTCCATTCGGTGACAGTTGGATTATGGGTGGGTGACCCCACCCCTTACCCGGAACAGGGGAGCCAACGCTTGATCCTGCTCCCACTCTCCCCCCTCCCCGTGCCGGGACCCTGGTGACCTGAGGTCGTTCCTGAACCCAGGTCGCCAGCATAGCACAAGGTGTGGCATCCAGTACCTCAACCCTCAGTGTCACCAGGCCGACCACAGGAGCAGTTCACTTTTGTGGTGGATTTCTGTATAGCCACTGGCCACCATAACCTGTGTTGTCACTGATTGGGGGGGACCTCCAGGAGAGGGGGGAAGGGCCATGGAATTATAGTCAATTGGTATTCTTTTTTTTTTTTAAAATTCAAGTTTATTGATAAACAACGGGTACATTTGATACAGGCTTAACAGGCACTTTTACAGATTTACATGTATATTTCATTACTTAGTCATTTGATGTTCCCCACCATTTTATAAAATCCCCAGCAGTTATTATTTAATTAGTACACAGAGGGAAAGGAGGGGAGTAGGAGGGGAAAAAAAAAAAGGGGGGGGAGAACAACCCCAGTGTCGGGGCCTTCAATTTATTTCCCACTTCCCCAGATCCCAAAATAGATCATTGCAGTTAAGTTCTTAGTTCAAGGAGAGTTGATAGTCAATTGGTATTCTGTATATCATCCCCCCAACCCCAGTTAAGCATACCTCCTTTGCTTAGCCCCATTTTTAAATGAAAATCACCACAGATAGTGGATTCTGGGGCAAAGTGTATGTCCTGAGGCAGGAAGCAAGTTCTACAGCTGAACAGAGTCTCAAAAGCCTTATTATAAGGTGCAGTGAACACAAGTGTGATGCTTTTGGTGTGCAGGTTATTCAAACATATGAATATATGAAAGCTGCCAGCAGAATAAGCCCCAGCAGCTTACACAGTCTGCTGATAGTGTGGAGTCCAAAGCGGCAGCTAAGGACTCCACCCCCCCAAACTGATACCCCATCTTTTCAAGCCATTCCCCTTTTGACCCTCACCTTACCTTTTATCCTGTCCTACCCTTTTTGAAGCCTTCCACTCTTTCTAGTGACACCAACTCCTCAGGGAGCCCACCCCACCAAGCCACCACTCTCACTGTGAAGAAACGCCTCCTGGACTCCCTCCTGCACCCCCCCCACCTCCAGCTAAAGGCAATGCTTCCTCATGTTTTTATTTCTACTGATCCTAAAGAAGTTCTCCTTGTCAACCTTCTTAATGCCCTTCAAATACTTAAAGGTCTGAAGCACGTCCTCCTGCTCCATCCTGTATTCCAGGGAGTACAGGTTCAAGGCCTTCCACCTTCTCCTTGAATGTCCTGCCCTGCTGACCATAAACTGTCTTTGTTGCTTTCCTCTGGACCACTTCCAGCAGACCAATATCCTTTAGGTAGGGATGCCAGTACTGCACACTATATCCTGGTGCAGCTATACCAGCTTGAGCTACCTGTATAGTGGCAGTACTATTTCCACCGGCTTGCTGCTGATCCCCTGGCAATAAAGCCCAACATTCTTTTGGCTTTTGCTGCTGCCCTCCTTCACTGTGAGGAGTATTTCAGGTCACTAGTGAGCAATTCCCCAGGTCTTCCTCCTCCTCAGATTTGGTTACCAGGACCCACCTAAGCTGTACTCCCATCTCTGGATTATTGGCTCCAATGTGCATGACCTTACACTTCTTTGCATTAAAGCCAAGTTGTCATATTCTGGACCACTGCTGAAGCTTGCCGAGATCTTCCTTCAGGTCCTGTATCCCTTCTGCTGTATTCACCTTCCCACAGAGCTTGGCGTTGTCCACGAACCAGCAAACCTTGTCCTTTATGCCTTTTCCAATGTCATTGATGAAGACATTAAACAGCACCAGCCCATGAACCGAGCCCTGTGGGACCCTGCTTGTGACACCCTTGGAGCCTGAGAGAGCTCCCTCACCATGACCACCATCCACCCCCCCCAGTCCTGTCTTTCAGCCAGCTAGCTACCTAACCAGTGATTTGTCTCCTGTCCCCCAATCCTCCAGGTTTCTGATCAGTGTTTTGTGGGGCACAGAGTTAAAGGTTTGCTGAAGTCCAAATATAGGACATCAACCATTTGGCCCTTGTCAACTGTTTTAGTGACCCAGTTGAAGAAACTGATCGGGTTCGTTTCGCGGGATCTTCCAGCCATGGACTCACGTTGCTCTTCATCCTGGAGGCAGTTTTCTTCCAGGTAACCCAAGCATGGCCCCCATGAGCTTGCACACAACTGAGGTCCTCTTTTGTGGCAATCGCTATTCCCTCCTTAATGACAGACCATTTCTGATCCAGCCCCGTCTCTCCATTAATGCCAGTCAGGAGACTCTAGCAGCTCACTCCCCTTTCTGAAGTCTGCCCTTCTGAAGTCCAGGACCTTGATCTTTGCTGGTACATTCTCCGTCCCCATGTCCAACCCAAACAACACTCTCTCTCACTCTCTGTTCAGGCACCAAGTCTGCCTGTAAAACATACTGGATTACAAACATGCTGAAGAGTTCAGTTTCTGTCCTTCTACAGGTAACACCATCTCAAAACTATGATGGCTAATTACAGCAAAACAGTCAGAACATTAAATTCCAATCACAATCGCCCCCCCCCCACAATGCCTCAATAACAAAGAAAAAAAAAACACTTCCAGAAGTGGTGCAGAGTTCTCAGCACTTGTGGGAAGACTGTCATCAACTCCTGATTCACTGCATACAGAACAGAAAGTGGAGTCCCACTGTCACAAAATGAAGGAAACCAGAGCTCACTGCAGGGAGCTCTCAGCTGGGGAAAGTGTGCCCTTGAAGGAAGCTTGATGCTAGGTAAGTGTGTCATTGCATGGAGCACACAGCTCGGGAAAGTGCGTACTGCAAGGAAGCTCAAAGCCAGGAAAATGAGCTGACAGGGAGCTTGGAAAGTGCATGCTATAGTAAGCACAGACCTGGCAAAATATGTGCTATAGGCAGCTTAGAGCTGTGAAAGAGTGTGCTGTCAGGGAGCGCAGAGCTGGGAAAGCGTGCCCTGTAGTGAGCCAAGAGCCAGGAAAGTGCATTGTCCGAAAGCTTGAACAATGTGCACCATAAGGAACATGGGGCCAGGAAAGAGTGCCGTCTGCCAGCTTGGAAGGTTTGTGCTGTAGAGAACCCAGAGCTGAGACAGTGTGCCCTGTCAGGGAGCTAGCTTGAAAACTGTGCAATGTAGGGCACTTGGAGTTGGGAAAGAATGCACTCACTATAGGAAGCTCAGATCTGGGGAAGTATACACTGTAGGCATCTGAGAGCTGGAGAAAGTATACACTGTAGGAGGCTCAGAGCTGAGGAAAGTGTGCTGCCAGGCAGTTGGGAAAATGTGCACAATAGGGAACTGGAAGCTGGAGAAAGTGTTCTGTCAAGCATCAGGGGAAGCGAGCGCTGTAGAGAGCTCAGAGCTGGAAAAGTGCGCATTGCAGGGAACCCAGAGGAGACTTGGCTAAATCTGTCCTCACAGGGAGTTCAGACCTGGGAAAAGGCTATGCTGTTAAGACAGCTTGGAGCTGAAAAAGTGTTCAGTTAGGGAGCTCCAAGCTGGGGGAACTGTGTCCTCATAGGGAGATTTGAGCTCGAAAAAGGCTGTGAAGATGGTAAAGCATGCTGTCAGTGAGCTCACAGCTGGGAAAAGTGTGTCCTAGCAATTAGCTTGGAGTGGAACAAAGGCAGTGTGTAAGAGAGTGCAAAGCTGGGAAAGTTGCTGTCAGGGAATTTAGAGCTGGGGAAAGTGTCCTTGCAGGTAGTTTTGAATTGGAAAAAGTGCTGCGGAGATGGAAAGGTGTGCTGTCAGGGAGCTCAGAGATGTGGAAAGTGCGTCTTCATAGGGAACTTGGAGCTGGACAAAAGGCTGTGTTGTAAGCAAGCTTGGAGAAGGGAAAGTAACGCTGTCATGGAACTCAGAGTTGAGGGATGTGTTGCTGTCAGAGAGCTTACAGCTGGGAATATGTAGCTGTCAGGGAGCTTGGAGCTGGGAAAACTGTGTCCTCAGTTTTCAGGGCAAACAGCTGTGTAAGCAGCAGGATTTCAGGAAACTTCACTTGCTGCACTATTTATCCACTGAACCCACGTTCTGTAGCTGTCATGGCACACTTCCCTAACCAGTCAAGCTTACTCGCATTACGCTGATAACAAGCATGCAACCAATCTCCCTAAACACAGAGCCAGCCCATATCTTTCAGGTGATTTTCAGGATGTCCCTAATTCTGAAACCCAACTTTCTCTCCATTCTCACTCAGTCTGCTGTTGAGCCTTATTCTAAGACGAAATTTCAAAGAATAAACTAGAATGAAATACTAAAGTGTTAATAAATTATTCCTTTAAAAATGTATTGCGCCAACTCCAAAGCACAGAGTGATGGGGGTTTGCTCAGTCATGATGGCAACCCGGGTTTGAGCCCAGGACAGCAGGAGTGGAGTCTGGTGGGGATGGTGATGAAGCATCCACACAGACGCTCCCCTCCTGGAAAGAGCTGTGCAATGCATCACTACAGGGGGACTTCTAGTGGCAATGTGATTGGTGGCTTGGGTGATCATACACTGCAACCCCTCTCTCAGGATACCACAGTGCACACATACCCCCAAGGGTGGTGGATGGAATTAATGGGGGGGGGGGCATCTGTGTCAGCCTATGATGTCATATGCACTGAGACCATGTCACCAGGCCCAGTGTCTGCCCCCCCCATCCTCAGCTCCTCAGTTACTACCCCCCTTTAGTTTCTGCACTTTCAGCCTAACTAGGCTTGGCCCCACCACAAAAGCAGCTTGTCCTGCAGGGTGGGGGGGGGGCAACAGACTGTGGTCTGGAAGTATAGTTTTGGGGTCAGCATGGAGTCCTGACAGGCAGTCGCCCAGTGTACTAACTAAAGAGAGGAAGGTGATGGCAGTACAGTGACAGCAGGATACACAAAATATCAAAAACAAGAAGTATTGTATTCCATGGTACTTCTTTTTGAAGCTTTCCGGCCTCTCTTAGCTCCTATTAACAGGATGCCCTGAGTTATGAACAGAGTGCAATAAATGACATCATCCCGAAGCAATTCTGAGCAGTTAACCACAGCAATCATTTGTCAGCAGCATTTCAGGAGTACAGAAATATTGGGGGAAAAGCAGTGTAAACTCTGGCAGTACAACCTAGATGTTAGAGTAATGAGCTACAAATGAGCCTGGCGCATCCAGCAGACCTGAGTTTGAGTCCCACAACCTCCACTTGCATACTACGTGACTCTGAGCAAGTAACTTAACCTCCCCAGTGCTCCCTGGGTCAACCCTGAAAACAGGCAATTCTGCCTAGTCAGCCTCACCTGGTTACCAAAGAATATGAAAAAACGAAACAAAACACCCTCAGACTGCTTCAGAACATTAATGAACTCCAAAGCCTTGACAGGAACAGCAAGGCAATGTGATCTAGTGCTCACAGCGCAGACCTGATAACCCGGACATCCCAGATTCGAATCCCAACATGTCCTCGTACTTCGGTCCTTCCCCGGCAAATCTCCCTAACCAGCTAAGCTTACTCTCATTACACAGGGCAGAAGCAGAACACTCACTGCAAATAAGATATTAAATGTCTGCTGGGCTATCCTGTGGAAATACAGACTAGCCTGCCTCGACTCGGCTCCGGAAATCGGAGTCATTTGTGAGTCGACTCTGACTGCACCCAGTCCAGTCAATTGAAAAAGTTACGATCTGCCAATGACCCAGTTCTGACTGAACCAGACAATGTAAATGATATTGATGCTTTATTTCTGTTAAAAATGAGAAACTAGTTAAAAAACATAAAATAGTTATTTTTAAAAACATCAAATGACATAAACGAAAGGCTTATTACAGGGGAGTAAGTAGGAGCAATCTAATTTTGTTATTTGACATGTACTGGATCTGCCTGTGATCCATTCTGGAACATTTACCTGTCTTGGCAGACCACAGTAAATCAGAACCCTTTAGAAAAAGATCAGTTAGATTCAGTGCCGGTCATAGAAGCATAGAATTTGACGGCAGATACCGCTTGGCCCACCTAGTCTGCCCATTTCCCTACCTAACGGATAAGCTGCAGATCCTAGTTAACCAGCAGCTTACTTCTTCCTACCCCCACCCCCTAGAATTGCTTTATGACTGTCCCATGCATGCTTGAATTCCACCACTGTTTTTGACTCAGCAACCTCCTCCGGAAGGCCGTTCCATGCATCCACAACCCTCTCTGTGAAAAAATACTTCCTTAAATTACCTCTGAGCCGCCCCCCTTCTATCTTCAAATTGTGCCCCCTTGTTCTTGCACACCTCTTTATTTGAAAGATGCTACCCTCTTGGACTTTGTTGATTCACTTGAGGTACTTGAAAGTTTTCTATCATGTCCCCTCTCCTCCTTTCCTCAAGGCTATACATATTAAGCTCCTTAAGTCTCTCTTCATATGTCTTCGGTGCAGACCCTGCACCATTTTAGTTGCCCTCCTCTGGACAGCTTCCATCCTGTCTATGTCTTTGCGGAGACTGGGTCTCCAGAACCGCACACAGTACTCCAGATGGGGTCTGACCAGCTGTCTGTACAGAGGGATAATAACTTCCTGTTTTCTACGGGTGATGCCTCTCCCTATGCATCCCAGTATCCCCCCAGCCCTCCTTGCTGCCCTCTCACATTGCTTGCCCACCTTTAGGTCATGACTACCCCCAGGTCCCTTTCCATTTTTTTTGTTGTTAGTATCTCACCCCCCATTGTGTACTCTTCCCCTGGGTTTTTGTTTCCCAGATGCATTACCTTGCACTTCTTAGCATTGAATCTAAGCTGCAATACATTTGACCATTCCTCTAACCTTGCCAAGTCCCTTCTCATCCTTTCCACCCCACCTTGTGCATCAACTCTGTTGCAGATCTTTGTGTCATCTGCAAAGAGACATACTTTTCCTTCCTGTCCCTCTGCAATGTCGCTTATAAAGAAATTGAAGAGGACCGGTCCTAATACTGAACCCTACAGTACCCCACTAGTAGCCCCCCTTTCTTCAGAGTGGACTCCCACCCCATTCCTAAAAGGCATGTGACAGTTTTCTTCTTGTAAATATCTCTGTAAAAAGAGCCCAAAATTGACAAAAGGGACCGTCTGTATTTATAATGTAATCAAATGTCCATTTTGGTTAAAAAGGGCCTTTTTAGGTTGGGGGGCAAGTTGTCGGCTGTCCCTCTAACCCCCCCTTTCTTCTCGAAAAGTTTGTACAGTAAAATACAAACAGCATATTAAAATGTCCATCGTGATAATCACATGGGTATGGTTGTGTGCAGGTACACATACCACCCCATCCCAAAACTTCAAGATTCACCATGGCCACTCCTTTCCTCCAACCGGAAGGGTGGGTGAACAATCACTTTCACAACCATCACCAATGGTTTTCTGCATCCCCCCTGGAAGCGGAGTGCCTCACCTGACCCCACTGCCCCAACCACCCTTACTGTACCATAAAGCCTTTCTAATTGGTTATTTGCCATGCACCTTCCCTGAAAAATTAGGCAGCCCTGGTTTTCAAATAAAAGACGAAAACTCTTCTCCTCAGAACAATGCATTACTGGCCTTTCTCACTGTCCACTTAGGCAGTGCAGTCAAGTGGTTAGCACACAGGACTGTAAACCAGGAGGTCCCAGGTTCAAATTCTGAAAGGCCACCACACGACAGTGTGACTTTGAGCAAGTCACTTAAAATTTCTCAGTGCTCCACTACACCCTGCTGTAAAACTGGGTATAAGCCAAACCCAGCTAAAAATGAGAAAATGCTTCCCATCTGGGCTACTTGGGTAAGTAAATAACTAAAGTAAAATGCTGCTGCATGTGTAGCAGCCTGCTAAATCATCCGGTGAGTGAGGGAGTTGTTACAGCTGGGAGCTGTTCAGTGAATTTCTGGGGTTGAATGAGGGCAGCTGCCAAACTCTCCTCAAGTGACCAGCTTCCGGTTTTGAGCTGGCAAATTAACGACTGGAGAGGCAGGGCAAAGGGGTGGGTAGATAACACAGATGTGAGCCAGGAGATCCCAGTTTCAAAACCCCACCACTGCTCACCGTGTGACCCTGGGCACATCATTTAATGTCTATGCGAGTCTGTCAGTGTGCTAGTTTGAAATATGACGCCCCTCCCCCGAAACTGAGGTACTGCGCCTCAGATATGCTATCTTGGAGAAAATCTCTGTAGCAAATACTCCTCAAATCTGTGTCAATGGGTGGTTTCATGGGAAGAAACAGGTACTTATACAAGGAGCTGACACACACAGCATTAACAGGTTGAGGGGTTTCCCTCAGCACAGCACAGATGGAGCGCTGAAGATCAGCTGTGCTCCCTCCCAGGGCAGTTGGCACAGGGTGACGAGCCCTGGCACCGTGTCAACACAAACACACTTTGCTCTGCACACGCTCATTAGTAAACATATGGGGGCAGTCAGGTCTTTCGACACTAATGGGCTCATTAGCATAAACAGATTCTTAAGCGGCAGGAAGTCTGAAGACTCCAAACAAAGGCTGAGGGAGAACCACATGACTTAATGGCATGTTTCTTAGGAGGCAGGAGGGGTTGCTTAGCATCCAGATGAAATACTGCTGCCCAGCACAAGGTATATTGGGGGTACGGTCTTGTTAACAAGGGTGAGGCCACGAGGGAGACGTAAATTTCAACCAATCAGTAATGGATTCCCAGCATTCTTTAGCAGGTGTCCTTGGATTGGCCCATTGCCAGCAACTGCTTTGGATTTTCCCAGAACGTGTGTGTGTGTGTGTGTGTATATAGGGGGTGCTTAAGTATGATTACACCTTGGGGATCTTGGGGGTGCTCCTGGTTGGTATCTACCTGAAGTCTCTGCCCAGCTCAAGGCTGACAATGTGTGCCACTATAGCCAGGAGGGCAAACAGTACATATATCACAACAATCAAAGGAAAGTACACATCTGACAGTTTATTTCCTGCGTGACATCTTTTGCTGTCTGTATAGAAAGGTGCCCCTGCTTCAGACACTATGTGAGGAGACCCATCTGACCACCAAAGGCCTGCATCCAGGGGCCCATCAGGGCTATCACCAATGGGAGTGACAGGAGTTCCCTGGATGCACAGTTCCTAGTGGCACACAATTCGGATACCAGCAAATTTCTCTCTACAGCAACTGTACGTGCTTCACCGCTGGGGGGGGGGAACAGAGTGAATAGGCTCCTGCAAAAAGAAGCTAGGTGGATGGTCTCTCTGAACACCACGTTACCTACAGACCTTGATGAAGAGGTGGATTTTTAACCATTTCTCAAGGAGTAAAAAAATAGTGTTCCTGTTGCATTGCTCGGCATTTTGGAATTTGCCAGTTTCAGGATACCTGTGTCTTGGTCTTTTATGCGTTTGCTGTCTAATTATTTGAATACTTTTCTCATTTTGTCTTACAGATGCAGCCAGGATCATGTAACCTACTGTGCATCTTTAGTATGACTCTACTGACCTGCCAATTCTTTTTTGAATCAATCGTTAGACTTGTTATAGGGTCTATTTGATACATCGTTGCTGTCTCAGGACAAGAACTAAAACTGCCTTACTGTCATAGAACTCTGTTTTGTCAGTCCGTTTCTCCCCCTTTCCTATCTCTCACCCGACTCCCCCACACCACTATTTTTTTTACTTATTTGTTACTTTTGTACATATAATATTTATCAAGTCAGTATTATATTTATACATGGTGGTTCTTACTATTTTTTGTGATTTGCACTTTAGCCTAAACTCAAAAATTAATGCGACTGAACTGGAGAGGACATGCCTCCCTGACGAAGACCTGCACAGGTCGAGGTGCTGGAGCACAGTAGTCCTCCTGCTACAAACTAAATAAACTGTTCTTTTTGACTACACAGCTTGATTCTGTATTTTCATTCCTGTGTGCAGCACTTCTGTAACCTTTGTAGTGTTGGAGTTATCTACTCTATGCTGCACCGCCATGCCAGTTCCTGACCACTAAGCCTTTCGTTTTGGACAAGGCTGTCCCTTGTATGCTGGTTCAACAGAGCATGGTGACACACATCAGTTAAAGGGAAGCTGTTGTTTGCAGGGGCACCCGCCCCTGCAAACCTTAGCCTCCAGTTAAGGTTTTCGGAGAAAAGTGCCTTTTTTCTTGAGGTACAAAGTAATTTAATTTAATTTAGAAAAGTATGCTACCCAGAAGTATAGTGGACTTTTCAAAATTAAATTAAATTACTTTGTGCCTTATGAAAAAAGGTGCTTTTCTCAGAAAAAGCTTAACCAGAGGATAAGGTTTGCAGGGGCGGGAGCTTCCCTTTAATAAAATAATTGTAATTTAAAGACAAGCGACACCAGCTGTGGCTGATGCCCTCTATGAGTATGAGGGAAAAGTGGGTCAGAAACAGCATGGATCATGGGGGGGGGGGGTTTAAGGAACACTACCCGAGGCCACTGGAAGCCAAGTTTCATACTTATGGCCCAAATATTGTGACTAATTGCCTCCAATGATCCACATCCACTTGACCCAACCTTTAAAACTGTTTCGGTAAAAATGAAGCTGAAATGGGAGCAGAGAGGTTCAAAGGTCAGAAGGCCACCATTTGGATGTGTTACCTTTTACCTCAGGGGTTAAACTCTCATTTCAAACGTTTTGAAAAGTGAAGACCCTTTAGGGCAAAACCTATGACTTCACAAACAGGGCTATCCTAAAGCAGGCTGAGATCACTCCAAGCATCCTTGTACAGTTGGTCCAACATCCTAACAGAGTGTGACGGCAAGACATGGGATAAGGATCTACATCATAGGACAGGAGCGGCCCATAAACTGGCTACTGTTCTACATAGCAGAGGCACATCCCATACCAGCAGACAGGAACAGAGCACAGGGTGCTGTGCCAGTGCTGGCACTATGTCATCCTGTTCTATGTATCTTCTCGTTTTCAGTGAGGTGCTTCTGGTCCACGATGTAACAGCTTGAAAATGTATGGAAACAGAGTTTCTATTAATCCTACTACGAGGGGCCAGGACTCTAGAACTTTTTTTGGGAAACAGAGTGAGTTATGGATTGAGGGAGCCCTTCTGACCAATCAGGGCACTCCTTTCCCCTGTGCATAGTTTCTCAAGTGCCAGTGACCTGGAAACTGGCTTTTTGGGGGAGGAGGGATTTAAAAAAATATATATTTTTAATGCATTACTGATGCGCCTAAGTCAATAATGGATTAACCCTACAGCAGAGACCACACTTCTGGTTGGTCTCATATTCTTAGGGTATCAGAACTACTCACGTTAGGTTTGTGGTTCTTGTGCCCCAAGAATGTGCATGAGACCACACTTACAACAATGAGGATGGTTTCCATAGCAGCATAACCATACAGTAGATACATAGGTAGACAGATAGGCAGACAATGTCAACAGACAGATACACAAACACCGTAGATAGACAGACAGATACTGTAGATAGACACGCAAACAAAATAGTTTAAAACATTATTCCAAAAAAGCTCAAGGTACTTACGGCATAAAAATGTAAACATATAAATTACACAGAACTATATATTATAGCTTGCATTATGTCTCCTGAGATTTCCCTTCCCCCATCCCCTAGGTCGCAGCTGGAAACGAGCCCTAAGGACTTTGATTACTTACCTGATAAAATACGTTATAAACAATAAATATACATTTAGCGATCTGAGGAGCAGCAGGTTCAGGGATGTAATTATAAATATACATTTAGTGATCTGAAAAGCAGCAGGTTCAGGGACACAACTATAAATATACATTTAGTGATCTGAAGAGCAGCAGGTTCAGAGATGTAATTATAAATATACATTTAGTGATCTGAAGAGCAGCAGGTTCAGGGACGTAACTATAAACATACATTTAGTGATCTGAAGAGCAGCAGGTTCAGGACGTAACTATAAATATACATTTAGTGATCTGAAGAGCAGCAGGTTCAGGGACGTAACTACAAATATACATTTAGTGATCTGAAGAGCGGCAGGTTCAGGGATGTAACTAAACATACATTTAGTGATCTGAAGAGCGGCAGGTTCAGGGAAGTAACTAAACATACATTTAGTGATCTGAAGAGCAGCAGGTTCAGGGACGTAACTATAAACGTACATTTAGTGAGCTGAAGAGCAGCAGGTTCAGGGACGTAAG
Source organism: Neoceratodus forsteri (assembly GCA_016271365.2). Lineage (NCBI taxonomy): Eukaryota > Metazoa > Chordata > Ceratodontiformes > Ceratodontidae > Neoceratodus > Neoceratodus forsteri. The sequence continues at coordinate 1,028,820,466 of CM028130.1, read as the reverse complement.
AAGGCATTTTTTCACTGAGAGGGTTGTGGCACCCTGGAATGCATTGCCTACAGAGTTAGTGACACTGGAAACATTAGAAAGGTTCAAAAAGGGTTGGGACAGGCATGGGGCAGGGTAAAGCTAAGGGGTAGGGGAGAAAACTACAGGGGAAGGACAGCGCAGTCACTGTTCACAAACAGTGAACTGCATCAGGTAGATGCGAGAGACCAATGGGTCTAATCTGCTGGCAACAATGTATGTATGTATGTATGTATATATATACTGTGGTATTCAGACCTTTAAACTCATTTTTTTTTTTTTTTGTATTTTCGGGGACAAACTGTCCTATCCACGGCAACTCTCCCTGATGCAAGAGTTTGAGGAGGCTTCTTTTTTGTACAAAAATTACTACTTGAAATACTGAATGTAATGATAGTTGTGTTATTACATGTGACAGTTATCACACTGCCAGAATTTCAGATGTGACATCCCCACTTTCGGCATCCTGCTTAGTCTGGGTGCATTTTCCTGGTTATTCCTATCCCCTGTTGGACGTCAGAGTGCATGGAGCTCATGAAGACTGTAGTGCACATACAATGGTGTGGTGTCTTCGAGCCCAGCCGATAGCCGTCAACCCACTCTGCCTCTGTAGCACTTCCACTCATGGTTGTCTAGGTGGCAGCATTGTGGTAGAGGCAGCAACCCTCCCTCCATCCGCAGAGGAGGACAGCATCCCCCAGAATGCTTGAGCCTCCTCCCCCAGCCATTCCCCAATAACTGTGGCTTGTTCCTGAACTGACGTCACTGGCGTTCCAAACAGTAGCCCTACTGCTGCACCTACAGGCCAACCGGGGAAAGGAGTTATTCAAACTGCTAGTGGCAGCCATCTTTCATTACTTGAGTCACCCTGTATAAAAACACACAGATTATGATGATGATGATGAATCCAAGAATGACAGAAATGAATTACGCTAAGAAACTGTATGATAAAATGTTTTTGCCAACTAACTGATATTTCTGCTTTAACTACATGAGGCAGTTTGATCTTCTGGAGATGGAACCCAATAGGGCTCTCAGCCCCACGGCACTTACTAACACACGGAATAAAAAAAACAAACAAAAAAAAAACTATGCAGCACTTCACCAGGAGTATAACCTTGAACCCAGAGAATTCTCCTGTTACTTACAAATCAGAAATCATGCAGAAAGGAAGGCTAACTGGCAAGAAATCCATGTAACAATAATTCTACTGGGGGGGCATGCTTAATGGGAAGTGTGTGTGGGGGATCTTATATCTAGACTATGCAATATATACCTGTACATGGCTGACTACGACACAGGATACCTGTGGTTCAAATGGGAAAATGAGCTACAACTCCCCATTACCAAACAGATTTTGACAAAAATATGTAGAGATCAACATAAGACAACTAGTTCACCCACATGACATGCCAACACTTGGAAACACACCACTAGGTATTGTGCAACAAATGATAAGCAGACTAAGTGTCATACTACAGCACCGGGAAGTTGTTGGAGATGATGTGGTGAAACAAAAGTGAACTCAACACATGTCATTTGGACTTGCCCTATTATCCAGCCCTTCTGGGACAGCTGTCTACACGAGATCAAACACACTACAGGAGGCCCCTGTCAGGCTGACCAGAGATACGTTCTTCTGGGGGGCTCAAGGCCAGGATATTCAACAAGGTACAAAGAAGTCATTGGCAGTTCTCCTAGCCGCAAGGAACAAGATCATTATAAGGAAATGGCTAACTGAAAAACAGCTCAGCCGGACGGACTAGCAGGACCTAGTAATTTGGCTTTACTGAATGGAAAAGCTAACCAGTCAAAGGGCATCTTAAGACCAAGCTTCCAGAATGTTTGGACAGGTTCAATACATCATATCAATGACTGGGATCCAGAGTGTGTGCCAGGAGTGGACCTACTTTTTGATCAGTGAGAAGAGTTACCTGGATTCAGTGCCTGTTCTTCCTCCACCTGCCTCTGTCCTGCCCCATCGGTACCCCTACAGATCCTCAATAATCTAGCACCAATAAAACAACTGGGTAGGACTTCCCCTTTGTTCTTGGTTTACTGTTCAGATCTTCACAAGTTACATGTTTATATTATAGTTTGATAGCTAATACATGCTCAGACTGGGAGGATACAACTGTAATATTACAAGTGAGAATTGTCTCTAAGTGGGCACAGAAAGCACTGACCTTTTAGTAATGTTACACACCAGATTCCTGGCATTAACACGGTGCAAAGCCGACTGGAAAGATATGCATGTATTTACTGCTCTATTTTTACTCAATAAAAATTATGTTTAACAAAAAAAAAAAAAAATGGAGACAGTTTGGTCTGGTGGTTCAGAGAATGGGTGGTGGGGTAGTGAACTTGGGAGATCCAGGTTTCAATCCTACTGCTGCCACTTATTCAGTGTTTGACCCAGTGCAAGTACCTGCCAGTACTTAACTGTAATGCAGTCAAGTCCCTGTGTTCTAACCCTGAGCTGGTTTCATCTCCCTGTGTACCCAAGGGCAGCAACATGCCGCCCCTCTCCTCCACTGTAAAGCTCTTTGGGATGCTGTCTGCATGAAAGGTGCTACATAAATCCAAGATCAAGTGGAAATTACTCACTCCTTTCCTGACACTCTCAAAGAGTCTAACAGTATCCAGTCCTTCAGGCCAGCTATGTTCCGTCAGCATCTGAGTCCGTGCTCCTGCCAGTGGGTTCACACAACCCCTGCACTAACCATCACAAGTCGCACCCAACTCTTCTTCTTCTCGAGCTCTCGGCCTCTTCTCAAGCTCACACCTAAATTCTGTGTCGTTCTATTCATATACCTATTGTACGGCAAATCAGGATTGCCACATTTACGTGTAACACCTATTTTTCCTGTGGGTCCCAGGGGACTGAATACAGCCCCACAGCAACTACAGTTGGTAACAGTGATGTTAGAAGTGTGCACACAAGCTGCACCAGAGAAACAAAGTGTAACATAAACCATTGGTAAATACATATGCACAAGGAACAGCAGATGGAAGGTAATAAACATAGGGAAAAACAGACAGGGAGTGACCAATAGATCATTTCAGAGTCCTACAAAGGGGATTTAAGACTATGAGGCCCACACAGGGGATTGCATTCAGTGTATATTGCTGAAAATAGTAATTTATCTGATCTTGGTGTGCACACAAGACCGGAATCTTGGACATATAGAACGGAGGCAGACAAGGAGGGTGACAGAAGCTGTAGAGGGAGATAGGTGGAGGAAGGACAGGAGAAGTGGGAAAAACACATCCCATTCTGGCACGCCGGATGATGACTTCCTAGTTGCGCCATGGCACCAGTGACTAAGGCCCTTCCTCCTCTTTAGGCAACAGGGGCTCCTGACAGGGATAAGTCAGATCCTGAGAGAAAACAGAACACTTGGGGAAGAGTGGAGGTGGGGATCAGTAGGTGAAAGGTGAGTCTGTCAGGCAGTGGAGGCAACATGGGGTTAGAAGCAGAGGGACATCAGAGAGGTAGGTGAGGAAACAAAAACAGAAAGGAAAACTACATCCTACAAAGCTGTCACTTGGCCATGACATGGTTTCTGGTGTTGGCCAATAAAATGGCCACAATTCTGGAAACCCAATTAGTCCAAATGGCCAGAATCAAAAAAATGTCTGAGGAAACTGAAAGGCAGAAAATGATGGTAAAATGCCATGCCATGTTTTACAAATGGATCTGGACTTCTCCATCACAGAGACCATTGTCCACGTTCTTCAAGAGCTGGAAAGGCATGCAATGTTTCAGCTTTGCTGGCTATAACACAATGAAAATCAGGGTTATCCATAAGTACCCTTAACACAGACTACTGACCCTCTAGTCTAGGACATATATAAAGCTCCCTGATCCAAGGTAACCCCACCCTGACCCAGGACCACACCTCTAGACCAAGTCCCATAATCTGTGGCAAGAGAGAAGAAATATAATTGTTCTATAACAGAGACCACTGAGCCCTTCTGCATCTACAGAATACTTGTTGGGACTGAAAGTTGCACTGGCCCATGGACAGGCCAAATGCCAGTATAGCAGGCTTTGTTTGGGGCCAGTGTAATTTTCCTTTAAACAGCATCAAGAATACAGAACAAATTAGCTTGGTTTCCACTTTTAAGTTCTATTTGTAATGGAATATTCATATTAAATTAAAAGTCAAGTTGACAAGTACCAACTTTGCAATTTTTCCCCCCGTTTTCTTAGCTTTTTGGAATTAATTGTCGTACTAATATACATGAAAGGCAATAAACAAATAAAATAAATATATCTGAAAAGCAGAAAGAGTGCACAGTTCCATGCTGCTACCTCTGCTTCCACAGTTCTCAGAGCCACAATGTTCTGTGAGAAGCAGTGTGATGTAATTTAGGTCACGGTGCCATTTCCCATCTTGCCAAAATGAAGAAAACAGAACCCTTTTATACAATAAACAGCGGCTCACTCTGTCACTGTGGGCCCGATATTCAAATATGGGCAAAAGTGGAGTGCAATGGCTTGCACTGTGTTTGGCCTTGCACCCAACCCAGAGGTTGCAGTTTTTGACTGGATAATGCACTGGTGCTATCCGACTGACTATAGGGCCATGTTGGCACTGTGCTAAGTTAAGTAGCACTGCCCCGACATGGATGTGGGCTGTATGCAGCCCATAGGGAAGTGCAGGGGACTGAACCCCCAGACCTGATAGCACTGGAAGCTATGGCTTGATATTTTGCCAGTAAATGCAAATGAGCCAGCTGGGCATGCAAGGCACTAAAGAGCCATATACAGTACATGCCCATTAGGGGCCCATTTGCATTGGAAGTGGCAACAGATTTGCACCCCTCCTGTGGCAGCCCGCCATGTCAGGCATGGTGACAAGTGACCCCCCACACCCCAAATGCTACCCCTTAATTTACATGTACTCTCTGGTGTCTAGTGACACCCCCACTCTCTGACTGCCCACTGCCATAGTAATATAGATGTCCCCAGTGTCTAGTGGCACCCATTGCCCCCCAATCACCCATCCCTGTAATCATGCAGTTTTCCCAGGTGCCCAGTGGCACCTCCCACCCACCAATCACCCATACTCGTACTCATGCAGTTTACTCTGGTGTCTAGTGGTCCCCCCCCACCCTCCGATTCCCTGGCTCGACATGCTGAGTTAGTCCTTGGTGTCTAGTGGGATCTCTCCTGCTGAGCACCCATTCCAATGCTACCTTGCCTCTTCGGTGACTAGCGCACCCCCGATGGGCACACCACCCAGCCACCCCCACAACACCTCAGTGGCTGTGCCACGTGGAGGGTCTGATACGGCGACCAGCACAGCCCTCCTCTCATCTCCTTAGCCAGCCACCATGGGGATGATAGGGAAGGTGTGTGCTGTGGGGGTCTCTTAATACAGACCCCACCCACAAATCAGGCACAATACCCAGTTAGCATGGGCAAATATCCCTTAGCACCTGAGCTAACTTTTACATATCTGGTCCTTTCCATTTTTGTTGCACTTCTGTTCAGAAGGGAAACATTTCAAGGAGGTCTGAGCACCAAAATAAATGACCTAACTGGCACCATCATATTGGTTGCATTGGAACGATCAAGAAAGGGAAAAGAATGTGAAACATCAAACTCAGTAACATAGAACAATTTTATTTTTCACTCTATATTCTCCCCAGTAGTGGCTGTTGGCCCCTATCTGAGTAGCCCTCCCCACCCTGGCTATGCACCATCTCTGGGACTTACCCTTCACACGTCACGACTTGCCCCCTGTGACGGGGTAAGGGGGGACTTGCCCATGCCTCCCCCCCACCTAAGGCAGGGCCTAGTGGTGTCCAGTTAGTGATGTAAGATTGGCAAGAGGGCTGCTCGATAAAAATAAAAAAATAAATCATTTCATTACCAATACTTGTTACCACTAGTACTAACACCGAATACAAAACTCGTTGCCATGTATCGTTTCCGAGGTCTGCTGCTTGGGCTGCAGGAGGCTGCATTTTAATAAGCACAAGTACTCTACTTGGGCCAGTGGGATGTGTGTGGGGAAAGGGGATTCCCCCACTCTTTATCCCTACTGGATAGCAGTAGCTGTAATTTCGACCCGATACTGCCAACCAACTGCACCCTACAATTCAAAGACCCAAAGTTACAGCTGGACCCCGAAATCCCTGCAGACACAGGAAAATACATTTGATCTGCTCTTTAAGGTAGACAGCTGCCAAAATGAAACTGGCTCGGTTTACAAATCAGGATAACCATTCTAAGCTCAAGAACGTCATAATGCTGACATCCTTGTTGCAAAGAACTTTGAACAGCCAAGAAGGAGGCATGTGTGTGATGCCAATTTATGGAACTGATGCTTGCCTAATGGAAATGTCTGGCACCGTCTGGCATTACTATTATTACTTTTTGTCGCCCTTCGACATCTCCCTGATCTGTGCTGTTTCCCACCCAAACCATTTCGCACTACAATCGTGTCCCACTGCACTGCCTTATTTTAGGCACATTCTGTAAACATCCCCACATATTACTCATTCTCAGCCTCATCCACCTCTCCTAGGAAATATTTTCCAAGCCCCCCAACCCGGTCAACAAAACTAATAAATAAATCATTATGGATTCTAGTATTTTTCAGATTAGATCTTCAGTTGGGATGTTACAGCACAGAGAGAGAGAGAGAGAGGTCTGCACAATCTGGATCATTTTTTTCCACAGTAGTAACATACAGAAATAGATCTAAAATGTCAGACACAGGCTTGTCCGACTTCACTTTTTAAAGGGAAGAGCCTTACACTCAAGTGTGGGGCTAGTCCTAATTTGCACTTTACGTGCAAAAACACCCCAAAAAAAAAACTGTTTACTGCATTATAGTAGATTGTATCAGCCTGCTTCTGCTCACTTCCAAGGTGAGATTTTCTGTAACTACAAATACCAGAATCCCTTGCATCTGACATCAGAGCAGGACTGTAGCAGTGTAAGATTCAATAGCCTACAGTGCATGTTGTAGAATTTATAAGCTCAGAACCAGATATTTTCCAGTCCTGCTGTTCTTGGAGGGCTAAACACAGTTCTCTGTGACTGTACTTAGCCCCCGGGAGGACAGTAGGACCAACAAACAAAAGATCAACACTGATAAAAACTCTAACGTACACTGTTGGCTAGTGAATCTCCCACTGCTGCAGCTCTGCTATCAGCTGCAGGGGATTCTGGGCTTTCTAGTTACAGAAAATGTCTACCTGAAAGTCAGCAGAATCAGCCTGGCTCCTCCGCCTTAACACATGACACAAAGTGGATGAATTTTCATGGACTGGAGTAGTCATCCTGAGAGCCGCAGTTAAGAGGCATGCTCTGGGGCTTTCCTGGCGATGTCAAGGGTCTAGTGACTAGTCTGGTCGAGGACACAACTATAAATGTAAAGAAAAAATGCAGGACACTTTGGATATCTGTTACTGAGATACTGAATATTTTATTTACCCCAAATCATTATGTTTTGCAATCACACTGATATTGCTTTCTACTTCTTCTTTATTTGAGCAATGGTTTCAAAATATCTGGTCCCAGCCTATCCCAATAGCAGCTGCTAAATACATCTGGGCAGACCAAGACCCTATTGGAGTGATTCAGAATGTGAACGCCTAGTCCGAGGGCCATGACAGGCTGCAGACCAACAGTCGCTCCCCCGCCAATGTTTATTTTCACTTGACCCAATCGTGCACCCTGTGAGAATCCATTTCTGAGGAACTGACGCAGCAGGAGGCCCAGCACCAGGCGCCATGCCTGATGAAGTAACACAATTGGATTTTCATTGATCAGAAATCAGCGGGGCAGGAAAGATCCATTAGGAAAAAGGTTGGGAAAAAAAATGGCAAATGCTATCTTGCTTATCCAGCCAGGACTGGGCCGCAGATCTCAGCTCTTCTGCAGAATTTAAACTCAAAGAAAACTGCCACAGAACACACACTCAGACACACACTTATGTTTTTTGATGCTTGGGTTAAGTCAGGGGTCGACCTTAACATTCATTTACTAGCCCGGGTACTAGTGCAGATTGCCATAGGCTAGTGCAGAATCTCTGTTACTTGCCCGGCTGGGTTAGTGCAATTCCACCTGTGGAAAGCTGCAGTTCCATTCTCAACCTGGATATCAAATAAACAAACAAATAAATATAACTGTTATTTAATTTAAAGCCAGGCCCTTTTCATGGAGGTTTAACTATGTGCTGCCTTAGCATTAGTGAAATGAAAAAAATAGATGTCTATGTGTAGTGCATTTACAAACTGTTTCATTTTATACTAACTACTGCTTTTATTTTTTGCTGGTAAAGATCCTTTCTCCTTTTCCTGTCCTTGTTTAGCTCAGTACTCATGGCAGGCAGATCTGTGACTGTGCCCAGGAGCAGCACAGTTCTAGGGTTGCCACCTGTCCAGTTGTAGACCGGATAATCCAGTTTTCAGGGTCCTTATCTGGTCATCCAGTTTTGATTAAATGTAGTCCAGTTTTGGGCCATTTTGAGTGCTCAGACAGTATTAAAACTGATTGTATCAAATCATTCACTGTTGCATGCATGTCCAGGTTACAAAAAAAGTTCTAATGTTACTAGTCACAGGCCTTTGTTTGTAAAACCAGTCTCTCTAGGAGGTGTAAAGTATGGCCAGTAAGACCATTAGCAGTAAATCAACCTAATCTTTTCAACTCTGAATTTTGGTCATTTACTGCCATGACAGGAAACAGTTTTTACACCTTCATATGCTGTAATGGGTTCCTTTTTGTTTTGCCTATATTCTCATATGTTTTAAGGCACTTTTACACACAGGTCTATGTAACGGAATAACTGTTAGCGAAACAGTATTCCGTTACATCCCTTGTGTGTAAAGTGCATTTGGTTCGTTCCCTTGGTAAACTTTCATACAAACCGCAATCTCTGCTTCTTGCAATTTGCACCAACGTGTTTCGTTTGATCTGGCTGTGTAAAACAGCCATTCCAGTAGCACTGCATAAACTGCCATTAGAGCAGCAAACTCTGGGGGAGCCGAAACAAATGGAGGTGGGACTGGCTGGAATACTCGCGGGGTGTAAAAGGAAACCCGAGTACAACAGCACCACACAGGTAACGCTTATTTCGTTTTACAAACCTGTGTGTGAAAGCGCCTAGTGACCCACTTTTTCAGATTAGTTTTCACATTTTTATTGCCTTTGTCACTGTGTTGATTATTTCTCTCCTAAGTCCTCAGCAGCAGCTGCTCTTATTTTTTATACCACCAACCTGAACACTCCAAGATATTAGCTACACCTTTACAGGCCACTGGAATAAATAGCATGGAATGGTGTGTCTGAAATTGTGGAATGTGATGCAGCTTTATCCACTATGTAGCCGAGGTTGAACACATGGCGATATGAGAACAAATTATGGGAACAAAGTTAATTTCAGTCAACGGTGACAGAACCACTGACTCTTCAGTTACAGAAGCTGAGATAGTGTATGTGCGGTTTGCAGTGAAAGACACAGTGCAAAATCAGTTGGTAGGTGTCCAGACTGTTGGCAGGACAAATGCGATTCTATTTGCCTTTCATTTAACAAATCACTGTTAACCATACTGAATGTGGGCTACTGCAAATTTTTGCGGGCTATTGCAATCTCTGGTTCACTAGCCCGGCTGACTAGTGCAAAAAAAAGTTAAGGTTGATCCCTGGGTTAAGTGTCACAAGAGCTCCAGCATCACAGGGGAAACTTTGGGAAAACAATTTTAGACACACTTCAACTTTTATATTTCATCAATTTTCTGTACTTAATATCTCCTTTTTTTTTTTATAGTTACTTCTTGCCCTGTGCTTCACTGCGGCACTCATCTCCCTCCGGACTCCACAGGCACACGACGTTCAACACCTCCCTGACCTGCAAGCTTCATCCTCCATGGAGCCCTGGTTTACTCCCCAGGTGGGGTAGGGGGATTCACCTCCAACTCTGGAAAGTGACCCTGCTGAGCTACTAGCATCACCTTTTTCACAGTAACTCTGCATGTTAACAGAAATGGTGATTACTGCCAGTTAGACTTCATCTGCTCTAGCTACCACCCCCTCCCTGACACTACAATCCTCTGCGACAGGCACCATAATTTCCATGGCAACAGGATGAGATGTCACAAGCAGAGAATCCTGATGTCAGATGTGGACAAACAGCCCAAGCAGTGATGTCACAAGCAGAGGATGATGATGTCAGGTGTAGCCAAGGAGCAAGAGCAGATGAAGTCCGATGAGCAGCGATCACGTTTTCTTGTTAATGTACACAATTAGTGCATGGAGCCAATCGGTGCCTCTCCCTGCTGCAGCTGCTGCCTGTACTTCCCACCCATGTTCACTAAGCTGGCAACAGCATGGCGGTGATGGGCACCAGCTCCCCAAGAAGCAGGTCCTCTGGATGTTTGATTCTCCTCTCCCAGCTGGCCCTCTTATACCTCTCAACTGTCCCCGATTTTCAGGGACATCCCAAATCCCTCATACATTTGGCATTTTTGCCACTGAAGAGTAGAGATCTGAATCACAAAGACATTCCAGACAGTAGTTTTACAGCTAGTTCTCCATCAGAAAATGCTTTTATCACAAAACCACTTATTGGAACAGCTCCATAAACTATTACCTTTTTTTTTTTAGATGTGTCCCTGAGGCTGTTCGAGCAACCAGGATTGTGCTCCTGATTTTTGAAGCACGGGGGGTTTACAAGGGGTGCCTCTGATGTTTCCGCACTTGTTCCCAAACCTGGGTCATCGGCACTGCAAGCAACAAACTGCCACTGCACTGATGGGCCTGCATTGCATCATTGCCTCTAATTCCACAGTGTGCTTTTAACACATCATGTAGCCTGCACACTCCGCAGCCACCGAGATACTGCAGTCAGCTGTGCGGCACACCACACTTGCACAACAGCACGGGTGTTAATATTGGAAGGGCTTGCATTTCAAGTAACTTCAAACACACAAAAACAAACAGGACAAAACACTACTCCCACAAGTCCACTGCAGGCATGGTCTGACAAGGTATAGAATGGCACTTCAAACTATTCAGTCTGTGTGTCATGTTGAAATGAACAAAACTAAAAGCAAAGGCTTTGATCATAAGGCAATCCCCTCTCCTTGCATGCTCAACTTTTAAGATGGGGGGTAGGGCAGGACACTGGGTAAAAAGGTAATCTCAGCAAAGCCAGAGTTTCATGAAGAGCAGGGCTGGCTCTGAAACACACATAAAAACCATGGGGAGTCAATCTGATGGGCTTTTTCAGAGGGAGGGTATGAAGGAGCTGGGAGGGGGGAGAACTTTATTTCGACAACAACTTGAAGCCCCTGTGTTATGATTACTCCAAGCTTTGGTTCAATCCCCAACCCCAACAACAGTCGGTTGACATTCCCCGTCCTAACTCCATAAACCTCTTCACAGGTTCTTAAAGCAGAATAAAGCCTCGTCAGTTGCTCCACTTCAGCAAATCTGCTGCTCTTCCCCCACAAAAACAATGACTGGAACACAAAAGGTGGCGGTACTGATGCCCTTTCCCCTGGACGTCTGATCACGAGTCCCAAGGAACTCGGGGGGAGGGGGACCCTGGACACTTTCTCTGGGATTCAGGGTAGCCCCCTCCCCCACCAGCTAATCTGATCAGGAGTCCCATGGAACTCAGGGGCACCCTGGACACTTACTCTGAGGCTCTGGGAAACTCCTCTCCTCCAACAAAATCTGATGTGCTGAGCTCCGGAAACAAAGACTAGACTGCTGAAAGGATGTTGTCAAGTTTGATTATCTTGCTATGAAGTCACAGCTATTAATACAAATTTTAGTTCTCCTTCTTAAATGTAGACACAAATGTTGGTAATGTGAAAACAAAAATAGGGAAGTGGCAGACTGCCCCTGGAAGCAGACAGCGAGGGGTTAATGGAAGCCAACCGCAACACGCTTATTAAAGTGATCAATAGCACTGAGATACTAAACCAGCTGAACCCACAGTATTGATCGGCAAGCAGATGATAAACCTGTTTATTATCATAATTGCAAGTCCTTGACAGAGCCTTGTTGGGTATCCTGGACAGTCTGCGTGTGCGGCGATGTCCAGAAATTTTTGAAAGGGGCAAAGAGAGGGAGAGAGAGAGAAACGGGATTCTGGCTGGTTAAACGGGATCCATCCAACTTTTTTAGTGGCAGCTGTGATAAAAAAGAACCCTTGGTATAGCATGGAGGTGAGAGATACAATTCTGTGCACCAAGGGACAGGTGAGAATTATAAATCTGACTGTGCAACATGGCACAGGTGAGAGGTAGGAATCCTCCTGTGCAGCACGGGACAGGTGAGATGTAAGGTTCCTGCTGTGTAGTGTCAGACAAGTTATAGGTATGAGCTCCCCCATGCAGCGTGTGACAGGTGAGATGCATAAACCTCTGAAGCACCGTGTGACACAGGTGAAAAGGACAACTCCTCCTAGTGAGAGGTAGAAATCTTGCTGTGAAGTGTGAGACAGGTTAGAATTAGGCCCTGTCCACACTACACCACTTACAGTCTGTAACGGTTCCAAACCGCTAAAGACCGGAACCGTTACAGTGTGTCCACACTGCCGGCAAACAGTCTCAATAACGGTTTGGAACCGTTACAGCCCGTCCACATTGTGGGTGCCGTGTAACCATTAAGGCTGCACCCTATCCCACAATGCAGTTCGTGCTGCACTGGGGGAATCCTGGAGCTACAACGCTCACACGTCCACACTATGGCTGGTAACGTTACTGGGGCACAACCGTTTTCATAACCATTGTTCAAACCACCTCATAAGTGGTTTCAACAACGGTTACAAAAACGCTTTTTGTAACGTTACAGGTGTAAATGCAAACCGTTACAGTAATGGTTTGAGCCCTCTGTAACGTTACAGAGGCATAGTGTGGACAGGGCCTTAGGAATCCTCCTTCAAAGCATTGGGCAGGTGGAAGTTATGAATCCTACTATGCAGCTTGTAGGAAGTGAGAAATATGAATCCCCCTGTGCAGCGTGGCACAGGTAAGAGGTAAAACCCTGTGGTACTATGTAGGATAAATGAGTAGTAGGACTCCCTTTGTGCAGCTTGGAACAGAAGACAGGTAGGAATCCACCTGCACAGGGTGGAACAGGTGTGTGGTATGAATCCCCCTGTGGTGGTGGGACAGATAAGAGGCAAGAACCCCCCCTGCACAGCATGGGACAGGTGAAAGGTATGAATGAGGCATGGGACAGGTAAAGGCATGATCCTCCCTGCGCTGCATGGAACAGGAGAGAGGTAAGAATCCACCTGCGCAGCATGGGGCAGGTGAGAGGCATGAATCCCCTCTGCACAGTGCAGAACAGGGGAGAGATAGGACACCCCCCTGCACTGTGTGGAACAAGTGAAAGGTGTGAATCCCCTATGCAGTTCTGGATAGGTGAGAGGCATGAATCCCCCCTGCACAGCATGGGACAGGTTAGAGGTATGAATCCCCCTGTGCAATGTGGGACAGGAGAGAACCATGAATCCCTCTGTACAATATAGGGCAAGTGAGAGATATGAACCCTGCTGCTTATCATGGGACAGGTGAGAGCCAGCCCCCCTCCCTACAGCATGGGACAGGTCAGAGGTATGAATCCCCTTGTGCAATGTGGGAGAGTTGAGAAGCCAGAATCCCCCCCCCCCCCACAACATGGGGCAGATAAGAGATAAGAAACTTGTTGCTTATCATGGGACAGGTGAGAGACACACACACACACACACATAGCATGGGACAGGTTAGAGGTGCAAATCCCCCTGTACAATGTGGGACAGGTGAGAAACAGGAATTCCCTCCTGTGCAGCATGTGACAGATGAGAGGTACAAATCCTGCTGCTTATCATGGGACAGGCCCCCCCTTCCCTGCACAACGTGGGACAGGTTAGAGGTGTGAATCCCCCTGTGCGATGTGGGACAGGTGAGAGACATGAAGTCCTTCCCTGTGCAACATGTGACAGATGAGGTACAAATCCCGCTGCTTATCATGCGACAGGGGCCCCCCCCCCGAACAGCATAGGATAGGTTAGAGGTACGAATCCCACTGTGCAATGTAGGACAGGTGAGAGACATGACTTCCACTCCCCACCCCGTGCAAGATGCGACAGATGAGAGGTACAAATCCTGCTGCTTATCATGGGACAGGCCCTCCCCCCACACAGCACGGGACAGGTTAGAGGTGGAAATCCCCTGTACAATGTGGGACAGGCGAGAGGCATGAATTCCCTCCTGTAGTCGAGCCCAGTGGCACGAGGTTGGCGCTGGGCGCCACACCTCACTTTCATGCCCGGTGACCGGGTTAGGAAGCAGCTCGGGTCATCAAGGGTTGGCGAGGGAGATAGGCTGGAGCGTCTGGGGACAGCTCACCTTCTCCGGAGGGAGGGGGACTTCCATCCTGGCAAGCGGCGACCCCTGCCAGAGGCTGGGGGAAGAGACAGCAAGCTGGAGTCTCGGGGGTATGATTGGTTGCAGGTGTAGGCTGGCAACCAATCAGCTTCGGGGGCTGCTCCTTCGCGGAAGGAGGGGGGGACATTGTGGAGGACAGCAGATGCCTTGATGCAGGGGCACGTAGCATCCCTTGAGGAACATGGGAAAAACCCCCTCAGAGTCAGGATGACGGAACGCCGAGCTGGGTCCCGATGTGCCAGCACCTGCCTGCGACCCAGGACCCTGATGAGATTCAAGATTCGCGGGGTCACCTGACCCCGGCCGGGGGGTTTCCGTGGCTAGATGGAGGGACCAGAGGTTGCAAGGTAGGTGCTGGCAGGGGCAGGCTTGATGGGCGATTCCTGAAGGAAGCAGTTCTGTGGGGCAGTAGGAGGAGAAAAACAGAAATTAAAAAAAAAAAAGAATTCCCTCCTGTGCAACATGTGACAGATGAGAGGTACAAATCCTGCTGCTTATCATGGGAAAGGCCCCTCCCCCGTACAGCATGGGACAGGTTAGAGATGTATATCCGCTGTGCAATGTGAGACAGGTGAGAGACATGAATTCATCCTTGTGCAACATGTGACAGATGAGAGGTACAAATCCTGCTGCTTATCATGGGACAGGCCCACCTCCCCCCGCACAGCATGGGACAGGTTACAGGTACAAATCGCCCTGTGCAATGTGGGACAGGTGAGAGACATGAACTTCCCCCTGTGCAACATGTGACAGATGAGAAGTACAAATCCTGCTGCTTATCATGGGACAGGTCCCCCCTCCCTCAGCACAGCATGGGACAAGTTAGAGGTACGAATTCCCCAGTGCAATGTGGGACAGGTGAGAGACATCAACTCCCCCCCCCCCCCGGTGCAACATGTGACAGATCAGGTACAAATCCTGCTGCTTATTACTGGACAGCCCCCCACACACACACACACACAGCATGGGACTGGTTAGAGGTACGAATCCCCCTCTGCAATGTGTGACAGGTGAGAGGCATTAATTCCGCCCCCCACACACAACACAGGGCTGGTGAGAGACATGAATCTTGCTGCTTATCATGGAACAGATGAGAGCCAAAAAAAAAACAACCTCTGCACAGCATGGGACCGGTTGGAAGTATGAATTCCCCTTTGCAGTATGGAATAGGTGAGACATGATTTCCCCCTGCGCACCATGGTACAGATGAGCGGCATAAATCACACCACCTTGAGCAACATGGGACAGGTGAAAGGTATGAACCTGATGCTTTGTGTGGGCTAGGTGAGAGGTGTAATCCAGAAAAATAAGGAAAGGGCAGTGCACTCCAGGAGACACTGATGTGAAGTGCTAGATCCATTACAAGGACTTCATCAGGACTGACGCAGTGTCCATGGAACAGACCAAGGCAACTGCACTACTGTAGTTAACCGTGATCTTTTTTCGCAAATTAACTAGAACTGGTTTAGCTCCAAATTCCATTTCTTGGTTTGGTCATTTGTCTGGCCATATCCAATGTGTTGGTACTGGCTTGGTTATGTCCCTATCAATCATGAGAGTGGTCCCTCAAGACTCATTTTTAGGTCCCTTATTGTTTTCTCTGTTTCACTTCCTAGTGTACGTTCTAGCTGAAACCCTCTCTTGTAAGGTCAATGATTTTCCACTTTCAACGGAAAGCACCGATTAAAAAAAATTAAAATTGGAATTTGTCATTTTTAAACTAGTACCTGGGAGTCAGTTTTTCATGGAAGAACCCCCTTTCCACCATTTTTTTGAGAAAACCCCTCCGCTTTAAGCCACATGTTTGTATGAAAGATGCTGATCTGTCCTCAATTTGGGCGAAAAAGGGGAAAAAATGTATTTTAAGATTTTCCAAAATGGAACTGGCCATTTCTAAAAATGGAAAATCCAGAAGGCTTGTGTGAAACAGGTAAGAAGTATAACTCCTCCTGTGTAGCATGGGGGAAGTGAGAGGCCTGAATCCTTCTGTGAAGCACAGGAGAAATGAGAGGTATGAATCTACGAAGCACAGGAGAGGTGAGAGGTATAAATCCCTCCTGGGTAGCATGGGCAAGGTGCGAGGTATGAAGTCTGCCATGCAGTACGAGGATACAGGTGAGAAGTATAAATCTCTCTGTACGGCATGGGACAGGTGAGAGGGATGAAACTGCACCACTGCGTGGAACAGGTGAGAAGAATGACTCCCCCAGCGCAATATGGGATAGGTGAGACTGAGAGGTATGAATGCCTTTGTGACCCATGAGTTAGGTGACAGGAAATGAATCCCCCTGAGCAGCATAAGACAGATCACAGGTAGGTATGAATCCCACTGTGCCGTGTGAGACAGATCACAGGTAGGTATGAATCCCACTGTGCCGTGTGAGACAGATCACAGGTAGGTATGAATCCCACTGTGCCGTGTGAGACAGATCACAGGTAGGTATGAATCCCACTGTGCCGTGTGAGACAGATCACAGGTAGGTATGAATCCCCCTGTGCTGTGTGAGACAGATAAGTGGTATGAATCCCCCTGAGCAGTATGGGAGAAGTGAGACGTTATGAATTCAGTTTTGCTCTGTTAGACTGCTGCAAGGTATTCACTAACAACTGAAAGTGTTGTAGACTTTGAAACTGCAAACGCAAAGTATTTAAGACTGCTAGGGTGCAGTACCACATGACAGTGGCTGACACTATGGAGTACAAAAGCCAGAGACAATCAGTTCCACAGGACAGCTGCTGTGAGACAAACGAAAGGGCTGGTGCTACATGAAGGGTAGCTACCCCAAAACGAACACAGTTCCACGCACCCCTGACGAAGGCTCACGCTGAAGCACTGGGGTTTGGGGGTGAGACCCTGGTCAACTAAATGCACGTTGTTGTTACTTCTGTAAACCCCCCCCCACCACCAAATCGGGGGTTTACCTTAGCCTGTTAGCTCCAGCTTACTCTCCTCAGGTGCTTCCTGAAACGCTTGCATATTTTTTTTGTCCCCTGGTCTTGTCTCTGCTCCTGTGTGCCCTAGCTTGAGCCTCAGTGTGAATTCGACCTTTGGGGCTCCAAAGACTTGGATCGTGATCACCCACTCGAGACACGCACACCGGTGAAGCGTGGATCGTGTAGGTGCCAGCGGCGCCTCTGATCTTGTGACCAGTTGTCTCGCGGTCGATAGGGAGAGTGTTTCAGTGCCCCATCTGACTAAGGGGACCTGGTGACCAGAAGACAGGGCCCTGAGTGCCCGCTCTCTCCAACATTTGAGGAGCTCTACGAGGTGTTCACGATTGGAGCTCGTGAATATTAATGAGCCAGAGCCCTGGTTGCATTAATATTCATGAGGGTGCTTCTGCCCTCGGGGAACGTATTTTGGCCACAACCAAGAGAAGGAAAAAAGATGTTTTATAATAAATAATGTAACTGCTGTATGTGATACTGGGACTCAGATAAACAGCCTGCCGGTTGCAATAGGAGGGGCTGCAGCGACAGGAAAATGGACTGAGGAATCTATTTGATCTGTGCAGTGACAGCAAGTTCACATCCAGGGTTACTGAACTGTGGGGCATTTGGGAAAATATTCACTTTATTCTGGCTGCACTAGGACTTTTTGGGGGACTGTACCTATTTTGTTTAAGGGACTGTATGTTTAAGCAGCCATTACAGAGCAACACAGCCAATTGCAAAGCTAAAATATCAAAGCCAGGACTTGTGGGACTTTAGCCAAAGCTCATGGGACGTTTACCAAGTGCTCATGGGGAACTGCAGGAATCTAACTTCAGGCACCAAAACAGTAAACCAACTGTGCATCGAGTGAGGTTCATGCATAATTCATTTTCTTGACTGTGAGAGAGCTGATCATAGCTCAGTTGTGGGAGGACTGAAGATTTCAGGAACCTTGATAACGGAGATTCTACCGTGAGAAGCCCGAGTGAGTACTTTTGTACCCTCTGGTGCAAGAATGAAAAAGAACTTGCTTTAATCCTATGCCCAAGTGACTGTGCTATGTGAGTTCGTTCTTTGGTCTCCACTCTGCATCTGCTGCGCCTAACCGTAGCCCAGCACAGGTGGACCTTTGTTGGAAATTTCGTTACTTTTGACTGTTCTTTTGGTCTGCACCTTGCATCTGCTGCGCCTGTCTCCCCCCCCCCCCATCTTTTTCCCTCTGGTCACTACCTGCGGGGCCTCTCTCAAGCATCCTGACCTGATCCTGCCCATCTGAGGTCCCCCATCCTGAGCCTCCCCACAGTACCCCCCACACTGCAGCTTGGCACCCTGGCTTAACCCCCAGGGTGGGGCTGCTATTCCTCTTGGCGCTCTCAGAAACAAAACCGCTGCAGGTGGGGCTTGGGGAGGAGAAAATTAGGAGACTGGGTGGGTGGGATCTCGAGGAGGACATGAGGGTCAGGTGCCGTCACCTACCCCGCAGTGCAAGGTTTTTCCTTGTTCTGGTGTGCTCTACCCCTTTCCAGAGGTGCGATGTGCAATGACGCAGCATAGGTGTGTGCACGCCCCACGCGCTTCCGCCCGGGACGTCTGCCGACACCTCCTTCCTGGCCTCCGCAAGTGCTCCCAAGTGCAGTGCTCCTTGCCTCCACAGGGTGTCACTAGTACTGGGAGACACTTCCTATCCTCACCCCAGTAGAGGAAAGCTGTCATCGGACGCTCAATCCTCTCCTTCCCGGCCAGCTCCTGGAGACCAGAGCTTGTTCCCGAACCTGGGTCGCCATTGTGGCGTCCAGCACCTCAACCCTCACCACCAGGCCGGCTGCTGCACCTGTCTTGTCCAGCGCAGGTGGACCTGACTGCTCTGGGGGACCCAAGTGAGCCCAGAACATAGTATAGATGTGCCGATATGTGATGTCTGCTATGGAGCCTACAGGATTAAAGTGGGAGCACTCAGTACAGAGGCTCATCCTGACTTTGCCTGGAAGGTTCAGTATTGTGCTAACTATCCGGTCAAGATGTCCAGTGGAACTGCAACCTACAGCCAATTACCACCAATCAGACTGAGACCCCAAAGTTTGAATTTGACTTCAGTAACCTGGAAATTACTGTGTTCTAAGCAATCTGACCAGGGCGGCGGCCATCCGGGCCCCTGGTTGAAGAAGCCCTACATTCTTCAATTGTACCAGATGTGTCTGAACTTTAAATGTGCTGAATGTAACAAGTCATATAAATGTGATGAACATTCAGAGAGGAATACTTAACTTCCAAACCCGGTGTGATCGACTGGTTGCATCTGACCAATGTTTCAACTGCAACAGGTAGGGCAATCCCTGCACACCTCCCAAAAAGACTGTAATAGTTAAAATTTCTAATGTTGAAAGCCAAATCGCAATTTTCTGATAATCAAGCCAGCCAACAAACAGCTGCACCATCCAACATGCCTGCCACCATCAAGGGACTGCCTTGGTAACTGGGTACCCAGGGTAAAATGTGTGGGATTGCAGGGTCTCATACTAACTCGAGGGGAACTGGTACCAGTTGTGGGTAAAAAATGATAATGTGTTCCATCTGATTATAGGCAGTTTAAACAGCCAGGGCTCTGGGTATCAATGTTGGAACAATGTGAGAGTTTCTTCTGATTTACTAACAGGTATCCACCCAGCTGGAGGGTTTTCAGCAGCACAAACCAAAACCAACCCAAGCCAAATCTACTGTAAATCTTGTAAATAATACTAATGGTAATCATAATTGCATAACCTCTACTCCTTTGTTTCCCCATTCCTAATCCCTATGCCCCCCCCAAATAAATATTGTTGTTTTTGCAAATATTGGTGTCGCGAGCATATTGTTAGAGAAAGACTTTAAATGGTAAAGTGTTTGAAATGTGGGAAACATCCTTGGGCCATGTGTTGGGGTGGCTAAAGGGTATAGTGGGTGGTATGACATCCCAGGCAGTTGTACCAGATAACAGCTAGGTCATGTTAAAGCTAAACTCTGGGAGGAGGCACTGCACAAAGGTAAAAGCATGGAAAGAACCAGTTTTAAATAAGTTTGGGAACCCAGGCCCCTTAGCCTTGGTCTGACCGGGCAAGGTTGGGGTAGTAACTCTAGGAGTAGAGCCACCTAAAGGTTACACTTCTTTGTGGAAAGTTCTGAAAAAGCCAGAGACAGCATGGAGTCTCCCCGGTGGCAGATGCCAGAACATAATGGACTTAATCCAAACCAGTCAAGTAGCACTAGTATGCCTGTAAAAATATGATCCGAAGACTTCCTTACGTCCTGCTCCTTTGGGGCAGAGTGCCTTGATAGCACTCTCTATCCTTTGGAAGAGCTGAAGTGAGCAAGAAAAGGCAAAAAAAGATGGAAAGGTTTGACATTGTGAATTGCAGGGTATGAGAGGCGAGAAGAAAGGTGGAGGTGGGGCGAGGTCCCTCTAATCCCAGCCTTTCATAAGTAAATCTAACAAAACAAATACCTCGGCAGTGACTGAATCCTGCACCTGGTAAAACAACACTGAGGACTCATAGACACCTGCAATTATCTCATGGACTCTAGTTCTCTTAAAGGCACAGACCCATGGCTAGCAAACATAGGATATTACAGTTACATAATGACATTATGACTCATCAATCTCCCCCACCCCACTATGTCAACAGGAGTATTTGTCTATACCCCTTCCCATATGTAATACAGTTTCTGAACCTTGGCAATATTATCCATTAGTATTGCCTTTGCTGAGTACCTAATCGCAAACACTCCAGAGACTCCATCCCTGCTCTGAAGATCTCACTGCTAGATTTTGAGAGATGGCAGTTTTGGTTAAGTTATGAAACTCACAGGTTCTTCTGAATGACGGCAGTTTTGGCCCAGTTCTGAAAATCTCATTGTTAGGCACCAAGCGAGGGTTAACGTAGACAAAGATCAGAGAGACTCTGTCCCAGCTCTGAAACTCCCACTGTTAGGTTCGGTTTGGCCAAGTTCTGAGACTTGGAGTCCCTGCTCTTAAGCTCTCACCATTAGGTTTCTCTGTAAGGGCAATTTCGGCAAAGTTCACAGACTCTGCCCTTGCTCTGAAGATCTTCAGGATCTCAATTTTAGTTTCTTTTGAGAGACTGTAATTCTGGCCAAGTTCTAAGACTCAGTCCCTGGGCTAAAGACCTCGCCGTCAGCTGCCGAGTGAAAATACTGGCCAAGATATGGCTCTAAACTTAAAATAAGGAATTAATTTCAAGGGAAGGTGTGAGTGGCGTCGACAGGAAACATGCCTGAAGCAAGACAGAGTTGGGGATTGAGCTGTACTCCTTTTAATAGTGTGCGTGTAATTTTAGGACATGGGGTGGGACTGTAAGACCCACTCTGCAACTTTCTGGAGGGTGATGTTGAAAACAGCAAAGTACTACACTCGAGTAAGCTACTTACATGCCACAGCACAAAGACCCTCCAATGTGCTTAATTTCTGAGATGCCCTACAATTAGCCATCACATCCCTGAATTTCTGCTGAAGGCACAGACTCCCACACAGAGAAAACACTGGAGACTGTATTCAACATTCAATGGCGAGCATCAAACCGAATCGGTGGTGGGGGGTACGTGACAAGCACCTCGAAAAAGCTATAAAGAATATTATAGACTAACTAGAGAAATAAGGCAGCAGTTCTGTCCACATTTCTTACTACATCAGCAGTCATCTTTTTGTAGGGGTCCCCTAAAGAAGTTTAACCCATTCAGATTCAGTGCTAGACAACCCAAGTCCATCATTCAGAAATTGAGTCAAGCCAACCCAGCCTTGCAAGGTATGAGAGTTTGTGTAAAAACATTTTATGTTAATTTAATAAAATGTATTACCCACAGCTTGTGTACTTCTGGCCAAAGAACATTATTCCTGGCCTCTGTGCAGTCCAGAGTGTACTTCAGCCATGTCCTTAGCCTTTCAACTTCACAAGCAAGTACTGTACTTCAACCATGCAAGACAAGAGAACAGACAGGGGCATGGTAGGGCCACTGAGCTTGGGGAACAGGTGGTAGTATAGTAAGCAAGCATAGCATGCTTGCAGAAAGGCTGAACGAATATGCCATTTCGATACTCTCCTGGGAGGAAGGAGGATCAGGCTTCAAATAAGAAAGTTATAAACAAGTATTGTGTAGGACAGTGACTAAGATGTTAGAATCTCTACCAATATGGTGGTGGGGCAGTTTGGGGATGAAGGTTAACAAGTGTGTGTCAAGGCAAAGTCACAGACATCCGAGAATACTCAAGAATGTGAAATGAGAAAGCAGTACCACTAGCAGTAGTTGTCCAGAAATCACTAGGTATGGGGGGCAGGGGGTTGCCTGTAGACTGGAGAAGGTCAATGTTATCCCTGTATGGACGAAAGGAAATGCAGTTGGCTAGGGGAACCGCAGGCTAGTGAAGCTGACCTCAATAATAGCCTGTAGAATAGGTTATGAGAGGGGACCACAGACGAAAGGGATTGTGTATTCTTTTAAAATTAGGCTAGGTAAGTTTCAATTTTTTGTTAAAGACCATGCCTTTGGTTTGAAGCGGTGGTGGTGGTGAGGGGGCTACAGGCTATGCCCCCCGTGCCCATTTAAAGAGAATTCTCAGACTTTCATTGAACATGTTTTTTCTTGCTTGAAGCTTACAGTGGACAGTGTTCTGCGTTTCCTTGCAGAAACCACAGGGTTAACAACACACTCAATGATTCGTGGAAGAGGCCACAGGGCTACCAAAGTAGTCCAGTTTCTGAGGCTGTGGCTTAAAATGATTTTGTGATCCCAAGGTACCACTTTCAGGATATGGTACCTTAGGTCTGCAATAGTCCTTTTGTGTTACTTTTAATATTTTATTTTGAGCCTTTATTTAGTGGTAAAAGACTATCTTGGCCCCGACAAGGTGGCCTGATGATCCCTTCCACTTCCCATTTGAAAGCCATGCCCCCTTGCTCTGGCACATTATGACGTGCAGCAAGGGAGAGCATGGGGGCGCGCGCCATTGAAATGAATGGGACTGAATTTTCATCACTCTTCATTATGAGGGCGAGCTGGACAGTAATGAAGGCCACCGCTCGACTAACAACGGTCTTGTTAGTTGAGTGATGCCTTCATTACTCTCCAACTCACCATCATAATGTATTAAAAAGAAATGAAACTTCAGTTCCATTCATTTCAATGGGGCGCACCCCATGTTTTCTCTTGCTGCATGTCATAACGTGCCTGAGCGTGGAGGCATGGAGATGACTCGGAAAGTGGAAGGGATTGGCTGACTGCCTTTTTGGGGCCAAACTACAATCCCTTGCCACAAAATAAAGGTTCAAAATAAAATATTAAAAGTAACACAAAAGGACTATGGTGGACCCTTATAAGGTACCATATCCCAAAAGTGGTACCTTAGGTCCGCAAGTGTACAAATTCACTTTAAGGACTGACAATGCACCCCAGCAGCAAATCAAGACACTTCTATGCACAACTTCACCCTTTCTATGCGTAACTTCACCCTCACGCTCTATGCTCTTCAAATTAAGGATGCTGCTCCTTAAACAAAATTACTGGCTTTCAGATCATCACTGATACAGGCTCTGCATTTTTTTTAACCAGACTCCATGCTTTGACCTACAGAGCCCAGCAGACTCAAGCTTCCCCTTCCCCTCTCCATTTTTCACTCTGAACTTAGACAGCCCACCCATTTTTCATTATCCTAAAGTAACTGGTTGTTCATGTGATCTTAGTTTAATATTAATAAACATTTTAAATTATAAAATGGGGTTTAAAAAATGTGCTTAAATCGAACAATTTCATTGGTTAAAACTTGGCACATGACCATTAATTATTTACCTAGGAACTACATAGTTCAGAACTATAACAAAAATCTGTGCACTCACCAGCTCATAGATTATCAAACAGACATTAATTCATGTCCATACAATTTTATTGTAGAAAAATGCTAAAAAACAGACTGATTGACAGAACACAGATCTCCCCACATCATCTTCTTGGATGCACCAACTCGTGAGCCACTGTTTGAAAAAGTGCAGAAAATAACTACTCTGCCCAAATCTACATAGCAACAGACTTCTTACAAAAACAAAACACTACACCACATGCTGGCAACAAAATTCAACTTTAAAAGTAACAAATCAAAAAAAAAAAAAAAAAAAAACACACTTTGCACCTTCGTTTTTATGCATCACTCGTACTGCCATGCCCAGTGCCATGAACTACATCAGATCCCACTCTCAACCCAACCTGGAAAAAAAAAACTAATAAAACAGATGATTTTGCAGAGAGCGCACTTCAAATGGCACCTGCGTTTACAGCATAACACAGAACCTGTTGGGGTGGGGGGTTGGCGAGGTACATGGAAGACTATCACATATATGTTTGCTTGTCTATAATATGTTGATTTTTTGGGAAACAAAACAAAAAAAAAAACTTGAATAAATTACACTTATTAAAAAAAGAAAAGAAAAAGAAACAGTGCATTGCATCCAGAGCATTCAAATACCCGAGAATAGTCACATATCCAGTATCTTCCACAGTAGATGTATGGACAGTATCGAAACAGTCAAAAACATCTACACTGCACAAAACAATCTACCTCCTGTACAAGGCAAGACACAAGCAACTTCCAGCAGCTTATCACTGGATACCTGGGCACTACTCCACCAGTGTGTATATATGGACTCTGTTCACAGTACTAATCACGTGTCATCTTTGTTTCTGCACATTATCACAAACCTTGACAAATAAAGTAAATAAACCTACTTTAAATGGCAGATTTTGTTATATACATATAGATAGCTTTTTCTCTCGGAGGTCTGGGGGCAGGCATGCTGTGGTCCTCCCTCGGAAGACCTCACTCCACCCTGTGAACCGGGCTCCACTGAACCTCCCCACAGTGCCCGATTTTCTTTCATTTTCTCCCAGGACCCCAGAACACGGTTGTGCATGTGGATGGAGGTGCACATGTGCTTATGACTCTGGTGACGGCCCTTCCTCCCACCTGGCCTAACGCCAGGCTCCTTACGGTTTGGCACTACCACCTAGCCTCCACTGGGTGACAGTCAAGAGCCGGGGAAACCCATGTCCCTCCCCAGGAGAGGAGAGGAGAGCTGCCCTGTGGCTGCTCAATCCAGCTCCTCGTCCTCCTTCCTCCCGGCTGACACACAGCACCCCAGGCTCATTCCCAAACCTGGGTTGCCGGCGTGGGAGGAGGTAAGACGTCCAGTGCCTCAGCCCTCCATGCCACTGGGCCAGCTATTAAATGGCAGATTTATTTTCATTTAATTACAAGCATAAAATGGCATTAAACCTGTCTATTGTCTATTTTTTCAACAATAACCCCTCCCATTTTATAAGTGACAAGCCACTACAGGGTGTGCAGTTCCTGGCAAATAATGCATGCCCCGGTTGCACTGGAGGACACTTAGCCTGTGGCCTTATGCCTCACAATGCACACAGGGCATGCATTATTTACAAAGAACCACACACCTTGTGGTGGCTTACTGCTTACCGGAATAAGCCTAGAAGACGAATGATGATCTAACGCCTTGACAAGCTAAGGTACTGGATGCTCAGAGATTTCTTTTACAGCAGGGGTCTCCTCTCCTCCCTGCCAAAGGTCATAAAATGTCATCATGAACTGGGCCTGGAAGGTGCCTCCATCTGCCTACTATGCCTCCATTGCTAGTTTTCCATTTCCTCTCAGAAGAAAAGGTGCTCAAGAACAAGGGGACATGCAATGAAGTTGGAGTGGGGTAGATTCAGGAGAGTGGTGAGGAAATACTTCGCCACAGAGAGAGTGGTGGATTCCTGGAACAGCCTCCCAGTGGAGGTGGTGGGGGCAAAAACAATGTTGGGTTTAAAAATACATGGGACAAGCACAATGGAATCATAGTGGAAAGGAAGAGGAGAGCAAGAAAGAGCTGTAGATCAAGCACGGTCTGATGTAATAGTCTAGGTAGGGGAGAATGGGCAGACTGGATTGGCCAAGTGGTCCTTATCTGCCATGAAATTCTATGTTTCTATGTTATGTTTCTCTCTCCAGACAGGAAAGCATATAACAAATCTGTCTTCAGCCTCGACTTTTTGGAGATTTATTACTATGCTTCCCTAAAGTACTTTAAGTCTTAAGGGAACCTTGTTCCTGTGGCACCTCAATGGTGACCCCCCCACCTCCAAAGAGGGGGCTCCTCTGCCCCATGATTGGACTCAGTAGTACTTTGAAAGAGTGTTTGTCCCCCTCCTGAAGCTCCCTGGAGTAATTTTCAAAGGCTGGACAGTTCTGCAGTATTTCAATCTGATTTATGATAGTTTACATCCAATTCTGATGCAAATTGCTATACACAGAAATAAATTAAGGACCAGGTTAACCTTGCTGGCAGCTGTGTCCAGACGCAACTGTATCTGAACCTTGAATACTGGACATAACAGAGCACTGAAAATTGCACTTGCAGTAGCTACGTCCTAGCTCTGAAAATTAGACACTGAAGCAATTTACTGTGCTGTCCAAATCTCCACACAAAACTGCATCTAGGCACAGGGCAACCCCCACCCCCATTGTTCAGCGATGCCTTGTAACAATGCTACCATATTCTGAGACAGTGCAGAGTGCAACGTTATATAATGAGCAATCATTTTTCTTGTGTAGTCCGTTATATAAGATTTTAATTAGATGAAGCATACCTAGTTAACCATTTATAATCTTAGTAATGTGTTGTTTGCACAGATCAAATGTTTTAAACTTGCTTACAAGTATTTACCAAAGTACTGTAATTATAGTTAGTAACATTTTACAGGGTGGTGTCAGCAATACACTGAGTGTTCATGATACTAGGTAGACTTTTTTAATCCGGCTCTGGAACCAGATAATAAGACTTAAGTTTCCTTTTTATTAAGCAACTGGTCACTTTTAATTATCCAATTCTGAAGGCTGGTGAAACCCGGTGAATGTTTATTCTGTACATGCCGAACACTAGATTTGCTTTCAGAGAGTCACTTATTTGACCAGAATAGGACTGAAAATAAGATTTAAAACTACAAGGGGATGAAACTATGTAAAAGGGGCCAGTCAGGGAAGCCTTCATACAATTCTATTCCAAGTTGTATCAGAGTGAGTGCCAGGATTGGGGGGGGGGGGCTGCTTTTCTGGCCGCCATGGCCCTCCTGGCCCCCTCGAAGGAGCAAGTGGAGCTGTTAAATACGCCCCTTTCTTTGGGTGAGATATGAGCAGTGGTGGGACTGGCAAAGGGTAATGCGGCTGGTCTGGATGGCCTCCCTGTGGAATTTTACAGGGTGGTGGGGACTCTTTATGGCAGTACATGTTTGAAATATTTCAGGAAGAAGGGGGAATTGCCTAGGTCATGTGGACTAGTGACCAGTGACCATTACTGTCACACACAAGGAAGGGAGGGACCCTACTGACTGCGCTGCCTATCGACCAATCTTGCTGTTGAATTGCGATGTCAAGATTTTGGTGAATCCATTAGCATATAGGCTACAGGTGGTACTACCTGATCTAGTGAGGGATGATCAAACTGACTTTATTAAGGGGCGCCACTCATATCATAATATCAAGAAGGCTGCTGGGGGTGCTTCACTGGGGGGTGGGGGCATGTGTGCTCTCCCTGGATGCCGAGGAAGCCTTCAACAGGCTGGAGTGGTGCTACATGTTTAATGGGCAGACTGGACGGGCCTTGTGGTCCTTATCTGCCGTCAACTTCTATGTTAAGATTATGGAAGTATTTAGCCAGGGGGAACAGTTCATTAATATGGTGCGACTATTATAGCAGGCCCCCCGAGCCAATATCTGAATTAACGGAGAAGTGTCAAGGGAGTTTAAACCGGGCAGAGGGATGAGACAGGGTTGCCCCTGTCTTCATTCCTGTTTGCTTTAGCAATAAAACCCCTGACAGATGCCATGCGGACCAGTCTGGAGGTGATGGGGATGGATAGGGCCTAGGGAACACAGCACAGGATATTACTTTATGATATATTATTGTTATTGACCAGGGCAGATACTTTGATCCAAGCTGTCACTGGGATAATTGAGAAGTTTGCCACCTTCTCGGGCTACTGGGTGCACTTCATCGTAATAAAGGGTGCTTGCCCACCATGGTCCGGAGGGGAAATAGTGCATAAAATGATTCTTCCCATCTTTGACTACGGCAATGTGGTTTACGGCTCAGCACCCTCATCCACCTTGGCCAGCCTGGACACCCTTTTTTACTCCTTCTGTCGCTTCATCCTGGAATGCCCCCCCACGACCCATCACTGTGATCTATACAGCTCCCTAGCACTACACTCGCTCGAGTCTCGATGACAGATACACTGCGCAAATGTTATAGCTAAATTCTTGACACATTCCCTCCTCCCCACCTCAGCTCTGCCTTCTCAGCACAACCCTCCCCGGCCTACTCTCTCAGATGCTCCGACTCCAGGCTCCTCCAAGTCCCATTCATGGCGCACATCAAAGGGCCAATCTGCCTTCAAATATTGCTTGCCCAAACTCTGGAATGATCTTCCTGCTGGTATCAGGCTCACCTCTGCCCCAAGGCTCCTTAAACCACTCCTCCATGGCCATTTCTCTGACATATGCAACTGCTACCAGCATCCCAGACCTTCAACCAAGGGGCATCTACATGTACCATGCCAGTATAAACTCTCAGCAAAATGACTGTGTACCTGCAGGTTTTCAGCCTGTCTATACTCTGTGGTCTTAGAACTAAACCTTGTAACAGCTGATGAATCAAATGCAAGTCCAGCTTTGTAACTATTTTGGACTTCTTGTTTTTATCCTGTATGTACTTGTCCTGCTGTATTTTCTCTGTAACTCCCCAGGTCGCATCTGGAAATGAGCGGTCCCCGCTCAGTATGCCTGCCTGGTTAATCTCTTAAATAAATATAAATAAATAAATACACAAAGTTAATTTCAGGAAGTCCAAGGGGCAGCACAAGATAGTACATTGAAGGGGCATTGGTATAATCAGGTTACTACCCATCTGAAATATTTATTTTTTATTTATTTATTTAGGTCTAGGATTATTAATACCTTTGAGCCAAGGCTCTTTTACAAAGGTTCCACGTCATGAGTTACAGCAGGACAAAACATAAATGGCATTAAGAACATTGAAGGTGGTTAGAGAGCATTAGCGGTACAGACCTTGATGCAACTTAAGCGAGAAAGGAATGAGGAAGAAGGGGTGGGTGGTGGGGGTGAACAGAGACAACAAGTAAGGGAAGCGTAGTAGGGGATGGTAGAGGTAAGGTGGGAGGGGTGCGGGAAGGAAGGGTGGGTGGGCTGGGGTGGGTGGAAGGAGCATGGAGGGTGCAGCCAGGAGGCATTGTCAGAGAAAAGTGCATGAGTGGGGCAGGGTGGGGGAGGGGAGTGCTAAGATGTGGTGGCCCTCATGTCTGCAAACAAACAAACAAGCCATTCCTGGCAGTCATTAAAGACCTGAAGCGTTGGAAGGGACTGCCCATCTCCTGGCTAGGTTGTATTAATCTTACAAAGATGAACATCCTGCCCAGCATCTTATTTCCCATACAGATGATTCCTGCAGGGCTTAGTCGGAAGGATCTGAAAAATCTGGACAGCAGAATGGGTTTGCGGCATCTGAGAGGTACCATCTCTAAGGGAGGCTTAAAATTCCCAGATTTGGGGATTTATCACCCGTCAGCTTAAACACGGCTGTTAGCGGAATGAGTGAAGGAGCATAGATGGGTGAGTTAAGTGGCTATAGAAAGAACTGTGGTTAAGGTGCATATGACCACATACTTAAATAAGACTAGACCGAGGGCCCTGGGATGGTCAAGTAAAGGGGCACCTCTGGGGGAGTGCCTACTGAACACCTGGAATGGGCTAAAAAAACACATGGTGGCAGGGGAGGTGAATATTTTGGTCCCGGTCACTGCTGGAATTTTTGCTAGGTCTGGAGGATACTATCAGTATTTCACACCCAGGACAATTCCTCCCTTAACACTGTACAAGCTTTTAAGTACCTGGTGGTATGGCTGGATAATCGCCGTAATTTCTCTGCATATATTGATGCTCTAATCTCCAAACTCCGCCCCAAGTTAGGATTCCTCTATCAAAATAAAGGCTCACTCTCACTCTCTATATGACACAAGCTTGTCTCTAAAATGATCCTCCCATCGCTTGACTACGCAGACATTGTCTACAGCACAGTCCCTACCGCATGCCTCTCTAAACTGGATATCATACTGAATTCCTTCTGCAGATTTGCTACAGGGTCTCCTCCCTGTACGCACCACTGCTCCCTGTATTCCGCTCTCTCCAATGCTCCCCTTTCACACAGGAGGTATGTACACTCATTATCCTTCATCACCAAATTCTGGTTTGGGCTCCTTCCTCCTTACCGCTCCTCTTGCCTTAGCTCCGCAACCCCTCCTTTGTACTCTCTTCACTCCTGAGATCCCCGCTCTTTCTCTATCCCCCACTCCCGCTCAACGACGGGACATGGTGCTTTCTCCTACCGTCTACCTCTCCATTGGAATAAACTCACCCCTGAGCATCGAAACTCGGCCACCTACCTCTCTTTTAAAAAAACTTGTACACCTTCTCCCCAACCCTCCTTGCATCCATCTCCCCTCCTCCTCGACACAGTCCCTCCCCAACCCCTCAGCTCCTTCTTCCATATCATTCATCCCATAAGGTCTCCACTCCCAAATTTCAGTCTCCTAGGTAACAATGACTACGTACGAGAATCTGCATGCACTAATTTCTGCCATAAATGCACTCTAAATGTTTGTCTGTATTTGCATCCCCCGTTGTTTTTTCTGTTTTACGGTGCAAACACAAGGCTTGCTCTGTTTATTTTTCTTCTCTTATATTATCTTGTATCCTGTATGTACGCCTATTGCTTTATATCTCCATGTACTTGTATTCCACTGTACTGTACCCCCGAGTTGCACATGGAAATGAGCATTGGCTCAGAGTGCCTTTCCCAGTCACCAAAATTTTAAATAAATACTTAATTTAGATGCTGGGAGAAGTGGGACATAAGATGCCTAGGGGACCTGTTCGATGGTAATGGCTTTAAAACTTTTAAGTTTGTGAGCAGTTAGGCTTACTTCAAAACCATAGATTTTGACATTTGCAGGTTAGAGACTGGGTGAGTTGGATGGAGAGGAATGCCCATAAAGACTCCCCATTGTGTGCACTGGAGGCGGGCATACTACAGACCCGGGCTAACCTGAAGAGGGCATTAGGAGAGTCTACCAAATGCTGCAAGATCATTCTCCGGATCTCTTGGGCAAAGTTAAAACACAGTGAACATACAAACATATGAAAATGGCAACAGAAACAGGCCTCACAGTCTATCGAGTCTGCTCGAGTGCACAGCCAGCACCTTATAATGCTGCTGCCCCTCCCTTCCCCCCATCCTATTACCCCTTACCCTATCCTAACCTCTCTTGAATCTGTCTGCCATCTTGCAGGCCAGCTACCTCACATGGCAAGGAGTTCCACTTGTCCACCACTCTTTCTGTGAAAAAGTGTGCCCTCATCTCTCTCTCCTGAATCTACCCCACTCCAAATCTCAGTTGGTGTCCTCTCGTGTCCCTCCCCTTTCTCCTCTGGAAAATCGTCTCTGTATTAGTCTTGTTTATTCTCTTCAGGTACTTAAAGGTCTCAATCATATCTCCCCCGTCCCTCCTCTCTTCCAGAGAGTACATATTTAGCTCCCCCAGCCTTTCCTCATATGGCTTGCCCTCCAATCTCTGAATAATCTTAGAGGATCTATGCTGTACCCCCTCCAACAATCTGATGTCCTTCTTTAGGAACGGGCACCAGTATTGCATGCAGTACTCCAGGTGGGGCCTGACCAGTGACCTATATGAAACTGCCAGCAGATACAGGCCATATGGTCTATCTAGTCTGCTCGAGTGTGCAGGCTGTCGAGGGGCAGGATAACCTTCCTACTTCTGGAGGAGGATCCCCCCTAGCTATACACCCCAGTATTTTGTTGGCTTTTGCCGCCACCCTTCTGCATTGAACAGAGTTGTTCATGTTCCCTGTTATGGTCACCCCTAGGTCCTTCTCTTCTGTGGAGCAACCCAACTGAACCACATTTACGTGATAATCCCTCCCCTGGTTCCGGGCTCCAACGTGCAGAACCTTGCACTTCTTGGCGTTGAACCCCAGCTGCCATTTATCTGCCCACTCCTGCAGCTTATTCAGGTCCTCCTGCAACCCCTTCCCCCCTCCGTGTCATCTATCACAGCTCCCATCTTGGTATCATCTGCGAACAGACCGGTTTTGCTCCAGATCCCATTCGAGATAGCTGCAATGAAAATTCCGAACAGTACTGGTCCCAGCACAGATCCCTGCGGTACCCCGCTCATCTCTGCTCTCGGTGATGAGAGTCCCTCCACCACCACCACCCTCCTTTGCTGTCTCCCCCTCAGCCTGTTCCTGATCCAGGTCACCATTTTGGTCCTGCCCCCACATACTCCAGCTCCCCCCCCCAATCTCCCATGCAGCACTGAATCAAAGGCCTTACTGAAGTCCAAGTACAGGACATCTACAGCATGACCCTAGTCCAGTTCCGGTGTCACCGAGTCATAGAACTCTACCAAGTTTGTCTGCCATGATCTGCCCATGACAAATCCATGTTGCTGGTTGTCCTGGATACCATTTGCCTCTAAGAAGCTCATGAGCCTCTCCTTTAGAATGGTCTCCATGAGTCTGCCCATGATCGAGGTGAGGCTCACTGACCTGTAGTTCCCTGGTTCATCCTTTGGTCCACTTTTATGAATGGGCACCACGTGGGCGATCCTCCAGTCCTGTGGTACACATCCTGTGTCCAGGAAGGCACTGAACAGGTCTGTCAGTGGCCCTGCAAGGACCTCTGCCAGCTCCCTCAGTACTCTAGGGTGAATGCCATCTGGCCCAGGTGCTTTGTCCACTCTTAATGCCCTCAACCCCTCCAGCACCTTAACCTCTGTAATCCCTACATCTGTCGTCCTCTCCCTCCCTTACCCCCAACTTGCCTGAGGTATTTGCGCCCACTTTTCCTGCGTGAACACAGAGCAGAAGTACTCGTTCAGTGCCTCTGCCTGCTCCGCCCCCTTCTCCACTTACCCCCCCATCTTTCTTGATCCTCACAAGCTGGTCTTTGCTTCTCCTTTTCTCGTCTATGTAACAGAAGAAGTCTTTTTCTCCTCTTTTGATCCCCTGCACCAGTCTCAGCTCTCTAGATGCTTTGCACCCCCGACCAGTCTGGTGATCTGGGAAAGATCTGGGACATTTGATCCCTGACAAAGCGCAGACTGCTATTTGCAAGTCACATATGGGACTTCTAATATGTAATAAGTTTAAGGAGATTCAGTTTAAATTTTTGCACGGGTTATACATGCCCCTAAGGTAGTGAACAAATTTAATGCTGGAATGTCTCCTCTATGACAGGTGTGCATGACTGTGGTATATTTACTCTGTTTCTGGGCATGTCCACAGCTTTGGAGTTTCTGGACTGAGATTGCTCAGGAAATTGCGGCTCTTCAGGCTATCCCTGCTAAGGATGAACCCACGTCCATGTTGTTGGGGGTAGAGTCGATGGAAGGAGATGACTGGGATCTATACCCGAGAGTTTTCCATGTCATTTTATTGATGGCACAAAAATGTATCTAAAATACTTGGGTCTCCCATGCTCCTCCCACCAGATTTATGTGGAAGGAGCTACTGAGAGGGGTCTTGCCGATGGAGTACTTGATTTATGAAGTTAGAGGATGGGGGGACAGATTCGAGGCACAGTGGGGCCCTTAACTTGCCACGCTCTTGCCAGTACAGACAGCCGTGATTTGTTTAATAGGCTGGGATACTGGTCAGAGTCAGTATTGGAAGTAACAGTTTCGGGTTAGAATTGAGGAGGTAGGGAGGAAGGTGTGTTATCCCTACACAAATCCAGCACCATAGATGGGATAATTTTGGAATGACAGTGGGACAATAAAAAGCATGAATTTGTTCTTGGGAAGCTGATATTGAAGTGGGTTTTATTTATTGGTTGTTGACTGATGTTCTGTGTTAAACAAAGTTAGGCTAGAACCACTGGGAAGAAAAAATGACATCACAAACTACAAACGTGCACGGAATGACTGCACCAAATCTATTCGGCAAAACAAATCAGCCTATTTCAAGAACGCTCTTACTAACTCCTGGGGCAACGGAAGAGACTTCTGGAACAACAAAAAAGAAGTCACTGGGAAGCATCTGAAATCCCCCCCATCCGTGTTCAACATAAATGGAGATACTACACTCGACCCGAAAATCATCGCGGACACCTTCAATACTGCCTTCACTGACCTCAGCACTGTTCTCCCCCCAGATTTTTTCAAAGAAGAGGATGCCTCTATGTCCCCAATTTCTTCTGCCTCCACTAGGCACCCTCCCTTCTACTTTAAAGTGGTCAAGATGTACCAGGTTCACAATTATGTTACCAAAGCCATTAGCAAATCCAGATCCAGCAACGACTCACTTGACCTCAAACTTCTGTCCCTCACCCTTGAAGAAGTACTCAGGCCATGGACCAGGATTTTTAACCTCTCTCTCAGCCTTAGCCAGTTCCCTGACAAGTGGAAATCTGCCACTGTAACCCCAATACACAAAAGTGGTGTCAAAACTGCCCATGAGAATTTCTGTCCAATCTCCATCCTACCTCCCTTCTCCAAGGCCCTGGAACGTATTGTCGCAGACCAGCTTAATGATTTCCTGGACAAACACAACATCCTGTGCCGGCGGCAATATGGTTTTAGAAAGGGTCATAGCACCTCCTCGGCACTACTTGAATTCACTAGTGCCATCCGCCACTCACTGGATAATGGTCAGCAAACTGGTTCCATCGTCATCAATTTAACAAAGGTCTTTGACGCCGTCCACCACTATCTTCTGCTTGACAATCTCCATAATGCGGTATTCTCACCCAACTCTGTAAACTGGTTCCAAAGCTACCTAGACAACCAGACTCAAAGAGTGAAAATTGCTGATATGCTCTCGGATGCCAGATCTGTCCACTCTGGTGTTCCCCAGGGTTCTATTCTGGGCCCCCTCCTCTTTAGCCTGTTCCTGAACTTACTACCAGATTCCTGTCCAGAGCAAATCTTACTCTACGCAGATGATGCAGTAATCCTAGCTTCCCACCATGATCCAAAACAACTGCAAGAAAACCTCCAGCGTGGCTTCACATCAGTCAAAAACTGGTTCTTACAGCACAAACTGATCCTAAACCAGAAAAAAAACAAAGACCATGATCTTCAGCAGCTCTCACAACAAAAATAAGCAGTATCACCTCTCCATTAAAATCAAGCAAGGAGTCACTCTTGAACAAGTCCAATCCTTCAAATACCTTGGCATCACCCTTGACTTCCACTTCTCCTATGCTGCCCACATTAATACTGTGTCAAAAGCTGCTAACATCAGGCTGGGCCTACTGTTCCATCACAGGGATCATCTAACCCCTGAAGCCTTGTCAGTCACCGTCCAGAGCTCCATTGTTAGCATTATTGTTTCTACCTCCCTCAATAAGGCCTGTCCACTCGTCACTGGATCCCACCGTCTTACTCATACTTGTGACCTCTACTCACAAACTGGGTGGCTGCAACTCAACAGCCGAATCAAATATCAAACCTGCATCACAGCAAAGAAAATAATGATGGGCAGTGCTCCTCCTGGAGTTTACTCTCTCCTTAAACTCAGAAACAACACTGCAACACCAGGAAGTCTAAACCTCAATTCCTGCAAATTCCCCGCTGTTGCACAACCCAAGGCCAAAGGTCCTTTGCATATAGGGCACACAGCTGGCTAAATAGTCTCAGTAGTGACATCTCTGCCTCAGCTTTCAAGTCCAAGCTTCACCTCTCTCTTCTTGCCTCCAGCTCCTGT
This sequence comes from Neoceratodus forsteri, assembly GCA_016271365.2. NCBI lineage: Eukaryota > Metazoa > Chordata > Ceratodontiformes > Ceratodontidae > Neoceratodus > Neoceratodus forsteri. The sequence continues at coordinate 1,028,784,210 of CM028130.1, read as the reverse complement.
GACTGCCCTGACTAAGCCGTACTCCCACCTAGCTGCCCCTTGTTTCTGCTGCCTGTTGTGCCCCTCCTCCAAGCACTTTACTATCACCTCTGCTCCTCTGTTGCACTTACATCCGTCTGTCCTTGACAATGTCCCCTGGGCTGCCATACCCCGCACCCCTCTGACCTCTCCTTCCCCAGGCGCCTGCCCACCTCCCTCCTTAATCCTCTCCCTCCTGCTTCTCCCCCCCTTCTTTTCTCCCTCACCTCCTCACACCCTGTGATCTTCTTTCCCCCTACCCCCTCCTTCTGTCCTACCTCTCTCATTCCCCCCCCCCCACCTTGTGTCTCATGTATTTACCTTGTAATAGCATGTTATGACCTTCGGTGTACTGATTGTTAATACTGTGTTTGATGCTGTATGCCTGTACTCACTGACGTGGAACCTTTGTAAAAGAGCCTCGGCTCAAAGGTACTTTGTAATCCTAGACTCAAATAAATAAATAAAAAATAAATGTTCCTTGATTATATCTTTGTTAATAGCGAGATTAATGAGAATATTGTCACAATTGGTGATGTATTGCTATGGCATATAGATGCGTTAATCTGACAGTACAAGCAGGTTATGTAGGTATTGAAAGTACAGTGGAGCCCACTTTAGTGCACATCGGATAAGTGCACATTCCACTTAAATGCACATTTTTTCCATATCCCAATTTTTCTCCAATTCATCTAGTGTTAAATGTACCTCTTAAGTGCATTGCATGTAAGTGCACATTTCGGTTAAATGCACATTTTTTTTTACTTTTCCTATTGATTTTCAGTCCAACCCAGCTTTTAAGTGCCATTTTGTACAGTTCCACATTAAACAATCCACCTTAACATCTTAACTGCAGCTGGGGTGCTGTCTAGTATGGCCACAGTAAGAAAATTCATTTTGTCAAAAGAAAAGACTGACTTTAGCCTTTTGTTTAATTTTGAATCCTACACTGAAACACACAAAGCAAAAGAAGATTACAGATTTTTTAAGTAGTCCTATGCTGTAGGACAGTGCAGTAATGTCATTTTAACTTGAGCACCTGGTATTTAATAAAGCACATTAGAGAAACAGTGAAATGTGCTTAGAAGTAATTTTCTGGTTAAATGCACAGCCCGCTTAAGTGCACAAAAAACTTTTATCCCGAAGGTGTGCACTTAAAGGAAAGCTGTCTTCATTACAAATTCCCCAACCCCCAAGGTTTACCCCCTGATTTAATCTTTTTTCACATAAGAGCCCCCCTTTTTTTCTCAATTCCATTTATTCTCCAGAGGGAGCAGGGCATCTCTCTGGAGTACCCACGCAACCGCTGCCTCTACTCCCTGCCTGAAACCTCCCTCTTACCAGTCTCCCACCCAGTCCCATGGACTCATCCAGCCACCCAGATCACCCTGCGGAGGCCGCGCCTCATCTACCTAGCGGCCTATCTGAAATTAGAGGGCGGGTCCCTGGGCCGGGTAGGGAGCTGGGAGATCTGGTGAAGGACTGGTCCGGCAGCGGGATGTGGGCATCGGTCCCCAGGGTCTCCTTCACCTCCTCTGGTCCATTGGGGTTTTCCTTAGTATTTTGCCCCCAGAGCACAGACATACAATGACATCCAAGCACCTGCATGCAGATGTCTGCTGCTGCTCCACCCCCAATATCAGCAACGCTTGTGCAGGGCTCCTGATCTCCATCGGGGGCCACTGGTGAGCGGTGCGAGCCCCTGTACCCACCCCAGGAAGGGAAAGAAATCCTCCAGATGCTCAATCTGTTCCCTCCCCTGCCGACCCCCGATGACCTGAGTCCGTTCCCGAACCCGGGTCGCCAGCATGGCACAAGATGTGGCGTCCAGAGCCTTAACCCTCAGTGCCACTAGGTCAACAAAATCCCCGTTTTAATGCTCTGCCACTTTATTTTTATTTTGAAAAGTTTGCAAACCAGGAATATGGTGGAGGCTGTGTGGCTCCATTTACTGTAAAAGTGCGGTCCTGCACCGCTCACTTCAATACATTTGTACTGAAGCAACGGGTGCGGCGCCACACTTTTGCAGTAAATGGAGCCACACAGCATCCGCCATATTCCTGGTTCATGGAATTTTCAAAATAAAAATAAAGTAAGTGGCAGCACATTAAAAAGGGCTTTATGTGAAAAAGCTTAATTGGCGGGGGGTAAGGCTGGGGGGAGGGGGATTTGTAATGAAGACAACTTTCCTTTAAGAGGGCTCCACTGTAAACCTACCCCTCGCATGTGTTTTAATCCCCCCTAATATCTCTCGACTACCAACACTTGGCTACGAACTCCTTCTCTCTTTACTCATGGCCCTATGTCACTCTCACTCCATTCTGCTCTTAACACTACCTCACTCTGCTCCTCCCAAGATCTTCCCTCACTGTCACTCTAACGCTCCCGCTGTGAGACAACCACTACTTGGTTTTGTCAAATTGCAATTTGGATTTAGTTGACTGCTATTAGCTCTTATACATCTTATTGTTTTTAGCCTTTGGCGCTTACCTTGAACCTGTACTATTTCTTGACTGCTAGATGTTTATGGTTGTCTACTTTACCACTATTTGTACCATGTTTCACTGTCAAAAGTTGTATCCTGCTATTGTAATCCATTATTTGTACCATGCTTTCACTGTCAAAAGCTGTATCCTGCTATTGTAATCCCACCCTGTACTTTGCTGCTGTACTGTATTGCTCGTAAACTCCAGAGTCATATCTGAAAATAGTAATTTCTATGGCTAGCACATCCACCTGGTAAACAAAAACTAAATAAATAAAATAAGATGAGAGAGCTGCATGTACTGTTTATTGTGTAATTCGTCAAAACTTCAGTAAACAGAAGTTTAAAAAAAGGGGGGAGGCAGTCAGCACTTAAGAGCTTCACACCCAAGTGTAGGGCTTGTCCCAATTAGCACTTTGTGTATAAAAACAGTTTTTTTAAGTTTCTGTTTAGTGCAGTATAATAGACTGTATAAGACTGATTCTTCTGACTTGCAAGCTGACATTTTCTGTAACCACAAATCCCAGAATCCCCTTCAGCTGGCATCAGAGCAGGGCTGCAGTCATGGGAGATGCAATAGCCTGGAATGCATGTTAAGAGTTTTTATAAGCTCTGATCTTTTGTTTGCTGGTCCTGCTGTCCTCCCTGGGCTAAGTACAGTTCCGGAGGACTGTACTTAGCCCCAAGACAACAGTGGGACCAGCAAACATCTGACTGGATCTTATAAAAACTCTAACATGCACTGCAGACTACTGAATCTCCTACTGCTGTAGCTCTCTTCTGATGTCATCTGCAGGAGATTCCAGGATTTGTAGTTACAGAAAATGACAGCTTGCAAGTCAGCAGAATCAGTCTAATACAGTCTAAGTTAGGGCTGCAGTAAAACAGTCAAAAAAATGTTTTGCACACAAGTGCAAAATTGAGACCCAATTCCCACACTTTGCGTCTGACTCTAGTGCTGACTGTTCCCCTTTAAATAAAAACACCTACACAGCAGCAGGTCTTCCCTTTGGGAAGGAACTGAACGCTGCATAAAGAGCAAAAAAAAAAACACTCCAAAAAAACGTAGTCAGATCGTAAACACGGTTTCCTTAATTCTGTAACTTTATTATATTTTTAAATGGCCATTTCTGTGCATTATGTGCAAATAATTGTCCTTAAAATGCTTAAGTGCTTTCACAAACTGTGCAATACATAAATTATTTATTATTTGAAAATTGGTAACCAGGAGAGACCCACTGAGCCAAGTCTCGTTTCCAGGTGCAACCTGGCGGAAAGGGAACACAGGATGCAGAAGTACAATACACAATAATAAGTCTTCTGAACAAACATGTGGTATGTAAATTGGCACATCGCACCATATTCAAGTCCTCATCGTATTTTAGACTGACTTTTTACTGGGCTCAATATGAGGACTAAAGCAATCCATAAAGATTCAGCTCATGGAATTCCAGGAGTTCCAATATGTTGCTCCTCTTCTGAACATCAATATTTTATTGTTAAACCATCCTTGGTATTGCGTTCCTATTAATCAACCCGATGAAATTAATCTGTTCTTCACGAATAAACATATTAGATGAAAGTTCTTTCAATTTCAAGACATGGCCTTTGATTTAAGCTTTAGACTTTCACCTCATCGATCTTATGTTGCTGTGTGGTGCGTAGGCCTGACCACAGACTAACTGGCTTCAGGACAGAGCGATCATAGCAGCTGGGTTAGATCCCAGCTGGATACAGAAAACTGGAAAACTATGGCACTTTCCCTGAATCAGTGGATAAGCTGCCACTAGTCAAATAGGGTTTTGGTTAGCATTTCTAGCTGTAAAAAAAGTAATTCAAGTTAGTAAATCTCTAATGCAGTTCCACAGGCCGAAGATTAAAATCCAATTATTTTTTTTAAGGTTAAGCTAAGAGTTTTGTCTTCTGGCTACAAAGTACAGGTGATAAAAAATGTGAAAGGCGTTTTAGGCTTCCAACTTATAACACTGTCTTAATCAGTCATTTTTTTTCATGCTGACCAGCCGTCAGTTTCACCATCATCCACCAACACCTTATCAATGCAAGCCATAGGGCCTGGCCACAGCAGGACCAGTAACATGGCATGTTATCTGCACGAGTTGCTGAGCCAACACGACCAGCTGCAAACCTTACACCATCTCCGCCAATTATCTCTCATGCACTCGCCTCATTCCACTCATCCTTGCCAAATACAGAAGAGGTTTTTTGACTTTAACAAAATAAATTGCTCACAATTATATTCCTTTAAAAAACATCATCGCAAGCCCTACAGGCAAGAACGTAGCCCCATGATAGAAACTGTGCAAAGATTATCACTACCCAACTACATGTTCCTTTGGGTGAAGTTTTTGGTACACACAGAAAGAAATGATGATCTTTGATAAGACAGACAATAATCTAACCACATCTGTGACCTGGAGGAGGGGAGGGAGAGAGAGAGAGAGAGAGAGAGAGAGAGAGAGAGAGAGAGGCAAGAGGAGTTCTTTCTCCGGACACCATCTTGCATCTAGGTACACCACTGAAATCACATGACCTCCACAATCCGAGATCCTTGTGGCCAATCTCAGAACCACCATTCATTATATGAACAAGGTATCTTTCTTTGCCGTGCTACTTTGTAGGAGGCAGTATAGCGTAGTGATTAAGGACACTGAGCTGCAAACCTGGGCTTGAACCCCATCAGCCCCCACTTGCATACTGTGTAACCCTGAGCAAGTCACTTAACTTCCTTGTGCTCCCAGGTCACCTGGAAACAAGTTCTGACTTCGTGTGCCTTTCCTGGTTAAACAATTTTCCCTTCTTCCTCCTCCCCTTAAACAACACGAGTCCAATAAGCCATGTGGGAACTATGTTGAGTTGGTGTGCATGAGCTTATAACTCCACAAGAACAGAGCATGTTATATGTGGTATGTTGGTCAACAGAAAGTATACATTTACAAAGGAGACCAGCCATGTTCTATGTGGTGTGTGTGAGCTGGTACAAAGAACACAGTATATCCCCACATGAGACACAGCCCATGTTATATGTAGAAGCATATGAACATGCCAGCAGATAAAGGCCTTACAGTCTATCTAGTCTGCGCATGTGTGCAGGTATGTGGCGAGTTGGACTCCTCTCTCTCTCTCTCTCTCTCCGCATGGACATGCCATGCAACATGTGGTGGCTTTGCCAATAACTGGTCTAGATCTCTATGCCAACAGATGACTACATAGGGCATCTGTTGAGCTGATACAGGGATACTACAGTATATTTCCACATGAGGTACAGACCGCATCATATGCAAGTTATCCAGCAGGAATTCTTCCTCTTCACATGGACGTGCCGTGCTAAATGTTGTGGCTTGGTCAGTGTTGCAGTTACTCTTTATGAGCTTTGGGAGCTGTTGGGGGGGGCCTATTAAGGGCCCAATCTCTAAATTGAGCCCCCTTCCCATTATAAGTCAACTGAAGTAATGCGTGAACTACCAGGGCTCACTTTGGGGGCCGAGCCCTGGCAAGCCCCTCTGCAATTCCAACACTGGCTGCTTGGCCAAGTGGGGTTTAAATCCCTATGCCAACAGATAGCTATATAGGGCACACTGGTCAGCAGAGAGTTCTTAACTTCAGATGGACTGGCTTTATACTATGTTTTCCAGATGTATCCCCGCTCTGCCTGTCCTGGCACTGGAATAATTTCTGCTGACCAGCTGCACCTTTCTCGGGGAGCAACTGAGAATCAGGGTCAACCCTGAAACAAGCAGCTCCTTGCACCATTCTTGAGCCCATTAGCTTTTCAAAAGCTACATCAGCATAAAGCAGGGGTTCTCAAATGGTGAGGCCAGCCTCCCTTGGGAGGCCCCAACCTGTTCCAGCGGAGGCTCAAGCAAGTCTTTAAAAAGTATCATATTTCAGTTTTGAACTTTATAGATTTTGTGTGAAGGGATAAGGCAAACTGAAAGAGGATAACAGTAGGTGAATTTATGTATTTAGTCACAAGTCTGTGACCAGGGAAGGTACTGTACACTGAGCAATGGCTTATTTCAGGTGTACCCAGGGAAGGGTAGTGAGAGACTACAATTCAAAATGTAACTGCAAAACACTCAAGAAAATACAAAATGAATAAAAGTACAAACAAATTAAGAACAATAAACTAACAATGCGAGGAACAATTGATCAATTAGACTGGCAGCAGAACTGTCTAAATAACAAGAGTTAACCATACAGGTACTAGGAATAAGAGCAGGAGGGAGCAAAATGATCCCTGAGAAGTTGCTTAAGAGCAGGGGGAGAGACAAAGGTCAGCAAGAAGGTTATTCCCGTTAGAGAGGAAACAGAAAACGCAGTCTGACCCATGAAGGTATGGCAGTAAGGAGTAACAATGGTTTGAGAGTCAAAATATTGGAGCAAGTAGGTTGTCCTGTTTGGGGGGTTACAATAAGCTTAATAACATGGCAGCCAGCTATGCAAAGAGGTTTCAATTTATTCCTGATGTACTGTGAAAAGTAGGCTATTTTTCTATGGGTAGGCCCAAAAATATTTCAGTATTTTGGGGGAGGCTCATGATCTTTTCCATGACTTAGGGGAGGCTCACTATGACAAAGTTTGAGAACCGTTGGCATAAAGAAATAGATGTATGTTATTCATTTCTTTACCACGTACAGTATGCCTACTGAGCTAAGGCCCTTTCTTCCCCCAGACATAACCCTGCCAAAGGGCACAGCAACACAGAATGACAGACGACAAAAGGGGCTGGCAGTATAGCCTAAAGGTTAGAGTTAACAAGCTGTGAATGAACTTGGTATGTCCATTAGACCTGGGTTTGATTCCCACAATCTCTACTTGCATACTGCAGGACTCGGAGCAAGTTACATAACCTCCCCAGTGCTCCGGCACTTGTGCCTAGTGGGCATTACCTGGTTACCAAAGACTAAAATAAAAGCATATGCCGTGTGTACATACTTAGGAAGTCCTGCTGGGCTCAAGTCCACTCCTGGTTTTTGTAACGGCTCTCATTTAGATGTGTTACAAAATGACTGGGTGCCAGTGGCTGAAGCAATCAAGCCCTGACTAAATCTGTCCTGAGCTGATTAAATTGTCTTTCTCTAACAAGCTGGCAGTTTCCCAGCTCAGCCTCATTTCAGTGTCTGCAGACTTAGGAGGAGAGGTCAAACAGCTTCGGCAGGATATGGGATTCTCTCCTGAAAAAGGCATGGCTGTGACAACCAAGGACCAGCAGCAATGCTCTCTTGGCCTGTGAGATATCAACCAGCTTCACTGGAAACAGCACGGCTTTTGGTCACAAACCTCATCCTCCGCCTTCAGAGGCTGACCCAGCACAGAAGCACTTTTAACCAGTAGTGGGACCCAAAGCTGTGTGTGTGTTCACAGTACCAGCTCTTGTGGTGCACAGTGTACAGCAGCTTGTCAGATTAGATGACTGTCATGTCATAAAGAAGCAGAGGGTCCCAAGTGCCCCACAGACTTGTAATATGCTCTCATGAGTGTGATCGCAGCCTCTGCCAGTGGGAGTTACTGGAGGCAACGGTGTAGGAAGGTGGCTGTGAAGGAGCTCAGTTACTGCAGTCCCAGCCTCTCTGCCATGAGTCACTAGGTGATGCTGTAGGAACTCAGACTGTGGGGAAGCTCACAGCTACTCCAGTCCTAGCCTCTCTCAGCAGAAGTTACTGTAGGCAATGGAGGAGGAGCACTGAGTGTGGGGACTCCAGATCCAGGCTCTCTCACCAGAAAGCACAACAGGCAATGGTGTAGGAGTGCTGACTGTGGGGTAGCTCCAAGCTACGCAGTCCCGGCCTCCCCCACCCGAGTTACTGCAGACAATTACGCAGGAGTGCCTACTGTGTTTGTAGCAGACATACTGTACTGTAAGTCAGGAGGTTTGGTGGTTTTGAAAGTAAATGAGTTCATGTTTTTTTTGGAGGAGATGTCTAATGGTGAAGTAGAGTGCTTCACTTATCAGCAGAGTGCAGACTGCCCACAATGTATACACCACACACACAGAGGTCCAGAGCCGACAGGCAGGGAAACCTCTACACAGCAGACTTCTGATAAGGCAGATTGTGTCAGCCGATACCTATCACAGGACTCTGACGTAAAGCAAGTTAGTTAGCCTGAAACTGCCACCAAAAGCTATGTAAGATAGAACAGTTAATCACCATGGACATGCTTACACCTCAGAAGGGAGAAATCCAAAAGTTGTTTTGAAGGGGGGGTACCAGTCTTGGAGGCAATGTGGTTTAGTGGTTAGAACACTGGTTTTGGAACTGGGAGATCATAGGTTCAAATCTAAGCAACGCTAAATACTTTACTTGTGTGACCTTGGGTAAGCCCTTTTAACCTCCCTGTGCTCCAGGCCACCCAGTTGTGTAAATGGGTAGCAGCTTGACCCCAGTGGAAATGGGATTTTGCATCTCACCTGGACTATCCTAGGTAAACAAACTGTATAACAAAATAAAATAAAAAACACAATAATAATAATTTTGTAAGGGAGGTGGAGTGCTTTCTGCAAAACAATGCTCCACTTGCTAAAATGGCTACTGTTCGCTTGCCCAATAGGACAGTGTGCGCTGCTTCACTAACAGCTGGATCCATTAGTGCGTTTCCTGCTGTCTGAAAACAGGGAACCGTGCTGGTCTGGGTGGGGCTGCAAACCATTTCATGGGATATTCACACACACCGTTTGTGTACATAAGGGAGATTTTAAGTCATATAATGGAGGTATCAAAAAGGGGAGGGTGTAATAATAGGGGTTAGCAAAAGAACACTTTTGGATGTTTGAAAAAAAAAAAAAAATTGTATCTATTTACCAGGAAGAGACTCTGTTGAGCAACGCTCATTTACAAGGAGGTCCTGGGAAGGACAGCATAATTCACAACAGACAATAATACAGCAATACTTTTGCCTAACTAATGTCAAGTAGACAGTTCAACAACAGACACTAGCCTGATAGTATATCAACATGTTCTAGCCACTGCAGGAAGATATTATACATTTCATGAATGCAGTAGGAAAACACAGTTAATGATGATGAGGATGATGATGATGACAGTCACCAGGCGAAAATATTGAATGGGAAACCCAGCCCCTCTCTGCACACGTAAACACTACGATACTGCAATCCCATTACACAAGCATGCATTCTAACACACTGCAAATTTCTGAGAGGTAACCAGAAGGACATCCTTCCTTATGTGAAACAGTTGAGAGGTATGGAGAGAGGGGTTCTGCAGGGCAAAATGTGGGCTGTCCCTCCTACTCTGGGATAGTCGAAGTGTGGATAGCTGGATTTTGAGTGGTTAAATGAGAGATTTCCCTCCTAATGTAGGGCATTTGAGAGGTATGGACAGAGGGGTTTTTGAGAACTAAAATGAGGGATACACCCCCCACTATGGGAAAACTGAAAAGTATGAACAGAAGGATCTAGGCAGTAAAATAAAAAAATGTACTCCCTCCTCCCACTGCAGCACACACTTCATCAGCATCCACGGGGCAGTGTCAGCCGGCACGTGGTCACCCACACCAGCCAAGGCACCAAGCTGTGACCAGGGTCTGTTCTCTGAGTGGAACGCTGCTGCTCCCTCCCCCAGGAAAGAGCAGAGCTGCACGTCCGCTCTTTCACCTTACCTGCCAGTCTCTGCTCCTGTCCTGCTGGGCTTGGGTGTGATCCGGGGGGGGGGGGCAGCATGCTGAACAGACACCCCATGGCTTGGCACCCCAAAATCGGCTGTGCCACCTGTTTTAAGTTCTTTTGTGACAGTATCCCCTTAAAGGGATATGAGAGCTGGGGATGCTGACAGCACTTAGGTGGGGCAGGCGTTAGAAATAATCTTTTATTTTAAAGTTGCATCAAACTTGTGTTGGGATGGCCGATGAGATACTATATCTCATTCTCATGGGAGTCCTTTGGTACAGCAAGGTACTGTAGTGCTGAATTTATAGTGCACTACAATACAATACACAAGAACTAGTTTCCAAACAGGTACACAAAAACAAGTTACTAACTCTATAAGATAGTTCATAGCAACAGCGACTACTCCTAGAGCAGATAAGGGGATGAAAGACATTAATGTCGAGGGTTGCTGCATTATACAGAAAGGCACTACAGAGAGTTGAAACGGAGGTGAGTGCTAGTATTCTATACAACTCAGTAACTGTTGGAGGGCTGGAAAAGAAGGGGGTGTAGGTTAGGGTTGCTCAGATTCCGAGTCACAGAATTGGATTCATCTGATTCCAAAACCGATTTTTGTAAGCACAGTAGGATTTTCAGTCCGAAAAACCTAATTCTGAAATGAAAGGATAAAACATGTTCTTACATAGGAATTTAGAATTTATGAATTAGGATTCAAAATCCAATTCCAGTGTCCTTTTCAGAACTGGAAAAGTAATCAGATTCAAAATCAGAAATTCCTAAAAACTCCTATCAGATCGGAATCGGCAACTTCTGTGCATCCCTAGTTCACACTGGAGGGCATCAACACGTATCATTAAGCAGCAGCTTTTGGGAAGTGGAAAGGTTAAGGAACTGCTGAAGGCTGCTTGTGGGTAATGAGAGAGTGTGACCAACTGAACTAAATGGGTCCACAAAGGCGGAGAAAGCAGCATCTTCTATAGGTAACCTAAGGTGGTAACGGTAGTGTGGCCCAGGGCTCGTGGCACAGAACTGTGATCCAGAAGATCGTTGGTCCAAACCCTGCCACAGGCTCACTGTGTGACCTTGATCTCCCTGGACTTCAGCCCTTCCGATCTGTGAAATGGAAGTAAAGGTAGGACTCCACTGAAAATAAGATACTGCATCTCAGTTTGGCTATCCTGGGGAAATAAACTGAAACAAAACAATTGTTAAATGTTCTGTCTCTTCTTTGTCTACATATACTATGTGCTTTTCACTGATTTAGCCAGGCTCTTCCTGCTCTGAAGCAACATCTCATTTTCAGTTGTGGCCTTCTTGTACCCCATTCTACAGCTGGGAGAAGCTGAAGCACATGGAGGTTTGGGGCTTGTTCAAGGTCACGCAACAAACAAGTGGTTCTGCTAGGATTTGAACCCGAGTCACCAGATGACAAAGCCTGTGTGCTAACCGCTACTCAATGCTGCCTCCTTACCTGCAAGAGGCAGGTAAATGGGAACATCAGCAAATTCCCCCCAACCCCAAGTTAGAACCAATATAAAACTTTCACCAACCTCTTCTACCCATCTCTGTCAGCCCCTCTCCTCCCAAACAATGGCACTGCCCCAGTAGAGCAAAATGTCCCCCTCTTGGACCCACTACATAGGACAGAGTGAAAGGGCCGAAGCGGTCTATAGTGCTGCATCCCAAAACAGGTCACAGTACAAAACAAAAGGGTAAATGAAGGTACAGCATAGCACTTCCATCTCTTTGGGGGCCTTGCACCTCCAATCTGCACTGTTGTCTTCCCATAAGTCAACTTCCAGAAACTTCACAGTCAACACCTCCCTCCTTAAAAACCTCCTGATGCTGTTGAATACAGCCATCACTAACACAGCCCAGGCTCCACAACATCAGTCACCGCTACTTTCACTTCCTTCACTTCCATTTTTCAGAGTAGTTCGTTATGCTAAGCATGACCTCTGATCTCCATTTGTGGGGTTAAAAGTCACAATCACTCAGGGTGAATGCAGGCTATGCATAATCACCTTGCTGCAACAAAACAAAAAAGTCAGACGAAGCCGTTTCCAAAGAAATTGGTGAAAATATGCATGTATTTTTTGGGGGGGGGTGCATTTATGGCAGAGGTCAAAGGTCACCACCAGTGATGTTACTTATCCTAAGGTGTGTACATACCAAGTTTGCGGTTTGGAGCAAACAAGGTTCGAAGTCAGTATCCCTAGTTTAAGTAACACCGACCAAAATGCAGACAAGACAGACGAAGACTGGATTCCACCCCCCCATGTCTGGGCTGCAGGCCTGCAGAAAGCTGTAACTAGATCCCTGTCAACAGAATCTCTGTTTCACATCACCTGAAAGAGAATGGGCCACCTCTTCCGGTCCCTATGACAAAGCTGAGCCCTTCCCTGACCTTATTCAAAGCGGAATGTCAACTTTCCAAATGATTCCCCCATTCCTGCCTCCTCCCTCCCCAATCACAAGCAGGTTTCAGTTAAGAAGCTACCATTCCCTCAGGGCTCAACTTAATTAACAGTAAGCATAGTTAACCCTTGGAGTACACAACCGCTATGGTAGAAATGCATCAATAAATCTCTGGCTAGTGTCCTACTTTACTACCTTCACGGTTTGAAACATGTCAGAAATGGCACAAGCCCCAGCCCCATACCAGACAGGTAGGTCTTTAACCCATTTTGTGTCTCTGTCTGTCAGAGGACAGAACTCACTGTGTGATGGATATTGGGGCCCGGCAGCCGTGGGCAGTACTGCAGAAGGTCTCCAGAAGAGACTGGCGGACTCTTTTTTTGCCCATGTTCCATCATTTCTCCACTTGTAATAAGTTAATAAGCGTACCTTCTGGACAACAGGACATCTCTGTCACACAAGTATTCACCTTTATAAAATTGCAGCAACAAATCCAGTAACCTAACTGACCAAAGTAGTATCACTTGACCACGTCTTAAAATACTAGCGATGCATGGTCAGCTGCCAGGTCACGACATGTTATTTTATACATACAATATATATATATTTTCAGCAATGCATGGGTAACCATACACAAAAAGGCTGTGTTTCCATTCATGGATTAAGATGACATCATATGGACCTCCAGAACGAAGCTTGTTTGCTCTCGGGGTCCATAATGCCTTTTCAACCACACAAGGGAAACACAGACTAAGTCGAGCATGCTTGCTTGTATTCAATGTTTTTCTAGTATATGGTTTTAGGTCAGAAATGAAAGTTTCAGTTTATATCCCGCCTACCTTTCATTGCACACAGTCAGCAACTGCATCAAAGACAAATTATTCTGTCAAATGAGTAGGGGGTCAAAACTAAATTTTGCAGCCACTGGCCAGCAAGGGCTAGTGACCGGGAAAATCCACCAGCCCTATAGACTTTTCCACTGGCCCAACAGGTGTACTTACTGAGAGTTCACCTTCTCCAACACAAGCCTGCAAGGCTAGCTGGCTAGTTAAAGGAATATGGGCAGACTGGATGGACCTTACGGTCCTTATCTGCCGTCAACTTCTATGTTTCTTATGTAATATGTTACCAGCCTGATACAAAATCTACCGGCATTTGGCTTGTGAGCCGGTGCCAGTTTCTACCCCTGGTTGGGGGGAGCGGAACAATACAAGGCAACCACCACATACAATAACGTTTTGTGACCTTTGAACTGTGCTCAACATTACCTGATCTCTGAACTGTGTTCAGCTTTGTGTGACACTTGACCTGTACACAACAATTTTTGCCCATGCAAAATAAAGATTTTTGAGTGTGTGGAAATCTATACACAGCGCTTAACCATATACTGTACTACATTCCTGGGTAGGAGTTAAAGCATCTGAGATGCATTTCCCAGGAACATAAGGACACAGCAGCCTTGTGTCTCACAACACCCCTGGAGTGTGATTCACACATGCTTTAACACATACCATGAGGTATAATACTGCTTACATGCAGACCTCTGTGCAGCTCTACTCTGAAGCTTACTGAAACCATCCTCTTCCTCACACACTCACCCGAGCCATGAAGTACCACACCTCCTACTTCACCTGAAAATCTGGTTCCAGTTTAAAGAGCTGCAGAGGCCTGACACCTTAAGGGGAACCCTACAAAACAAATTATTTAGACATACTTTATCTCCAACTACAAGCATTTTCTGCAGTTCTCACTCCCTCGTTTCTTATACCAAGGGGATCAACACAATGGGCTCCTAATGACTTTAACTGTCTCTGCAGCTTCTCTGCTTTTGATGTCATAATCCTCTCTGTGACATAGCTGTCTGTTGCTGTGGAAAGTGTTACGATGTCACAAGAAGTGGTGACATTTTTGGGACAATGATCATGTTTACATGCAAATGTCCCCAGTGATAAATATGGAAAAAATGAAAATAAGCTCCATCTTAATATTGTGCTATGTTTCTCAAAACTTTCCTGGGGCATCAGTAGGGTCTGCCTCCAGGAAGTGTAATTTAGTGTTTAGAGCACTGGATTGTAAACTTGTGGTGCCAGGAGTTGCCCAGTGTGCCACCAGCTGACACAGCTTAGGGAGGAGGTGGAGGTTATTAGAAGGCAGCTGGGGGACATGGGGGAACTGGAGAAGTAGGGGGCAATGGGTAGCCTGGAATGTGCACCAGGTGCTGAACCTCAGGCAAGGGAGAGGAGTGCAGGGTACCTAGGGGCACATGGGGACCGGGCAGAAGGAGCCCAAAGGTGCTGAAGTCTCAGGCATAGGGAGAGGAGTGCAGGGGGAATCTAGGGCACATGGGGACCCTGGCAGAGGGAGCCAAAGGTGGATACTCCAAAGAAGTAGGCAAGTGTCTGGGGTTGTCCAGAGAGAACAGAGATGGGGGGTGGGGGGAGGAGTCCTGGGGTCTGGTCTTAGGCTCACAAATCATTTTGACCCTCTACGTCTGGTAGTAGAGGAGGGGACAGTTGGGGGAAGAGTATCAAACTAGGGCAGGGATGGATAAGGTGGGGAAGGGAGAAGGGGGCAAGAGGCAGGGACCGGAAAATCGAGAGAAACAGGGAGGAGGCATGGTGGTCGAGAAAGTGAGGATGGGGGAGCCCCAGACAGGCAGAGGAAATGGAAGTGGGGGCAAGGAAAGGAGGAGGATCAGTTGAGCAAGAAGGAGGAGGAGACTGCAGAAATTGGAGGGGCTGAGGACACGGGCAGGGGGCATGGCATGGAGGGGGAGCTGAACGTGGATGGGACTTGGAAGCAGTAAGAACCAAGCTAGGCCAACAGATAGGGTGGATAGCCCAGTCAAGGGTGGGGGCAGGGGAGAGAGAGTGACACAAAAAAGGATACTGGGGTGGGGGGATGCCTAGAACTGGAGCACCAGTGGGAGGGGCAGGGGGAGGGTAGAACCTGTCCAGTAAGAATCAAATGTCACCCTGGGCTGATGGTGCACAAGGCCAAGCACAAGGTATATTCACTGGCAAGGGAATGTGGGGGGTCCCTGGACATTCTGATGCACCTGGGTACAAATGACATAAATGGAAATAGTGAACCAGAGATGCAGGCCAGGTTTCAGGAGCTAACCAGGGTTTGCCAGTCCATAGGATGCTCACTCTCCTTCTCAGAAATCCTGCCAGTGCCGAGGGCTGGTGAGGAGAACAAGCAGAAAATTAGGGTGGTAAATCAGTGGTTCAGGGAGTGGTGTGAGGCTAAGGGGTATGGCCTTGTGGGGGACTGGGGGGCAACTTGGGAGGATAAGGGGCTGTATGCTAGGGACAGGCTCCACCTCAATTTGGAGGGGAGAAAAATCCTAAAACTGAAACTAGTTGGGTTCATCAGTGAAAGGTGGGGTTTAAACTTGTGAAGGGGGAAGGATCAAAGTAGGGGCTGTTGCAGGGGTACGATAAAGAAGAGTTTCAGTTTCCACTCCGCTAAGGAGCTGGAGGGCTACGGAAAAATGCCAACAGGTAGGGTGCAGGGGAGGGGGAGCATGCGGCCAAACGGGAGCACAAGGGTGGGGAATGGGAGGAGGGGAAAGGGGTGGAGGGTGGTCCTGATACATGCCAAGAGCTTAGGAAATAAGATGCCTGAGCTCCAGGCGATGCTAGTTGAGGGAGCGGTGGATGTGGCAGCTGTCACTGAGACCTGGGCCACCCAAGGGCACAACTGGGACCTAAACCTGGAGGGCTACACTATGTTCACAAAGGACAGGGGAGAGGGAAGGGGGTAGCATTGACAGTCAAAAATGGCATCAGTATAGGAGGGGTGGAGGAGGCAAAGGGGAATATGGAGGCAATCTGGGTCACCCTGCAAACACAGTGGGGTAAGAGAGAAAAGTCAGGGGGTGGTATACAGACCACCCACGCTGGCGGAGGCTCTGGAAGAGAGTTTGGTGGCAAATGTTGTGGGTCACTGTAGATTGGACAAGGGAAGGGTAGTGGTGATGGGGGACTTTAACATGCCAGGAACAGACTGGGGGACTATGACATCCCCAGTGGCCAAGGAGCAGAGGTTGCTGGATGTCTTTCAGGATGCGTTCCTGACCCAGCAGGTGGGGAAGCAGGCTAGGGAGGCCAAGACACTAGATGTAGTCCTGGCAGACAGTGATCAGATTGGGGGCCCGGAGGTGAGGGACCCGTTGGCGGGGAGTGACCACGCCACAGTCTGCTTTTTTCTGGACCTGGGGGGGGGGGAGCTGCACAAAGCCAAAGACTGTGGTAACTGACTTTAGGGGTGCGGATTTCAGGGAGATGGAAGAATCCTTAAGAGGCATTTGGACGGGATAAGGCCAGACATGGATGCTGACAGTAGGTGGGAGATCATTAGGAGGGGGGTACAGGGTGCTACCAGGTCCTGTGCAAGAGAGGCATAAATTCGGTAAGGCCAGAAAACCCTGTTGGTGGACACGGGAGGTTCAGGAGACGGCGAGGGATAAGAAGGCAGCCTGCAGATGCTTCAAGCGCTCAAGGAGTGAAAGGAATCAGGAGGAGTATAAGTGGATGGCCAAGAGGGTCACCAGGGTGGTGAGAACAGCTAAGGCAAGGAAGGAGCCGATCTTGGCCAGGGAGCTCAGGAGGGAGGACAAGGGGTTCTTTAGATACACTGGGGGGAAAAAGGAAAGTGAGGGGGCAGATCAGTAGGATTAGGACAGGGGAAGGAAGGGCACAGGATCCGGGGGAGCAGGCCGAGGTACTAAACAAGTACTTTTTCTCAGTTTTTACCAGGGAGGACAGAGGAGCTATGTCTGTTGGGGGAGAGGAAGTAACCGGGAGGGTGGGACCCTTAGAGATAGGAGCTCTGGCGTGTCTGGGGAGAGAGAAGGGCCAGCACCGTCAGGTGGGTGGATGACAGTACAGGAAGCAAAGGGGGGGGGGGACGTGGAGATTGAAATTCCAGTAGAGAGAGTGATGGAAGCCCTCACGTCCCTTCGGATGGAGAAAGCACCAGGGCCGGATGAAATACATCCCAGGGTACTGAGGGAACTGGCGGATATCTTGGCGGCCCCCCGGTGGAGCTTTTTAGCATCTCTCTGAAGACAGGGTGGGTACCCCAAGAATGAAGGGTGGCTCATATTGTGCCTATCCAAAAGGGAGGATCGGGGAGTACAGGCCCGTTAGCCTGACATCGGTGGTGGGCAAAGTGATGGAGGGTATTGTCAAGGAAAGGCTAGGGGGGTTACTGGAGCAAATGGGGTACCTGGAAGATAGACTGCATGGCTTTGTCCCGGGAAGATCGTGTCAGACCAACCTTGTGGCATTTTACGACTGGGTGATGAGTGCCCTGAATCAGGGTAGGCCAGTGGACGTCCTCTATATCTAGACTTCAGCATAGCATTTGATTCGGTAACCCATGGTGGTCTGCTGGCTAAGCTGGAGGAAATGGGGGTGGGGATGCAGATGATCAGATAAATAGGAAATTGGCTCTCGGAGCATACTCAGAGGGTAGTGGTTGGGGGGCTAGTCTCATCTCCAAGGAGGGTCATTAGTGGGGTTCCCCAGGGATCAGTACTAGGGTCCCTCCTGTTTAATGCAAATGTCTCTGACATAAGAAAGGGTATCAGGAATGAAATGAGTCTCTTTGCAGATGGCTCGAAGCTGGGAGCAGTGGTGGATGGGAAGGAGGGGAGAGGGGCCCCGCAGGAGAACCTGGAGGCTCTGGAAAGGTGGTCGAGAAAGTGGAAACTGAGGTTCAATGCAGAATTCTGCACCTGGGAGCCAGAAATCCAGGGCAAGTGTATGCCCTGGGGACACTACAAGTCTCAAAGGGTGAATGAGACCTGGGGGTGATGGTGGATGTCAGAATGAACAACTCTGAGAATTGTAGGAGGGCAGCGGCAAAAGCCAATAGAATGCTGGGTTGCATCGTTAGGGGGATTACCTCTAGAAGTGCTGAAGTGATCCTTCCTCTGTATAATTGCTTGGTTAGGCCGCACCTCGAGTACCGTGTGCAGTTTTGGAGACCGCACTTAAGGAATGACATTGCACTCTTGGAGAGGATACAAAGGCGGACAGCCAAAATGATCTGGGGCCTGGGGGAAGGAGCTACAGGGAGAGGCTCGAGGAGCTCAACATGTACACCCTGGAGGAGAGGAGGGACGGGGAGGGACATGATAGAGGTCTTCAAGTACATAACGGGGATCAATAAGGGAGGCTCATTTGGGGGGCTCCAAAGGAAAGAGGGGGGGCAACCAAAGGACATGGAAGGAAGCTGGGAAGGGACTCGGGGGGGTTACTTCATGGAGAGGGTGGTGGAACCATGGAATGCACTGCCCAAGGGACTGGTGGAGGCAGAGACTGTGGAGGGGTTTAAGAGGGGCTGGGACAGGTATAGGGGAAGGTGAAGCTGACAAAGTCAATACAAGCAAAATCAGTGCCCAGTATGAGCGTTATCGAGCAGACACGAAAGACCAATATGCCTCCTCTGCTGGCATTTTAGTATGTTAGGTTCAACTCCCACCACTGTCTCTGTGCAACCCCAAGCAAGCAAGTTGACCTTCCTGTGCGTCAGTCCCTTAAACCTCTTCCTCCCTCTCTTCCCCATATGCTGAGTGTATATACAGACCACAAGCTTCCCAAACACAATCCCTTCATTCGACAGATCCTACAACTGAGCCCTTAAAGAGGGAAGGGAAGGGCTGCAATATCCACATTCTATATTTGCTTAGCCCCATTCTCTTTCTGTACATCTATCTCTCTGTATCCCTGGTCTTTAAAACCAGCTCTACATGTAGGCAACCCCATGTGCCACTATAGGCACTCCAACAAGTGATATACTAACATACTAAAATGCCAGCAGAATAGGCCTAACGGTCTTTCGAGTCTGCTCGATTTTCAGCACCCACACTGAGGACCAATTTTGGTGTCCCCCCCCCCTTGGGTTATACTGTTCCCAGTTCCAGATGTTCCCCCTGTATTGGGCCTGGTCAGATTTACCCTCCCCTGTACCTGTCCCATCCCCTCTTAAACCTGTCCACAGTTTCTACCTCTACCAGCTAACTGGGCAATGCATTCCATGGCTCCACTACCCTTTCAGTGAAATAACATTTCCTCCTCTCCCCCCTGAGCATGCCCCCTTCCAGCTTACACCTGTGATCTCTCGTTGCCCCACCCTCCTTCCTTTGAAGCACCCTGCCTGGGCCTCCTTTATTGATCCCTTTCATGCACTTAAAGACCTCTATCATGTGCCCCCCATCCCTCCTCTCCTCCAGGAATTGTACATGTTGAGCTCCTTGAGCCTCTCCTCATAGGTTCTCTCCCCAGGCCCCAGATCATTTTGGTTACCCTCCTTTGGACCCTCTCTAGGAGTATAATGTCCCTCTTTAAATGTGGTCTCCAAAACTGCACACAGTACTCGAGGTGTGGTCTAACCAAGCAATTGTACAGTGGAAGGATCACTTCCGCCTTTTTGGAGGTAATCCCCCTGGAGATGCATCCCAGCATTCTACTTGCCCTTGCCGCTGCCCTCCCACAGGTCTGTGAGTTGTTCATTTTGACATCTACCACTACCCCCAGGTCCCTCTCACCCTCCGTGACTTGAATCGTGTCTCCTCCCAGGGTATACCCCTGGCCTGGATTTCTGACTCCCAGGTGCAGAACCTTGCACTTCCCCACACTGAATTTTAGTTTCCATTTTCCTGACCACCTTTCCAGAGCGTCCAGGTCTTCATATCATAAGCTGCGATCAGTCACCGCTTCCTGATGCCGATACCACACCCTACATGGAGGACTACAGACCAATGTTAATAACACAGAGGTACACTATGATTTTTGCACGAGTTAGTTAGTGCAAGAGTAAGGTAATGTGTTTACTCCCCCCAACCCACCTAAATGTGAGTTGGGGGCTTCTCTCCCCCCCATTAAAAAAAAAAAAAGAAACACAGCTGTGGGGCCCAACTTGAATTAAAATTATGAAGCACTGCAACCACAACAGCTAACCTAACTAGTACAAATAACATAGCGTGATCAAGCGCACGAGTGGTCTGTAATCCTCCAAAAAAGCCGCCTGCTGATCAAATGAAGCCGCTCTTCAATCTGCTCAATTTATTTTTTTATTGTTTCAAATTTCTCAGTTGCAAAGTTGATGAGGCAGTATAGCATAATGGTTAAGAGGACCGAGCTGGAGAACTGGGTTTGAATCCCATAGCCACCACATGCATACTGTGTGACCATTAGCAAGTCATTTAACTTCCCTGTGCTACCAGGACTCACCTGGAAACAAGCCATGGCTTGGCGTCTTTCCTGACCAAAAATTGTAAAATAACAAAAATAATAAAAAAGCAGTAGCATTTGCAGAACACTTTGCAACCATTTTCCCTGTACCTTGTATGACATTACACTGTATAGTATGCACTTCATGATGGACAGACTGACAGATGGATCGACTGACAGAGCAGACACAATCAGACAGTCTGTCATATAGCGAGCAGTGCTTCTGTTAGATTATGTTGCAGAATCCTATCCTGACATGATACCTTTTACCTTTAGGCAAATGATGGCTTGGAAAGTCCGCTGAAACGTCAGGGTGAAAAGAATGGTGCACAATTGAACCCCCTACACCTCTAATCAAAAGTCTTGAGTAAAATACCAGGCTCCTGGGACCCTTACTGTGAGGTCAGCAGAATTTATTCATAATCGTCGACCAGGAAAAGCATACAGAGCTGTGACAACTCCCCTACTCTTCTTCGATAAGCGCCATGGGATCTTTAACTTCCACCTGGGCAGTGACCAGAGATGAGCAGAAGAGACCTTGGCTTAACACTCATCTGAAGGCTGGCACCTCAATAGTGGGACATCCCCCTTCCCTATTCAACATTATAGGATCAGTTATGGGTATTACTTCAAGTACCTGGAGATGGGCTAGAACCCACGGCCTTCTGATCTTCCAGTCCCAGATGAGAATGTGCTAACTACTTAGCCACTGACACCAACGTAAAGCTCTGCATCTTCCTTCCTGACAAAAACAAATCAACATGTGAGCGTTTCTAGAGTTCAAATAGAATTACCAAGCACTATCTGTTATTTACTGGAACAGGACTGTCCCACCAGGGGCAAGCCTTCGATTAAATAATATCCTACTTAAATGTACTTCTAAATTACTTGTAATGTTCTTTAGTGTCTCTCTAGGAATGTGATCAAGAGTGCAGCTGGCAAGGTCCCTGAAGAGTGGAACCATGCCAAGGTCCTTAACCTCCACAACGGCATAACCCTTTCTCCCCAGGTAACTATCACCCCATCTCCCTTATTCTTGTACTGGCTAAGGTGCAAGAAAAACCCTTTCTCGCTCATATCTCTACCCATCTTGATTCTCCTTACTTCCTCTGTACCTTCCAGTCTAGCTTTCCAAAGAAATCATGCTCCTGTATCGTCCCCATTCTGGCTAGCTGACTCCATCCTGAATCTAATGGCTATGAGGCTGCTCACCTCTGCCATCTTTCTCAGCCTTGTCAAAACAGAACACTACTTGCCAAGCTTGCAAAAGCAGGCTTAGCTGACCTGTCTTGAGGTTCTGCTCCTACTGGCTCAATGAACATCAATCTACCCAAGTAGTTGATGCCCATTCCCTCCCCATCTCCATAAGGGTCCCCAGGGCTCCATTTGAGCCTATCCTTTCCTCCATTTTTTCTTAATGACCTCCCTTCAGTTGGTGTCACTGAACCCATCTACATATATGCAGATGACAGTACTTTTCACCTTTAGGACCTTGGCTGCTGAGCTAGAAAGAAATCCTTTTATTTTAATAGGATGTCTTTATCCTCCCCCAGCTGACCCAACAGGGGCTACGACCCCCCCATAGAGGGGTACGTCCTCCAGCCCTGATTGCCCTGAAACCCCCCTGTGTTCCCCTGCAGCTTTCCCCCTATGGCAAGGCCAGGGTCTGGGAGTGCCAGCTTACTCCCATCCCCTGGAGGTCAGTAATCCAGAATTGGGTACTACCGCAGGGGCGATCGGGCTATCACTGGTCCTGTCTGCCCTGGTTTTTCCTCTGCTTTTTTTCCCGTGCCCCCATCCGTGCAGTGGGCACAACAGTTGTCTCTACCTCCCTGCAGGCAGCCTGGTGCCCTTGGACATGGGGCCTATCCCTTGTGTGCTGGCAACTGTGTTGACACCCAGCCACTGATAGGTGTCAGCCAACAGCACCCTACACATTTCCCCCTTCCCCGAGGAAGGAGAGCAGTCCTCCAGACACTCGATCCTTGCCTCCCCTGGCCAACCCCTGAACGACCAGAATCCGTTCCGGAACCTGGGTTGCCGGCATGGTGCAAGGTGTGGTGTCCAGCGCCTCAACCCTCAGTGCCACTGGGCCAGCTTGGAATGAAATCCTCATGATGATTTTGACAATGTCCAACATTGGTCCTTCAGGTCTAACCAACTGTTGCACAACTCCAAGAAAACGGTTTCTATGACCCTTGGTAGTAAACAGTATCTCGTCAGGCACTCAAATACTCCAGTTTTCAAAATGCCAGATAGTACCCCTTTGGAGACATCACCTACTTCAAGTACCTTTGTATGTGGCGTGATCCAAACCTGGGGTTTCAAAGCCCAGTTCAATTCCATTCACAATCCATTCACAAACTGTCACTCGTCAAGCTCGGTGAGATTAATACCGTTATGAGTGCCTTCCTCTCCAACTCAGACTCAAGATGATCTTACAGGTGTTTGACTGTGCAGATGTAGATTACAGTGTTGCCCCAAAGTCCACCCTTGTCAGACTGGATCCCTTCTACAACTGCTTCTGCCAGTTTGCCTTTAACTTTCCCTCTTGTATCTGCTACAGCTCCTTCTACACCAATCTCTCCCTGAATGTCAGGCTTCCATCACACTATGCCTCTCACATCCACCACTGCTCCCTCTACAAATACCTCTCACTGCCCACCCTGAATGGCAGGTGCCTCTCACACTCCCCACTGCTCCCTCTCCATCGACCTCTCCCTGAATGGCAGGTACCTCTCACGCCCACTAATGCTCCCTCTACACTAATCTCCCCCTGAGTGGCAGGTTCCTCTCGCACTGTGCCTCTCACACCCACCATTGCTCCCTCTATACCGATCTCTCACTGCCCCCTCTGTATGGCAGGCACCTCTTGAACCCACCACTGCTCACCCTACATCAATCTTGCCCTGAATGGTGGGCTCCTAGTCCTCTCACACTGTGCCCCTCATGCCCACCACTGCTCCCTCTGCACTGATCTCTCCCCGAATGGCACGTTCCTCTCTCACTTTGCCTCTCGTACCCATGACAGCTCCCTCTATACCGATCTCTCACTGTCCTCTCTGTATGGCAGGAACCTCTTGAACCCACTGCTCCCTCTACATTGATCTCTACCTGCCCTCCCTGAATGGAGGGTACCTCTTGAACTGTCCCTCCCTCCCTCCACTCCACATTCTGATGTGGCTCCCTTCCCAGCTACCTCTTCTCCCTCCTCTCCCATCTCCCTCCTTCTACCTCCTGTTCTGCTAATATCTGCTCCTTCCATATTAACGCGCTCTTGCTCTCTCTGTATCCCTCACTCTCAGACATCTCCAGTTCAGATGGCGTTCTCATCTTGGTTACCTTCCATTTGGAATAATCTAACCCCTCTTCCTCTGCTCCTCCTCCTCTTCCCTTCAACATCTTCTCTGAGTTATGTTCCTTTAAGTGTTATCTTAAGTAAATGTATGCTTTGTAATTTATCTGAAAACGTAATAAAATCTGAATTAAAAAAACATCTTCTTTGTGACCTCTCTGCTCATTCCTGATTCTCTTATGCAGGCCTTGGTGAGATTATATATATATATATATTACAGCTTTATCAGATCACACAGCCTCACCACTACTGGTTTACCTTACTGTATTTTAACTAATCTCATGAGTGCCTGTAGATGTTTTTTATATATTTATTTCATTATGCATATGTACTTTGTTTAACATGTTTGTCTTTGTCCCATGTCTTCTTCTGTACGCCGTCCCTGGGTCGCACCTGGAAAGCAGTCTTGGCCCAGTATGGATTTATAGGTAACCAACTTCTGAATAAATAACTATAAACTCATAACCGGATGCCATCTTAACAGGGCCACATTGGAAGGAAAACTGTGTGCCCACTGTATAGTTACAGTCTTAATAAAAAATAAATTGGGATTATATTGCACAGTACATATCTGACAAATAAGACTCCCAGGTATGCCGATAGAAGAGATACTCAGACACAGACAAACAGTCTGTCACACAAGAGATTCTTGTGCCCAGCCTCACTGCCATCTAGCCGAAACATCAACCTGCATTTTGTCACCCTGGATGCTGGCGACAGCTGAAAGGGAGCACTGCATCCGCCTGTGCCCCCTCCAAAGCTAAGCTATTGTTCCCAGCTTTTGTTTGCCTGACTACAGGAGGGTTCTTTAGCAGAAAGACCTCCAGCTGACCTTTGCCGACAGGCTCCAGCATTCCCATGCAAGCTGATCTAACAGGAGAGCCAGAGTAATTAGGCCGAGAGCACTAATTGCAGCTGCTAATTACACTGGACTAATATTAGAGAGATTACTCAAAGAGGAGGGTGGGGGCCTGAGTCCGCAGAGGGCCCTAACATGCAAACCACAGCACCTGCTGCAAAGCAAATCAAACAAGTCAGCTAAACACAATCCCCTCACCCTGGAAACGGTGGGGGATGTTAATTTAAGACAGGGTCAGGGGGCAGCAGACCCTGGAGGTTAAAGGGATATCTACCCATTCCAGGAAGGACCTTGGGACCACTGACATGGCAGTGAGCACTGCCTACTTCAGGCATTGTAACGGGGTGACTGCTCTGCCCCCAAGAAATTAGCTTCTGATCTCAAGCAGGTTGGGGGGTTCAAACATCCCACCTGGTGAACCAAATCCAGTGACACCCTTATCCGGTAAGAAAGGGAAAGGATTTGGTTTTATATAGTGCCTTTCATAAAAAATGGTATTTCAAAGTAATTTTTAATGCTCTAGATGGACGGGTGAGAATATTGCTACCATTTTTAGCATACAAGGTTATAAAGAGCACAGAAATAGATTACTGAGTACCAGCTGGGTGGTGCTGAGGGCTGAGGCGCTGGATGCCTTACCTTGCTCTGTGCCGGCGACTGGGGTTCAGGAATGACCTCGGGTCGCTGGAGTGCCGGCATGGGGGGAGGGTGGGAGCAGGATTGAGTGAAGACTCTCCTCTCCGGGGAAGAAGGAGAGTCTCCTGCCTGTAGTCCCGCCGTCACCAGATGGAGGTCTGGTGATAGGTGCAGGTGGCAACAGCGTGACCAGTAGGGTGGTTGGTGTCCCATAAGGTGTGCATACGTGTGCCTCCACATGCGTGCGTCACATCGGGGATGTGTAGGAGTAGGACTGAAAGGGAAAAAGGCAAAAGTAGGTATGGGGGGAAAAAAAAGAACTAGATTACTGAGAGATTACACACAGGGAGGTTAAGTTCCTTCTCAGGGTCACACAATGAGCAACTGGCCACTGTGGGATTCAAACCTGGGTTACCAGGTTCACTGTTCTGTGCTCTAAACATTATGCCAAACTACCTCCTACAGCAATCATCTTAAAATCTTAGTCAAGTGAAAAGGGGATCTGTCCTTCCTTCATACAGTTATGACTCCCTCAAAAATCCTCTTGGCTAGAACTGTGACAGAGAGCCAGTCCATTACTGCAGCTGTCATTGCCACCAGAGAGCTAGGCAGATCAACTCACATGTATCTTCAGAGACAAAGTCCAGAACCTGTCAGCCAATCACCTGACATCCATGGCTAAAGGAAAAGTATTTATTTCATTTTATAACTGGGTAGTTCCTCTGGACCCCAAGGCCTGTTTGCAGGATGTCTGATTATATTCAAAGTGCTTTAACACTGAAGTTGCAACCTGGAAGCCAGCCAGTTCTGACCAAATTTCCATATTTTGGGTGCAGATTGCCCATCTTTTTTGGTTCAGGAGCATGGGAGTTTTGGGACTACTGCTCGGAAAGGCACAGTCCCCAGGATCCAAAATTAGTTCAAGTTCTGCCACATATCAGGCGACCCTCTGGAATGCTGACACATGCCCACATCTCCCTAGTGCCAATGCTAAATTCAACCCTTTCGCAGTTTAAGTTCAAACACAAATTATACCAGAGTAATTGTTACAGTTCCCAACTACCAGTCTGGTCTAACTGGTCTCAGCAAACACAGATTCTGTCCTTTCTCTTACCAATCTGGAAAGCAGTGCAGTCTAGTGGTTAGAATCCTGAGCTGTGAACTAGGAGAGCCCTAGTTCAAATACCACCAAAGCTGGTGGCTCACTGTTTGACGTGCAGCAGTGTGGTTACAGTTCTAAACTGTGAATGGGGAGACACAGGTTCAAATACCACCAGAGCAGTGTATACTCTGTGTGTTGAAAAAGTCCCTTTACCCCCCCCCACCCTGCTTCAGTCCACCCAGATACACAAAACAAAAACAATAAAAGTGTGTAGGACCTCTCTGTAAATGAGACATTGCATCTCAGCTATGCTACACTGGTAAAATAAAATGTGGGTAAAAAACCCTGCTGGCTCATGTGTAACCTTGAGCAAGTCACTTGACCTCCCTCTGTTCCACTCATTTGACCTGTTACAGTGGGCGGAAGCAGGACCACATTGAAAACGAGAACCGAAAGAAATGCACTGTATAAACATAACTAAGTACATACATACACTAATTTGCTTATGCTGCAGAATCTTTGGATATCAGTTGTTTGGTCATTCAGATTAAAGCAATACCAAAGATAGAAGAAGAGTGGAGAGAGAGCGAGAGAGAGAGATATAAGACACAGGGTTAATAGAGGAGGAGAAGAGAGAATGAGCGAGGAAAATTAGATGGAGCATGTTTGGTGGTTAAATGTTTAAATCCCACCAGAGTCTGCAACTTTTTTATGTGAGTCAGAGTAGCTCACAAATTTAAGGCTTCAGTCTGTCCCAGCCATAAAACTAGGGAAAAGCAGGACTCCACTGCAAATGAGATACTGAAACTCTGCTAGGCAATGCTGGGCAAATGCATGTAATGAAAAACGGAATGTGAATAAATGAGTGCAGGGAGAGGAGAAGGGAGAAAAAGTGAGGTGAGAGGGAGAGAGAGCATGAGAGAAGACAGAAGGAGGATGATGATAAAGAGCCCGAGGGAGGATAAGGCGCGGGGGGTTAGATGGAAAGAGTGAGTGAGTATGTGAACAAGCGAGTGGGGGTAAGTTTAAGTGTAAGCACAGGCATTCTGCAAGTGGAAGAGAGTGGCTAATCCATAGACTGTACTACAACCATTCCCCAGAGCTCCAGTCCAGGGTTTTTAGGGAAGAGTCAGGTTTAACAAGATAGGAAAATATTTAGGCCATGTCAAACAGCTAAGCTAGAAACTGTCAGCTCATTACTGGTGAAAGAAACTGAAAATGGGGGTCATGTTCAAATCCTTCCCTTTCTGCCCCCAATGTAGTCCCCTATATTCAGTCCCAGTGCAGTTCTGCTGGGATACTCACTATAGAGGACAGAAACTGAAACAGGAGTAGTGTTCAAATCACACACCAACACTCATGCGTGCGTGCCTACACACACACAGTTCAGTTCCACAAGAAAACTCACTACTGGTGACAGAAAGTGAAATCGGGGTTGGAATCAAACCCCCCCAATGGAGCTCCCAACATACTGCCCCTGCCCAGTTCCACACTGAAGATCATAGCTTGAAACAAAGGGTAGGAAACTTAGTTCTAGGCAGTCAAACCCCCTGTAGAGCATACATGAAGGAGGGGGGGGGGTGTAGGCTCCTGTTTACACTCCCCTAAAGACCCCCCCTTCAGAAGCCTCCCTTCCCCAAAGGGCATATTTACCTCTACCAAAAATGGGAAAAAATTTCACAAAGGATCCTTTTCCAATGTCAGGGAGGTAATTCCGGAAATGTTTTCTCTCTGATCAAACTTCCACCAAACACAGCTAGAAAATTTGAATCATCCAAATTATGTGATTTGTCTCTCCTTATTAAAAGCTGCCAGGGAGCCTTCCCTCCAGCCCTCCCTAGTACGTATATATACAGAGACACACATACACACATAGAATCTTGGGTATTTACTGACGGGAGGGGGAAGTATGTTGATGTTTCAGGTCTGTTTTATTGTTTTCCCTGGTAACACCTGCTTGTTTCTCTAGCTGGGATCCTATTACTGTTATTGTTATTATTAGTTTTAATTAGCGCTCTACACAGCAGACTCCACTGCGGCTGCCAGGGACCCTTTCCCCCTATGTGATAATTAAAGGCACAGCACACATCTTCTGTTGCCATCAAAGTCCCATAACAAAGTCCAAGCTGAGCTCCTAGATTTCAGACATATATATGGACCTAAGGTTAGAGAGAGTCTCTCTCTACTATATATACATATACATATGTGTATATATATATATATAAAAAATATATGTACATATATATATATATATATATACACACACACACACACATATATATATACACATACATATACACACACACGCTTTACAAAAAACCGCGTTAATGCATCAGTTAAGGTAAGTAGGGAAATGTGGCATTAGAGTTTCTAGCCCTATCTCTCCACCCCTCCCCCACCCCCAAGCAGCAAAAGAAAACACATTAGGGTTTTATCTTATTTAGTTTTTGTTTACCGGGTAAGTGCACTAGCCATAGCAATGACTATTTTCAGGCACAAGCTGGGAGGATACAGTATAAACAGAGCAAGTTCACAAAGCAAGACGACTTTTACATAATTAAAACAATGTAGACTTCAGAGCAAAATAATAAGCATAGTTGACAATAGAATACAGAGCAAATAGTTATAGGCAAGGTAGTTACATGTAACAGTGTAAATAATATGCTGGAACAGAGTATACAGAGGCATTTTTGTAACCAGGGCTAATAACATATTGACTGACTTGTGACAGCAAGGTAAGATGGCAGTAATAAAATAGCTTTGAGGAATTATGTAGGGTGATGAGAGATAGAAGTGTGAGGCCTGAGTAGAGGATGTAGGGATACTTTGGATAGCTTCACGAGAGGGATGGAAAAAATGGGAAAGAGCTATACCACTTGATGAGCTTAAATAGAAGTGCCAGGAGGGAAGAGGCTAAGAAGCAGGAAGGGGCTAGGGGGTTTGAAGCAATCGCATCTGTGGGTAGCGGCAAGATGGTTCTGTAACCTTATTTTAAAGGAGGAGTGGGTTGAGGATTGGTGTAGGGCTAGCGGAAGGGAGTTCCAGAAATGGGGGGCATGACAGACAAAAGCCATAGCACCTTTGGATGAATTATGTCTGGGGATGAAGACAGGCGATTTTCAGTGCAGACCGCAGTTACAACGTAGGTGCCAGATTCAGGAAGAGACTGCCAGGGGTCTGGGTATTTGTAATCGGACAACGTTTTCAATGACGGAGCCATAGGCATAAAGCCTTAGCTCCGAAGGAGAAAGTCATCCCAGATCAGAATAGAGGAGATAGTGGTGTTTCAGTCAATGAGAGGAGGATGCGCAACGACAGATGTTGTTGTATGTGACATCCCATTTTCGGAGGCTAGATTTGGACACAGAGGTGTAGGTGGCAACTCCATAAGTGAGCGAGGGAAGGAGTATGCCACGGGCAATAGCAAGCTGAGCAGAGGGGGTGAGCATATAGCAGTTTCAGTAGGCTATCCCAATTTTAGTATTAACAAGCTTACAGGTCTGTTGGATGTGCAGATCGAAGTTTAGAGATGGATCTAGTGTGACACCCAGATATTTAAATGCGTTCGCCACCCCAAGAGTTGAACCATTGGCGGAGGAGACTTTAAATTTAGTTTGGGAGAGTCTGAGTTCGGCATTAGAACCAAATAGCATGGACTGGGTTTTGGACTCATTTAAGCCAAGTTTATGACTGGACAGCCATAGATGGATTTGCTGAAAGTCAAGAGAAAGATTATGATTGATGACATCAATGCTGTTATCACTAGTGTAGAGAACAATGTCATCTACATATAGAAGGGAAGCAGTACTATGGAGGTTTGAGGTGATGTTATTGATGAAAACTGAGAAGAGCAGTGGCCCAAGGATGGACCCCTGTGGCACCCTAATGTTGATGGTGGCCTTGTCAGATAGGGTGGAGTTGTATTTCACGGTTTGAGTCCTGTCGGATAGGTAGCTGCCAAACCACCTTACAACATTCTGAGAGAATTCTAGTGATGTAAGGGAGGCAAGGAGGATGGAGTGATCGACAAGGTCAAATGCCTTGGTCATATCAATGAAAATGGCCCCAGTGAGAAGGCCAGAGTCCATAGCCACTAGGGTATCCAACGTGAATTTAAGAAGGGCGGTAGTAGTGCTATGGCCCTTGCGAAAGCCATGCTGGGCAGAGGTAAGATGGTCATATTTCAGTAGGAAATCAATTGTTTGAGCGGATACAAGTTTCTCCAGTATTTTATTTAGAACTGATAAGATAGCTATGGGCCTATAGTTTGAGGGATCTTTGTGATCTCCTTTTTTAAAAACAGGGGTAATCCTTGCAACCTTCCATATCTCCGGGACATAGCCTTGGGACAGGGATAGCGTGAAAATGTTTGCTAGGGGAGCAGCTATGTAGGGGGCAGATAGCTTTAGGAACTTGGGCTCAAGGTTGTCCAAGCCAGCTGCAGTGTGGTCAGAGATTTTGTTTAATAAGCCAAGCACCTCACACCTGGAGACCCCCTTAAAATAGAAATGGGGACCAGTGACAGTTGATGAGGAAGACGTATTTGACTGGACAGGAAAGGAGGAGGTGTACTTACAGTAGATAGGTCAGAGAATTTATCATTGAAGAAATTGGCAATGGTACAGGGATTATTGCAGTGAACACTATTTAGGGACATGCCATTAGGGATGGTTGAGGGGTTTAATCCAAGAAATAATTTTTTTTATTTTAGTTGTTTAACCAGGTATAGAACACTAAGCTGAAAGCTTTTTTACAGGAGTGACCTGGAGCACAAGGAGGTTAAGTGACTTGCTCAGGGTCACACAGTATGCAAGTGGAAGCTGTGGGATTCAAACCCAGGTCTGATCTGCTGGATGTCACCAGATTTGCAGCTCAGAGCCTTAGACCACTGCGCTATACTGCCTCCTGGGACCAGAATTTTTTTGAGTCACCACAGGAAGAACTTTTGGCCTTTTTGATGTCCTTTTTGCATGAGTTCCATAGGGCCCTGTAGATATTAAGGTCAGAGGATAGCCCTGAGCTTTTGAAATGAAACCAGCTTTTATCTCTTTGTTTTAGTTTAGCAAGGAGGTCAGATTTTAGCCAGCAGGTGTGCCTATTTTTTACCCGTCGAGTTACTAGTTTGCAGTGCTTAGTGCTAGGAAGTGTATCATGACTAGATTGAGGGAAATCTGAGCATCATTTGACATTAGAAGGGTGGACCAATCAGTTGCAGCAATGTCATGGAGGAAAAGCTCAGAGTCAAAATTTGCATAGTTGAGGAAAGTGACGAGATGAGGTTTTGAAGGACTAGGCTTGCTTTTCCCCCAGATACAGAAGGTAGGGGAGTGGTCCGTGATGACATCTGGTAGTACGCCAGAGGCAATAATGTGTTCAGGGTGGTTAGTCATGATCCAGTCCATATTAGAGTGTGGAGTTGTCCTAGTAAGATCACTTATAAGTTGGTGAAGGTTGAAACTCTGCTACCTGGTCAATAATGTTGATTGGGTGTTCCCCAACCAAATAACGTTAAGGTCCCCTAGTATCAGAACTTCATGTTTCCCAGCAAGGTGAGAGATTTGATCCAGCAACTCGTCCAGGCCTTTCTGACTATTGAATGGGGGCTATAGGCACAAGTTTTGTCTCCAGAGTCTTGGCAAATCAGTGGTGGGGTCTTTCTTGGGGTTCTCAACCCTAATGCTCACCCCCCCTGAACTAACAAGGTCATGTGACATATTTTCATAATGAATGTTTTTTTTTTCCTTTTGTTGCTTGGTGGGTGGGGAGTTAGGGGTGGAAACCCTAACACCACATTTCCCTACTTTTGTTGATTAAAGTTGAACCCTAACTGGTGCATTAATGCCATTTATTGCAAAGAATATCCTTTCTTTCTGATATAGTAGAATCATGTCCTCATTAACACAGGTCCCAAAGGGACCTACATGAACAGGTGCTGATGCGTAAGGCCCTCTGGGCCCTGCACCAAGGGAAGACTCCATTCACCTTCAGAAATGCAGGGCCCTGCACCAATAGAACCATCCCCCCAACCTCTCCCCATCCAGCGGGCTCACTGAGCTTCCCCCAAGCTCAGCTCACTGGCAAGGCATCACAAAGGATTACACGCTGGGGTAAGAGTCTGGCACTACAAAAAACGTTACTTAATAACAATTTTTTTATTTTGTCCCCAAATTTTCAAGACCGTCATTTTATGACTTCCCTTATAAACATGATATTTGGCATTTATAGTATACTGAGCGAAACATCATTTCACACCACAAGTGTGAAAATGCATCTCATCCAGGATTTATAAAGTAACACCAGTCACATTTAGAAAATAGTGTGAAAAAATTGCTATGTTGAAAGTCTGGAGTCAAAATACTGAAAATTTGTAAAGTTATGAGTGAATGTTGAAATATTTCAATGTTCACTCATACCTTGGTCAGTATTTATTTGTAATATATGGATAGTGAAAATAATATAATCGAAAAGCATACAAAAAATTCCTGGTAATACACCAGAGCCCCAATGATAATACCATCGTTGCCAACTGATAATACTATGGTTCAGAGCTCTGAATGATAATATTATCACAGAAATGCCACTGCGGCTGCGCAAGTCTGACGCACATATTAACCCAGTTGCCATGGTCCCAAGTCCTTTCCTGCACAGCGTGCATTGTGATTGGCCACTTTTACACTTTGAATGGGCAGAGCAATTTTGAAAACATGGCGGCTGGTTAGTCTTGTTAGCGAGTCAAATGTGTGAGCGTCATTTCTTCAGATTTTTTTCTCGTGTTTTTGGATTATCTGGTTAATCCTGCATTACCCGAAGAATGGGAAAGTAAAAGGTATGACCACAAATCTGAAAAAGTAAAATATTAATAGATACAGAGAGAGTGGTGGGGGGATGAGGGCAACCTAGTCAGTCTCCGGTGCGACAGTTGGCGTAGTGCAAGCGTGTCTTCAGTGTTGCAATCGGCTGGCCAGCTCACAGAAAAAAAAAAAAATGCAGAATTTCAAACTGGATCCATATATTACAAAAAATAACAAATAGATAAGTATCTATTACACAGCTGTAAGACCATCTCGAGGTTTTGGGGACTTTGGGAACCTCTCGAAGCCAGCTCGAGGTTCCAAGTCCCCAAAACCTCTCGATGGTCTTAGTGCCTTGTAATAGACACTTATCTATTTATTATTCTATTTATAAATTTTCAACACAGCCTTCTTCTGACATCACCTCATGAACTGGTAGGTAAAATGTTCAAATCCCCGCCGAAACGTCATTTCGCGCCAAAGTTGTGAAAACACATTTTGGCCAGAATTTGAAAAATGACAGCTGCCATGTTCATGAGGTGGTGTTAAAAATGCCTATACTGAAATGTTGGGTCAAAATATTGAAAATTACCAAAATTGTGAGCAAGAGTGAGTAGAAAAATGTCACCGTATACTCATAACATTGTTTCTTTTTTTAATAATATTTTGACCCCAAATTTTCAGCATAGCATTCTTATGACCCCATCTCATGAACCCAGAAGGTGAAAATCCTGCCTGAAATGTGATTTTGCACAGTGACAGTGAAATCACCTTGTGGGCCAGATTTGAAAAATTCAACCACCTTGTTCATGAGGCGGGGTCCCAAAAAGACCATGATGAAAATATGTTGCAAAAAATATTAAAAAATGACAACGTTATGAATAAAAGTTCAAATCCCATTGAAATACATTAAACTGGACTTACCCAATTTTCTCATACTGGAGTCATCTTTTCCAGCTGCAAGACATGTCTTCGATTAGAGAACAGATCTATGTCATTGGACATGTTCAGATGAGTGAGGGTGTGAGGGGGTGTGTGTGTGTGGTGGGGTGTGGGAAGCTGAGTAGAGGGTCGGGGTAGGGTGGGGGTTGGGGTCAGATTGGCATGGGACCATTTTCTTTATTTACAGGTTAGTTTAAAAAATAAAGACATTGAAGGACTGTTTCCTTTTTTGCAGGTTGGCTTAACTCCACAGTGGCTCCGTGGATGGACACCCTGGTGTTGCCACCTATACTTGGGGGTGAGCAAGCTGGAGGAGAGGGGGTTGGCAAGTGGTACTGGGGTTGGCACCCCGGTCTGAGTTTCTTCTAATAATTATTTGCTATGGAAACATGAGGGAGGGCTGACTGAACTGGGAGGGGGAGGGAATGAAAAATTATAAAGATAAATTAGCTAGATAGATAGAAAAAAAGAGATTGCAATTGCCTGCTCACAGATAGACAGGAAAGAGAAGTGAAGGGGGCACTGTACCTTTACAGTTAAAGAAGCCCCCCTGCATCCACCATACTTCTGAGTAGCGGACTTTTCCTTGTTAAAATAAAGTACTTTGTGGCATAAGAAAAATGCTGCTTTTCATATAAAAAGCTAAACCACGGGGCAAGCCTTGCAGGTGTGGGAGCCCCATTTGAAGACAGCTTTCCTGTAAGTACTAGAAGAAAAACTAGATGTCTACAGGAAAATGACATAAGCGGATTTCAGAAACAGCACAAGCACCGTCAGAAAACTTTTCACATATTTAGACCTTACATATTCGACACTGCATGCCAAATTTCAGGTGATTTTGTCTAATGATGCCAAAGCTATTAAGGTGCAAATTTAGTGGTATAACAGAACCCGTCTGGTAAACCTAATGATACTGGTACTACCACGCCAATGTTATATATATATATATATATATAGAGAGAGAGAGGGAGACTATATGATGGGTGTGTGGTGTACAAGGAAATATACCCACCGATTGAGGTTAGTTAGATAATAAGGCCAAGGGCACGATGGGCGAGTGGCCTTATTATCTAGTTAACCTCCCTCAGTGGGTATATGGCCTTGTACGCAACACACATCCATCATGTTTTATATAATACATTTATTTTATTTATTTCTTTTTTAACCAGGTGGTGTGTTCTGATTCAAAGGACCATTTTCAGGCATGACAAGGGCCATGAAGATGGCACAGTAACACGGTACAAAGGAACTGGAACAAACAGGTACTGTGAATCCAAGCAGTTACAGTACACAGGTGAACACGTTAGGCAATACTACACAATCAAGCAGCTTTGTGCAAGATTGAGCATAAAGTAAACACAGCACAACCATGTCACAACTGAGTAACACTACACAAATGTAGCAGTTTTGTGCAAAACAAATTGAGCATAAAGCAAACACAGTTACAAAGAAGTCAAGTGCACAAAGAACAGTGGCAGCATAGTGCCCACAAAACCAAACTAGTAGCAGCATAAAAGATAGCCCGGTAGGCTAGCAAAATAATTTCCAGAGCTGATATGGGGTAACTGGTTTCCCTTGGTCAGGGTCTGACAGACAATTGGGGGGGGGTACAGGTGACTGTTGCCTTAAGAGAGGTCTTAAAATGGGACTTGAATAGGAGGTGTGAGCCCAGAGTCCGTAGGGAAGCAGATATGCTGTTCCACAGATTAGGGGCAGCTGAATGGCAGGTTTTTGTTGCTTTACCTGCTGTGTGGGGCTGAGTCGGTTTCTTCATGAGCCATGCTCGGGGCCATTTCTGGGTCTGCCTTGTCACTACGTGGCTCTGGGTGTTTCTGTGGTGCAGCAGCATTCTGGTAAGGGCCTTTCATTTTGCCTGTTCTTGTTTCCATAGTGTAGGGTTCCCCTACAAAAAGGGGCGTGTCAGAGCCAGTCAGCCTTTAGATCACTGGTGGGGTTGTGGATTGCTGTGGTGTAGCAATGAGGAGTGGCAGCGGCGGTTAACAGGATGAATTGCAGTCGGGTGCATTGTGCGACTTCGGTGACTGCGGTCGGGAGTGATGTCGGTCATTGGCCTGGAGCAGCGTGGAGATGGCAGCAGCAATGTGGAGGGCATGGTGTTCGAGGAGAGAGCTGTAGCATCGAGGCAAAAGGTTGCTGGTGAGTATCGGGGCCGGGTTAGGGGGATGGTCTCTGCTGTGCTCCCTGCAGCCAAGGATGCAGACAGGCATACTCACTGTACACATTTGTGTACAGTTTTGTCGAGTACCAGTCCCAAACCATATGCCTTTTTGTTACCATTATTTATTTATTTATTTATTAAATTTTCGGAATTACAACCTTTGAGTCAAGGACTCCTTTGCAAAGGCTCCACGTCAGGACAAACAAACAGATTATGATAGACAATGGTTTATGGAAACATGTGCACAAGCATCAATGCTTAATGTTACAAAGTGTTGCTTTACAAGTTAACAACAGACCTTTACAGAGAGTTGCAATGCTTTGTTGTATATGGCCCTGGGCAGGATAAGCATCCACCAAATGGTGTGTGGGCAGTCTTTCACTTTCTGAGTCTACATTTGAGGATAAGGGAATACTAGGGGTTAATTAGTACCCTGCGTTGAGGGGGGATAGATACTCAATTGCAGCTGCATTTCTCTGAGGCTAAGAGGTGTCTCATGGTTTTGGTTTTAAATTGGCCTAGGGTTGGCACCAAGGTTATAGTAGATGGAGTTAGCTGAGCCAGGTGGGTGCACGGTAGCTGAAGGATCTTTGGCCTGAGCTGTCCTGGTAGGGGACATGGATAAGACGTTTGTTTGGTGCCTTGGGGTGCTCCTTAGGGTGTTGGTTTGTATTAAGGAGTGTAGGTCGAGGGTGCAGCTTTCAGCAGGATTTTCTTAGCCTGGAGACAGGTATGGTATTTAAGCCTTCCTTTAAGGTCAGCCAGTTTGCTAATTTGAAGAGGTCGCAGGTGTGGGTTAGGTGGTGGCTTCGGTGATCAATCAGCTAGCTTTGTTGAGGACAAGGTCAGTCTTGCTTCAACGCAGTTGGGTCAACCAGTCCCGTAAATTATTATTCCATAGTCAATCAGGATATGACCGAGCTGGACACTGCCAGACGAAGAGGCTGCGGTGGAGGCATTGTCTATGCCTATAGAGAATCCCTAGTCTAGTATTTAGTGAGGAGGACAGTTGGTTGATGTGTGTGGTAGGTGAGAGATGAGTCTAAGGTGATGCCTAAGTATTTGAAATCCGTGACCTGTTCAATTAGGAGGCCCTGATTGTTGGTGATGTTTAGTGGGCTCTTACATGGGGGCTTTGCCAGTGCCCAAAGATCATGGATTTTGTTTTGGTGTGGTTTAGTATTAGCCTGTGGTTTGTGAACCAGTCTTCTAGTTCATGGAAGAAGGTTTGCAGCTTGTGTTGGAGGGAGTCAAGGGAGTTGTCTTTCCAGAAGACTACTGCGTCATCTGCATAAAGCAGAAGTTTCCCATTGCAAGCTTTGGGGATGGAATTCAGGAAGAGAGTGAATAATAGGGGGCCTAGGATAGATCCTTGGGGTACACCTGATAGGACTGGGGTTTTAGTGGATAGGGAGGTATTGATTTTAACCTGTTGAGTTCGGCCTGTTAGATAGTTCTTGAACCACGTTAATGTGCCTGGTGCAAGGTTGAAGGAGGGGAGTAGGTATAGAAGTAGGTCGTGGCTGACAGTATCAAATGCTTTGGTTAGGTCGATGAAGATTGCTCCAGCAATATCACCCCCATCAAGAGCCTCGTGCACATAGGATGTGAATTCTAGGAGTGCTGAGGTGGCATGTTCCATGTCTGAAGCCATGTTGTTCTTGGCAAAGCAGGAGTGCTCCAGGAGGTACTCCGTGATTTGGTCTGATTTATTCTTTTCTAGGGCTTTTGAGAGAGGGGGAGAATGTGATGGGCCTGTAATTACCTGGATCCGTAGGGTCACCTTTTTAGGATAGGTGTAATATACCTTTCCATAGCGCAGGGAATTGCCCTAGGCGAGTGAGAGGTTGAAGATCTTGGTGATGTGAGGGAGGGTCACGTCTAGTGTTAGACGAAGTATTTTTAGATCTACAGAGTCACTGCTGTACCTTTCATTCCGTAGGGCATGTGCCAGATAGCGTTTGGCATGACTACAGGAGATTGTTTTGAACTGAAAAGGTGCGGGGCTATGACTGGGAATGGGGTTCGGTGGGACACTGGGGGGGTGGATCAAAGAAAGTGGGTGGGAGGATTTGGCTAAGGTCTGTGAAGGATTTGTTCAGGACATTGGCTATTGTAGTGGGGTTTTGAGAGAGGGCACCGTTTGAGAGTATTTGGGTGGGTGGTTGGTTAATGGTTTCACCACAGAGTTCTTTGATATTGCTCCAGAATTTGCTACCGGTACCCCAGGTTGAGGTGAGGGCTTGATTGTAGTGGTTTGCCTTGGCAAGCCTTATGGCCCTGGTGCAATTGTTTCTTGCCTCTCTGTATAATTGTCTGTCGTGGGGTTGTTTGGAATAAAGAGCTTTGTGCCAGAGGTTGTCTCTGTGGTGCATCTGGTCCAGCAGGGGCTGTGTGATCCATGGGGTGTTTCTGGATTTTAGGAACTTTTTTGCGAGAGGGGCATATTTCTCACATACTGTGTTGAAAATTTTGATAAAGGAGGTGAGTGCCTCGTCCACGGATTGCGCTAAGTGGACAGTGGACCAGTCAGTGAGAGAGAGAGAGTGGAGTATCCTGGTTATTGCCCCTTTTTTAATTTGCCTTTGGAGCGAGAATTTGGGTGGAGCGGTTGGGCACTTGTTTGACCAAAGGCAGGAGAGGGGGCAGTGATCACTAAGGACATCTGGTAGGACCTTGACATTGGTAAGATGGTTGGGAGCGTTTGTTAATATTAGGTCCAGGAGGGTTTGTGTTCCAGTCCTTGGGTCAAGCCAGGTGGGGGTCAGAACGACTTGGGTGAGGTCATGTGCTGTAGCAGCATCTTTGAAGGGGTCTGCTGAGGTAGAGAGACAGTTAATATTGAAGTCACCTAGGACGATGATTTCACTTCTAGGGGGGAGTAGCGCTATGTTGGCCATTATGGAATCGAAGACTAATTTTTGGTTATTGGGTATGTAAACCGTCATTATGTACAGGGGTTTCCCATGGGAGCCTACTGTGATTTTAACTGTAATAGCTTGTGCCCCGAAGGCGGAGGTGGAGGGGACGAGTAAAGAGTTGAAGATGTGGTCTGGAATATATGGCGCAGCCTCCTCCCAGTTTGTCCACTCTATCATCCCTGAAAATAGTATAGTTATACAGGGAAACTGATGAGTCTGGGACGTTCGTTTGAGCCAGGTTTCGGAGAGGGCAATAATGTCAGGAGAGTGTTGAGCAACCCAGCCTTGTAATAGGGTTAACTTTTTGGTAGGCTGTGGATGTTTATCACGGTTAGCTGTGAACCTGCTGCCTCCTGTCTGTTTTTGAGGTGGTCCAGAGAAGGCCCTGGATTAGGGTGGATATCTCCGGCGAGTAGTAATAGGAGTAGGAGTGCATGCCTGAGTGTAGCTAGCTGGAGACGCTTATAGTTAGTTTTTGAGTGACGTGCGCCGATTGGGTTTTTTAAGGGTTTGCAGGGTATGGGGAGTGACTCGGTCTCTTTGGCTAAACTTGCATGTAGAAGAAGGGCATTGTATGAGTTAGCGAGGTGTGGGGTGGGTAGGGTTGGAGTTTTAGTCTGTGACGATCCACTTTCCGTGCAGCTGAGGGGCTTGGTTTTGTGGGGGTAGGGGAAATGGGCATTGCTGCATCCTGAAGCGTGGAGTGGGAAGGCAGCCAGTGCCAGAATGAAAGAGGCTTGTATTAACATAAGACGGTTGGCAACCATGTTACTAACATACTAAAATGCCAGCAGAATAGGCCTAACGGTCTTTCGTGTCTGCTTGTTTGGTCAGCCCCCACCCTGGGTGCTGACCTTGCTGTCCCCCTCGCCTTCTCTGGCTTCTCCCTTCCCAGTTCCGGATATTCTTGCTGCATTGGATTTTGCTTCCAGAACCCTTCCCCTGTACCTGTCCCACCCCCTCTTGAACCCATCCACTGTCTCTGCCTCCACCAGCCCCTAGGTAGTGCATTCCATGGCTCCACCACCCTCTCAGTGAAGTAGCACCTCCTCCATTCTCCCTGAATCTTCCCCTCCAGCTTCCACCCATGCCCTCTAGTGGCCCCTTCCTCCTTCCTTGAACCACCCTGACTGTTCCTCCCATTTACCCTCTTCATGTACCTGAAGACCTCTATCATGTCCCCGGTCCCTTCTCTCTTTCAATGTGTACATATTTAGCTCTTCGAGCCTCTCCTCATAGGTCCTGTCCCCCAAGCCCCAAATCATTTTGGTTGCCCTCCTCTGGATCCTCTCCAGGAGGTTAATGTCCCTCTTTAAGTGTGGCCTCCAAAACTGCACACAGTACTCCATGTTGAGGTCAGAATGTAAGGAGCTTAGGAATTAGTGCGCCCTCTAGCTTTTGCACAGTATAACCTGCTTATGGAGAAGTAGGGTGATTGGTTTTTGCGCTCACGTGACCACCACTATAAAGCAGAGAGTCGACAAAGGGTGGTGGTCGGGGTGGAGGGGAGCCGGCGTGCAGCGCCGGCTGGGTCTAATCCTGAAGTGGAAGGAGGCGATCCCGTGGAGCAGAAATGAAGCTTCTGCGACTTCGTTGCAGCTTTGGGCAGAGGAAGACAGTAACGTCTCGCGGTTAAGTCTTGGGGAGGGTTGCTCAGTTTCAGCCCCTCCACGACCTCCTGGGTCCCGGTCCGTCTGTGGACAACAAAGGGAAGGTGAGCACACTTTTATACAGCAAAAAAACGTTTCTTGAGGGGACTGGTAGTGAGACTCAACCAACAAACAGGTTAGACCCCTCGGAGAAAGCAATTGATTTTATTTTACTTTCTGGGTTGGCGTTTTATTTTTTTTTTATTTTTTTCTTTTGAGTGCTTATTGAGCTTTCCCGATTTCTCCTGGGTTACAGGGTGGGACTCTAGCAATTCTCCACCTGAACACTGGCTGCAGCGGTTACGAGAGCGCCAGAGGAGATAAAGATGCCCAGAGGCCAAGTAATATCATGAGCTTATGGCTCCTTTCGTGCTGGGAAGTTCAAACCAGGATTTTGGCGCCTAGCCCTAGATTACAACGGCAGCTGTACACAGAAAGAAATTAGAAATGCAGTCTCCCTAATCTAGCTTCAGTAACAACAGTGGGCAACAACAGTCTTATTTAAATTTTGGCGCCAGAATCTGGGTGATGCACAATTATATTAAACTGTGAGGGAGCTTAAAGAAGTTGCTGCTTTGCCAGGATCTAATCCTGAAATGGAAGGAGCGATCCCGTGGAGCAGAAATGGCTTGCGACTTACGTTGCAGCTTTGGGCAGAGGAGGGCAATCGGTCCCTCGCGGTTCGTCTTGGGGGAGGGTTGCTCAGTTTCAGCCCCTCACGACCTCCTGAGTCCCGGTCCCGTGTTGCAGCTTTGGGCAGAGGAGGGCAATCGGTCCCTCGCAGTTCGTCTTGGGGGAGGGTTGCTCAGTTTCAGCCCCTCACGACCTCCTGGGTCTTTCTAATCTGCAGTACTTTAGGCCACTGAGCAGTGTCTCCGGTTAATCCTCTATTGTTTGGGAAACAGATATGTGTACAACCTGTTTAGAGATCAGACGAGTCATCTGACAACAATCGGATCCATTTGTAATGGGTGACAACAGCTGGAGAGGATGTGTACATGTTTTTTAATGGAAGGAGCAGCAGTGGGAGTGTGTGTATGTACAAAATGGAAGTTTCTGGCTACGCTCCAGAGCTGGCCTCCAAGTGTTTTTAGGAGCTCCAGAACTTTTTTTTTTTTTGGTTCTTCAGGGGTCTTGTGTGTGCCCTCCAACGTTTTTTCAGGTTCTTCAGGTGTCTGGGGGGCGGCAGAGGGATTTTTCCCCCATGGGGTTAGGGTTTCTTTTTTAGATATAGTATGTTCTTCCCTGCAGCTTTGTAGATAAAATCCAGAAACGGGCAGACAAATAGGGAATGATGTTCAAGACTGATAAATGTTGTGTCCTGCACTTGGGAAAACAATCTCATAAACATACCCATAGACTAGGGCACAATATCCTTAGAGAGGCTCAACAAGAAAGGGACCTCGGGGTAATAATAAACAATGACATAACTGCTAAAGACCACTGTATCACCTTACTGTCCAAAGCTAAGTAATTGTTGATGCACAATAAGAAGACTTTTAGGAGTAGAAGTGAGGAAGTTATCATGCCCCTTTACAGAACATACATTACACCTCTTCTGGATTATGGGAGTCAGGTCTGATGCCCTCTAAATAAAGGGGAAATAGGTAAGATCAAAAGAGTACAACACCAGGCAACTAAAATGGTGTACAACATCAAACACCTCAGCTACACTGATCATTTGAAGCATCTTAATTTAATGGGCCAGATTTTTGAATGTCTGAGAATGCCTCAAGCCCCTGGTGTGCCGAACATATAGTGAACTGGGATAGCGGCATTCTCCTAGCGGGGATCGAGATTTTCTATCCCATGTGCCAAACTGCTGCAGGTTAGACCACCTTTTTGTGGTCTAGCTTGCAGCAATCCAGAGGGCCATTTTTAAGGGTGTTTGTGCCAGATATGTGGTGCGTGCTGCTGTAAATGGAGGAAACTGTCACGACTGCACCCGAGATTGTAAAATTGGGAGCAGTTGCAGCGAAGGGGGTTGGTGCCCTGCCAAAACCTAAGTGTGGTGGTGCACGGCTGGACGCAAGCCCCGCGCCTCCCTGAGAAAATCGGCCCCAATTTCTTTATAAACTAGATGAAAGATAGGCAACCTGGTGTTGTGCTACGATATTATACAGGAGGACTACCTAGTCAAAGAATTAGGCCTTGAATTTAAAAATGATAAGCTGGGCACCAGGGGTCATCCTCTACAAATCAGACTACATAATTTTCGGAGCAATGGGAGAAAGGGTTTCTTTACTCAACGAATAGTCAACCTTTGGAATAAATTACGCACTGAAATAATTATTAATAGGGACAAGACAGAATTCAAAACAAAGCTTGACAAATATAGATTGGAAGGTCATTATCGATCATACCATGGGTAAGTGACAGGGGCCCATATGGGAATATGGCCTCCTTTGCTCCTTACCCTCTTTAACATGTCGTGGAGGGGGAGACAGAGGGTTTTCCTCCCACAGTTTACAGGCTGCACACCTGGAGGTATAGTTATCCCTCCAAAGGTATACAACTTTAAGGGAGGTATACAGCCTTAATTGGGAGATACAGAGCTTTAATTGCTGAGGCATACAGGGAAATATATGATAATGGCCACCATGGGGGAAAAGAGCCAACATACATATATACACACACACACACACACACACACACACACACACATACAGAGGAGCCGGCCAGGATGCAATGTAATAACTTCCAGAAAATGACATGTCACAAAATACTGCATGACAAAGGGGCTTAATTGTCATTGAATTACATTGTTCCCTGCAGC
Organism: Neoceratodus forsteri; assembly: GCA_016271365.2. Classification (NCBI taxonomy): domain Eukaryota; kingdom Metazoa; phylum Chordata; order Ceratodontiformes; family Ceratodontidae; genus Neoceratodus; species Neoceratodus forsteri. The sequence continues at coordinate 1,028,740,188 of CM028130.1, read as the reverse complement.
ATTTTTCAGTAATACAACAAAGTACTGCATTGTGTCCTGGTTGGTGCAGCTGTTATTAAACTGCCACCCATTACATATGCCATTTATGCCCCATCATTTGAAAAGGACAAACTTTTAAATTTGCCATTTGTATGAAGCGTCTAATTGCACGCTTTAAAGGAGAGCTGCATTTACCCTGTAAGTCTATGTTTTCCATAGAAAGTGCTTTTCAAATACTGGTTTACTCACAGAAAGACTCCAGTGGTTGAAGCACCAGGGCTACTGTTCAGTGGCCATGTGTTTTGTTTGGGCTCACAACTGAAGTTTTAATTTTGCTGATTTTGTGAGTTAAAGTGTCCGTTTTTCAGACCACGTTCTTCCCACGGATTTTCTTTACTCACATTCTGTTGTTCACTCTTCATTTGCCTTTAGTAAACCTAGTGGGTGTTTCTGATTTACACACATCTGTTAAGGGATCATGTTAGAACTCCATGTATTTTTTTGTGCTTACTTAGCTGTTCAATTGTTGGCACAATGCGTCAATTTCTGCTATCAAAAGGGCCATAAACTATATCACACCATCCTAAAATGGTAGTTACCAGCAGCGTGTAAATTAGAAACACCCACCGAGGTACCTAAGAGCCCAGTAAAGTTGGAACAAAAACACAATAGGAACCAGCAGTGTTTAAAGGTCAGCTTCTTCATAAAACAAACAAACAAAAAAAAAAAAATTACGTGCACGGCACTTTAAGTTTAAAAGCAGAATGCCAGCTCAGCGCTGCAGTGGTAGCATTACTGCTTGCAACCCTGGCGACTCACGTTCAGGAACAAACCCAGATTGCCAGATAGCCGTCCGGAAAGGAGATCTGAGCATCCCACAGGACTCTACCCTCCTTAGAGTGCACCCATCTCTCACTGCTACAGCACCTCCTGCGGGAACGCAGGGCGGAAGAGCATGCAGAGTGGCAGTGTTGGGCAGGGAGCCACCCTGGCGTTAGCTGTGTGCACACCTGCTGCATGCTTATGCAAGTGAGTTGATGCCAGAGATCTGAAGGGTGTGAGACAAGTAGAAACAGCCAGCCCCGACAGAATTGACGTCCCGTCCGCTGGAACATTCAAGCCTACTTAATGACAGCGTGGCATGACAGACAGGTACCTACACCAGATTAGGACACTGGAGGAGTGCACCTGAAGACCCTTGCCATGGGGAATAATCACGACAGCAAGAGGTATTCCAATCTCTGGGGTTTGGAAAACTGGCGGGGCTGAGCAGTGACCAGAAAGGGGGGCACAGATAGGGGTTGGGGCTGGTGGAAAAGAAACAATAATTAAAATAAATGAATCAATAAGGTTAAGCTCAGAACAGGCCTTTGTGAAACATCATCAAGCACTATGAATGTAGCTCTCACATTGGCCTATATGCTGTTATGTCATACACAGAGTGAAAACAGATGCAGACATATTTTCTATCTGTGCTTGTCATCAACCCAAGCAACACTATTAATTCACAGAAACTTATTTCCGCTGGTGTGGTATAAATTGGGGATAGACAATGGCCCGACTCAGAATATGGCATTTTTCTCCATAAGCGAAGGTTAAGGATCCTTGCTCACTAGCAGCAAAGTCACAAGTATGTTATGTTATTCCTGTCTACCCACATGCGGTGATAAATGATACTGTGTGTCCAATTTTATTTTATTTTAAATTGTAATGCTCATAACTTGGTTATTTTTGATGAAGAATTAATAAGCACCAATACTGGCATTTATCCGAAACCAGAAAACCACGAAGGTGCCTTACCCTCCATGTAGGTTCGCTAATCAGTCGAGCGTTATTTTTAAGTGTGTCAAAAAGGAAGGTAAAAAATCATACTCCAACTCATAGGAGCTGGCAGCCTCGATCCCTTCCTCTTCCTTATTTGGCACCCTGCCCCGAGCTCCAATATTTTATGATGTAAGTGGTTGGGAGTGAATGGGTACACCTTGCTACATTTCAATATATTACAGAAGATAGCTCGTTTAAAATCAGTCATCACTTAACTAACAATACTTAGAGGCAAAAAAACAGCTGCAGAGGGAACAAATCAGTTTCTATTCCTGATGGGATGCTCACATGCACCATTATTTATGGGAATTGGAAAGGGGTGCAAATTACATCTCGGAATGGAGACACTTGCCCTTTAATTCCATTCATGTTGCAGTGAAGAGATAGCAGGTCAACCAGAGAGACATCAGCAGCACTTGGACTAGAACCTAGTGATGATGCTCAGTGCAAATGTACAGGTCAAAAGTATTGTAGAGAGCACATGCACACACACACACACACGCATCTCTTGGTCGTCTTTTGAAAGCTTTTCAGACAATCGTTTGCCCAGGGTTTGCGTTTTTACAACTGAACACCACACAGAGTAGAAGCTTAATTCTAAAATAAATGAAATGAGAAGCTCGGATGCCTGGTTTTGCTTTTTGCTGCCACCAGTCCCAGTGCTACTGAGAAGGAAATACAACCAAGAGCTGTCTGCCCTCTGATTCTGCCACAAGCCTAGACTGGCAAGAACAGAATGCACATCCCTGTTAAACAAAAGGTACACTCACAGTCCATGCAAGGGGGGGAGTAAATGGCAAACCTTCATGCATTAAGTTTGTCAAAAAGCCTTTACTCAGTGCCCCATATCAGAACTCAATAAAAAAAGGACCAGCTGGTTCTGCTGGGCTAAGTTTGTATGGTACAACCTCCTGTTCTGGTCCATCCATTCTGGCTGGTCCAGATTTCATCTAGGTAAGGCTATGTGTGAGATCTGGACTGCTGGATCCAGACCCAACCTTTTACCATTTTGGTCTGGTCCAAGTCTGGTGGTTCAGATTTCATCCATACTCTTTTTTTGGCCCAGCCCCATCCCTTATTTATTTAATTTATTTGCTTTTGTTTGCCAGGTAAGCACACTAGACAACCAAGTACCTATTTTCAGGTGCGACCCAGGAGATTACAGAGATACATTCAGGCATAACAGGCAACAATAAGAGCAGGTATAATAACAGCAACATACAGAGCAAGGTCAAAGCATTAACAACACGGGCTAAACAAAGCAAGTGGGAGGAAGATAATAGCATGGCACACACAGGGCAGGTAGTGAACATCAAAGTCAGACAACAGAACCATGGGGGATAAGGATAACAGGCACTTCATGGAGGTGCAAAAGGGGGGATAAGAGAGGCCAGCAGCAACTGGAAAGTTAGAGCAGTAAAATATTCAACAAATGTTTATCAGTAGAGACAGAGTGGGCCAAACACCTTGACAGGGACTCCACTCCTGCCCAGCCCACCAACTCCACCATGCCCAGGCTTACCCCCCCCCCGGTGGGGCCGCAGGGTGGGCACCCCCCCCAACAGTCACCTGGGATCTTGCCCTGGCTTACCCCCCAGGGTGGGGCCACGGGAGTGGGTCCCCCCCTCCAGCAGGCAACAGGGGCAATGGACACTGAGGCTGAGCAGGGCATCATAACTGGGCCAGAATTTTGTGGATGCTGCAAGCCCTGGAGGTGAGACATGCAATGCGGTCCTTGGGACGAGCCCAATATCTGCCCCACCACTGAGAGAGTTAGGTGCTGGCTGTCATGGAGCCTCCAGCTTCCACCAGGGGCCATTATGGCACTGAACGTTCACCCGCTCTCCCCCACAGAGAAGGAGAGCTGCCCCTCGGGCAGTTGATCCTTCTCCCCCGGCCAGCCCTCTGACTGGTTTGCTGCGCAGGTGGGCCGGCTAGATTTCACCCATGTTCAATCACTCTATATGAAATTCGGATCAGCCAGAGCAGATGGACGAAATGGTAAAAACTGGACCAACTGATCCAGCTGGACAGCGCAAGCTACGCCCAATAAGGCAGGTCTGGACAGATGAGCCGATCTGCTTTTTACCACTCTGGTCAGGTCCAGGTCCAGCAGTCCAGATTTCGCCTATACCCCCCCCAATATTTATTTTTTTGCAGTGAATTTGTAACATTCCTAAAAAATGCCAGCTTAACACTGCCAGAGCCCAAATTCCTTTATCCACACAACAGGTGTAGCATGGGTGGCCACAATATACAGGTTAATCACCTGTAACAGGAGTTCTAGGAATGGTATATGTTGTTCATCCACACTTATTGGCAGGTTCCTTGCCGCATTAAATCTTGCCGGAAGGTCTTCAAGCTGGCTCCTCCCACCCAACCGGGTGGTAAAACTCTCGGCTCCGGCCCATGATGCCAGATCTAGCCCGCTGGAAGCCAGGTTGTGCGTCGAAGTCGGGGAGGTCGGGTGGGTCGTGTGGATGAACAACATATACCATTCCTAGAACTCCTGTTACAGGTGAGTAACCTGTATTTCTAAGGACATGGATATGTTGTTCATTCACACTTATTGGCAGACTCCTAGCAGTTCTCCGGGAGGAGGGAGGCAAGGCGCACACCCCCTACTTAGGTATAAAGACTGGAGAACCGAGGCCCCGACCAACATCCCGGCATGGCCCAAGGTCGATGTGGAAGGGGGAATCGGTATATGCCTGCTTCCAGGTAGGAGCCCTGTGGATATCCTGGACAGGGGTATCCTCGGAAGCAGCCACTGATGCAGCGGAAGGGCGGGTTAAATGAGCACTTATCCCTCTGGGAGGCTCCATGCCCGCCCACCTATAGCGGAGATCAATGCAGGAGGTGACTCACCCGCTCGTCGTCCACTTGGCTGCAGGTCTGCCAGGTGCGGCTTCAGCGTGGAATGACAAACAGCTGGCGGGCCTCTCTCCTGAACTCAGCCCTACGCTCCCTGGGAGAAGCGACATTAAATAGGGTCCCAATGGATCCTATACACGGCCTCCGAGGCGTGAATGGGGTTGAACTCCGGCAGAGATAATACCCGGTTAGGAAAAAAGGACTCCGCCACCGCCTACGGAAGGAACTTCGGGTGGGGCGCAGGACAACCTTGTCCCTGTGGAAGACCAGATAGGGAGATTCAAAGGAGCGCCTGGAACTCTCCCGTCCTTCTGGTTGGCATGGAAGCCCCAAGAAGGTGTTCTTCCACAACAGGTGGGGAAACTCACACCTGTGCAAAGGTTCGAACAGCTTGCCCGTGAGCTAAGCCCATACCAGCGTAAGGTCCCAACAAAATGGAGATACTCTCCCCAGAGGGGAGGTGTGATCAAGGCCTTGGAAAGCGCCAGACCACCTTTCCTGCACCACCGACTACCTTCCAGCCCATGCCCGGAAGACAGGAGTGGCCAACAGAAGCACCTAGAGGGTCGTCGACTGAAGCCCTTGTTCAAGAAGAACGGACCGCAGATAGTCCGGAATGCTCGCTGAGGAACGGGAGAGGGGACCAGGCCCTATCTCAACACCAAATGGAGGACTCTTCCATTTGAAGGCGAGCTTATCTGGTCGACTCCTGGCAGGACGCCTCAAAAACATCGAGGACCTTGCCGGAAGACCCAAGGCCTGGCCACTAGCCGCACAGGGACCAGGCCATCAGGTGTAGGGATTGAAGGTCCGGATGGAGTACCTTCCCCTAAAAACAGAGAACAAGACCGGGCGGGCTGGAAGCCGCCTCGGGAGCCTGGGGCTGAGACTGAGGAGAGCTGGATACCAGAGCTGGCAAAACCAGTCTGGAGCTACCAGAATCACCTACGCCCGGACCCCTCAGTGCCGCAGGAATGCTGCTGAGCAGAGACCAGAAGGGCCTGGCCTGGAACTCGTAAAGAGATCCCCCGCTTAAGAAATGGAGGAGTCTCCCAAGAAACGGATGGAACGAAGTGTAAGTACGCCCTGGAGGTCCAGGGAAAGAGCCACACGCCTCGTTCTGAGGATGAGATATCTGAGACAGAGAGACAATCCCGACGTGCGGATCAAGAATGGGGCACACGCCCCCCATCCGTTAGGGACCAGGAATACCTGGACACGAACCCAGGGTCTGGAGGAGGATCCGCAACCTTCCTGAACACCTCTATTTCGAGGGGCCAGGCAAGTCGGCTCGGCGAGCCGACAACGAGGCTGCGGACCCCAAACCCCGGGGGGCAACGGCTCGAAAGGGTGGGCCTACTCGCAATCCTGAGGCAGGACCTTCCCTAGCACCTCTCCGACACCCAGAGGTCGGGAAAGCGGACCAGGTGCAGGAGGTGGGCAAGTCTCCCAACGGGAACCCGGTAGGGTGACGGGCCGAGAACAGCGCCTGCAGCCCATCACTGAGCAGGCTGGAGGAGGAATTGGCCGAGGAGCTCCCTGGCCTTTACCTCCTGCTTCCCTTTAGGGAAGCCGTTGGCTTAGGAGCCCAGGACACCCAGCGCAAAGCCTGCTGGCCCTCATGCTGGAGATGATGGGCCGATCGAGCCGCAGGGACCAAGGGGCTTACGCAAAGGCTGCCAGCGGCCCTTGTCCCTCCGGGCGGAGGTGACAGAGTCCGGAGTGGCATCGGACTTTTCGGACCCCTGGAGGTGTCCCTCCACTCCAGGGCCGAAGAGGTCAGTCCCCAAGAAGGGGATGTCCGCCAACTTGTGCTGGGTTTCCGCTGAGAAAGAGGATAACCTCAACCATGCCCTGCGGTGCATGGCCACTGCGGCTGCCACCGACCTGGCACAGGAATCACCTAAGTCCAGAGCAGTCTGAAGCTGCTGCTTCGCTACTGCCCTACCTGGTCCCGCACCCGCCGGACCGTGGTCCGCAGGTCAGCCGGGAGATGAGGGAGCACCTCGTCCAGGGAGCCCAAAAGGGCGTGGGAGAAATGTGCCATCAGTGCAGCCGAGCTGGCCTGTCGGAGGCCTAGGGAGGACGCGGTGTAAACCTTGCCGACATAGTCCATCCTTTGGACTCTTTGTCGAGGGCCTATCCACATCCAGCATTCCCAGAACACTGGAAAACATTATCGGTAACCAACCCTCAACGAGGGGTGCGCCGAGAAACCGGGCAAAGAACCGACAGGGACAGAGTAATTCCTGGCCATCCTGGCTGAGAGCGCACGACAGGAAGTAGGCCGCCGCCAGAGGTCCAAGGCCAGGCCGACAATGGCCTCAGCCACTGGGAAGGCCTCCGAGGGTGAACCCCCTCGGTCTAGAATCTCTGTCAGGAGATAAGAGACCCGTTTGGACACGGGTTCAAGCTGCATCCCGGTGAACTCCGAGATGAGCTGAAGCAGACCCATAAAGGACGATGGGCTGTCATCCACAGAGCGTTCCAGAGAGGACCCCGGGTCCTCCCGATTGGGGAACATGGAAGAGTCGACGTCGGACTCCGAAGGGTCTGCAAAGAGCTGCCTCAGGCCTGAGTCACTCTTCGCCCACCGAGGGCAGGCGGGAGTGAGGGGAACAGACAACCTGCGGGACAGGTCGTGACCAGACCGAGGTTCCACCGAAGATGGTGGGGCAGCAAGGTTCGGACGAACAACCGGCCCTGGAGTGGGCACCTCGACTGCAGCGAGCGGTTGTGTTGGCCGATTGGACGGCAGCTGCTTGTTGGACAGGGAATGAATCGGTGTCGATTGATTCCCGGACAATAACAACTGCTGCCACATGAACCCTCATAATGTCGACGCCATCTGCATCAAGCCTCCTCATCCGAGGACGGAGACGAGGGAAGAACGGTAATGCCACTTAACTTCGGTGCCCCGACCGAGATCGCCGAAAGTCGGGCGGGAGCGGCTTGACCGAGAAGAGGATCAAGACCGAGACCCAAATCCGGGGAACCGAGGGTGGGCCTGAAGGATGAGGAGCGCCCACTCTTCCTCGCGCCCGACAAAGGACCGAGGCCTGTCGCCCCGAAGGTACAGGCAGAACCTCTGCCTTCACCGGGGGAACCGGCGAAGGGATGGTGGCTCCAGCAGAAGACAGCCCAGATGATGGGTTGAGAGACTCGACAACGACGACGGGAGTCCTGGCCGGCTGACCCGAGGGGGACACCGTGAAGCCAGCGGCCTGAGCCGCACCCTCGACCGAAGTCGAAAGTCGGCCGACAGAGGAAGGGGAGCTCTCCCGCCAGCGCCGACGATGGGACTTAGCCTGCGACTCCTTTGACCTGGGCTGAGAGGCAAGTCCCGAAGGTCCCTCTCCCTTCGAGGAAAGGGACTGGCGAAGCTCCTTGAATGAAGCTGAATGAGGAGAACTCAAGGAGAGCGGGATAGGCGCCGCGACCGAGGAGGAGGGGAGAACAGACTTGGTCACCGCCCCCTTCAAGGGGGAAAGGAGATCGAGCTGCTCAGCCGAGACAGCCGATGCGGACACTGCCCGACAAGTCTCCAAGGATTTTTCCAGCGCGGAAAAAGTTTCAGGTTGCCCGAGCCCCAAACGGGCCACACGATCCTCCAGGGCGCTGGTCGAAAGGGCACAGCAAAAATCGCAAACTTGCGGATCATGGTCCAAGTCGAGGCAGTAAACGCACGTGGAGCGCAGGTCTTTCTGGAGGAATTAACTGGCGCCTCGGGAACCGAAATGAGTGATCCATCGTAGCAGTGAGGGAAGAAAGATCAAGTTTAGAAAACTTCCAACCAAATTCGAGAGACCGAAAAATCAGGAACCAGTCGAAACGTGAGCGCTAAGGAGGAACCTGAGCTTCCAAGCAGTAAGGAAGATCTGGCGTCATGGGGGAGCGAGTTTTACAACCCGGTGGGTGGGTGGGAGGAGCCAGCTTGAAGACCTTCCGCAAGATTTAAGCGGCAAGGAACCTGCCAATAAGTGTGGATGAACAACATATCCATGTCCCTAGAAACAGGAATTCTCCCATGCTGACCCACCAATATGCCTCAATCCTGCCACGATGGGGCAACCAATCATGTAGGTGAGAGGGCAGTTTGGGCTTCGAGTCAATCCTTTGCCCCACCAAACGAGACTGCCTACAAGGGTTTCAATTTACAGTGCCCATGCGCTTTGAAAGCTGTTGGCCATAAACTGGGCTGAGACCCACCTACGACTCACTTCACAATGACCACTGACCAGCCATGAAGGATGACGACGCCTCTCAGCCACTAGAGACCAGAGGCAAATTTGAACAAGTGACCTGGAGTTGAAAAATCCCATAGCCTACTGCCCATCTCCGGAGCCATCACATCACCCTCGGGAGGGGGCGCTTTCTACAGAGGATGAACTGTACTGTATTGGGAGCTGTCAAGCCCCCCTAGCAAGACATATACTCCCATGCTTACCAAGGAGTTCGTAACGCACCGTGGGTATTATGGTGGGCGGGGAATACCTATATGTTAGTACATGTTTGCATGGATGTAGGAACGCATGTTTGCTGATTCTGATTACACTACTGTCTCATATCCACCCCTATTGGCATTATAATATGACTGTTGTGCTCTTTTTAACTTAAACATATTGCTAAATGGGTCTTGCCTGAAAATAGGCAGAATCTGCCTAGTACGCTTTTATTTATTTTATTGAATTTTGTTGACCCGGTAAGCCCACTGGGCCTAGAAGTCACTTTTTCAGGGGGACCTGGGGGGAGGGAAGGGGATACAGATGGTAATCAGCTGAAATTGAACCAGATTAAGCTGTTGGTGGTATTTGTAGTGAATGGGGAAATTTTGCCAGGACACCGGGGAAATTCCCCTGCTCTTTTCGATAAGTGCCATAGGATCTTTAATATCCACCTGAACTACTACCACCAATCCAGGCAGATGGGACCTCAGTTTAACGTCTCATCCCGAAAGACGGCACCTCAGAAGTGCAGCACCCCCCCTCGTGCTGCACTACAGTGTCAGTATTGGGTTATTAACACAAGTGCCAGATGGGGGAACTGAAACCACAGCCTTCTGATCTCCCGGCCTCAGAGACGAGTGTGCTACCTACTGAGCCACTGACACTGTAAAAAATAAATAAATAAATGCACAAAACCAAATAATATTTATTTATGCATTTAAAAGTTGGCAACCAGGAAAGGCACACTGAGCCACGGTTCATTTCCAGGTGCAACTCGGAGGAGGGGATTACAGAAGAAACAATATTACAAATCATAATGCAGTTATAAAGGCAGACTGATACAGATGAAATGGCAAATGAGATGACCTGACAATAACAACAGGAAATAATGCAACGAAATGTGTACAGTAGAGTGCACAGTGTCTGTTGGTGTAGGCAACAGTGCTGGGGATCATCAATTGAGGGGAGACTGAACAGGAGAGGATCAGAAGAGAGAGGACAAGAGGTCAAGAGGGGGGGTTGACAGGAACAGGAGGGTGCAGGAAGATGCCTTAGCTGACATCTAAACGCAGGAAGTGAGGGGGCGAGGGGAACAGATTCTAGAGGAAATAGTAGTATGGTGTATAGAAGGGATCTGGGTACAAATATGGATATGTCTATAATGCAGGGGGGCCAAAGTGGCACCAAAAGGGTTCTGGCTTACAAATTTGTTTCCTACCTACACCAGAAATGGGGGGCCTGATGGGCCAAGAGTACAATCAGACATTAAATTACTATGATTTACTATTATTACATCACACACACACACACACACACACACACACTATCCCCCAGCAACACTAGCACAAACGCACATACATGTCCACACATTCACTCCTCTCCCTTCCGTGACCTACTTTTAAATAACTAGGAGCCCGATCCTTGCACAATTCACACACAACCAACCTGCGCAGCTCTGAACTGAATGTCTTTCTGTATCAGATGGCATGCACATTCTCCAGCTGCCTCTGTCAATGTGTAGGCACAGAGGACAGTCCAGGGGGCAAAGCCATGTTGGACACAGGACTTCAAACTAGAAGCCAAGGTTGCCTGCGGAGTGGATCGGCTACTCAGTGAAACCAGGGGACTGTGAGATACGGAAGTCTGCATGGCCTCCATATCCCCCTTATATCAAAGTGGATTTTTGTGTCTGTGCATGTGTGTGCGTGTGTGTGTAATCTTTTTCTATTGAAGAGATTTTTAAAAACATACAAGTACTTCCACATTAATTTTTTAATAATTAAAAAAAAAAAAACTGGACTCCCAGTCCTCCAGGATTCAACCAAGAGCAGAGGAAACTGAATAGTGGAGGGTGCTGTTCAGTGCCCTAAAGTTTCAGGTGCAGGTGAGGTGGGAATAGCAGACATGCAACTACAGGGGTCCCCTTGGCAAAGCTGGCATGACCTATGCTCACCACACTGGGCATAACTACGGTTGTTGGTCTTTCAGAACATGGCACTGCCCTCCTCTCATAAGGAAGGTGGCACACACATAACAGCAAGGGGTTTTCAGAGAAAATTAGGAGGGCTCTGCCAGTATGGAGGGCTTTGCGGACTGGTTCCCCGAGGTTCATGGGGGAGGGAAGGCTGCCATTACCTATCACCTCCCTCCCCCCACCTGAAACCATGGGTAACCCTGACAGACAGCTGCAAATTGCTGAGGAGTTGAAAGCTACAGCTCATGAAACATCAGGTTTTTTTTTTGTAACTGCAGACTGCCAACCACAATACAGAAAGCGATGTTGTTACACATTTTTGACACCAATCCAACATCTGTACCACTGTAACTCATCATCTGAAAAAAAAAAAAAAAAAATTACCCGCTATTTTTCAAAAGGAATGTTACCATTACAAGTTGACCTAATAAATGAACAGAGATCTATACGGTAATGATTCCTAAAAAAAAAAATGATTTCAAATATTGACTTAAGTATCCCAGCTCTGTGAGTGTGTTCTCAAACTCACAGCAGCCCTTAAGCACAGGGGCTGTCAACATCTCAGATGCTATTAGGGGGCCGAAGGTTTTTCTGCTGAATCGACCCAGACGCTAACCAAACACTGATGGAATGAAGAAGGTGAAAAAAAAAAAGCAGTTAATTCCTGGCTTACAGTGTTGCTGTTTAAGCAGAGAGGATTCTGTTTCCAAAAGTCCGGTCTGCTGTGCCCGTACAATGCTGCGCTGTAAGGGTGGGCCCAACTCCAACTGCCAGTGGGGGAGAGTGTTGGCTGTTCTACCATAGGTACACATACACACAGGCCGCACTCCAACAGGTGGGAGCTCCCATGCGTTTGTGCAACTTTCTCAAATCAAGCAGCACCTCTAATCTGATTTCCTGAGAGTGCTCAGAAATACTGACCCCTTAAAGAGCCCCGACGACTCAAGGGAAAAGGAAAAAACATAATATTTAGACAAACTGCTGCTTGTGTTTCATACTTTTGCTGCATTTGACTTCCCTTTTTACTTCATAATTATGCAAATTAACAAGAAAACAGGATCACTGTCCCTTAGATTCCAGCTGCTCAGGGCCACCTGATGGTACACTGGGTACACACTGTGCTCCTATGCCGGGGAACCAGGTTTGGGAGAGGACTTGGGGAGCTGGCCTGGACACCCAGGGGGGCTGCAGCTCCCAGCCAGCAAAGAACAGCACTGTGGTTCTGCAGCCCCAGTGACCCCTTTGGTGGGCCAGGTAGCTTGCGTCCTCCCCAGGGTACTGCTGTCTGCTTTTGTGACCTGTGTGGGGGGGGCAGACTGCCCCATGCCAAGCAACAGGTGGGTGGCAGGTATGGAAGTAAACTGTAGAATGCAAATGTGCACCGGACTGTTTCAATGAAGGTCACTAGCCCCTTTGGGCCCTCTTCTCCAGCTTCAATGCTGGGGATTGCAGCATATAGGGCTGAGATGTTGCCTACTAGTATCTAAGCAGACACTGCTGGCAGACTGGGGGGTCAAACAGCCATATGGAAAAAAAATGACCCCAACAGTTCTAGCTGCTTTTCTACACATGGCATGACAACATGCGTTGGGGAGGGGGACTGCAGAGATACCAGTGCAGCACTTTCACCTGTTCTACCCAACCTCCCTCATCACAGTATGCTTTTGCTTGCCTGGGGAGGGGGGGGTAGGAAGCAGTACCCATGCTGTCAATGCACCTCCACCAGCCATCACCAGGAGCCACTGCAAAGCAGTAGCGGGAGTACCCATCTCCCAAGGGATGCTCTTAACACTCCCTGCCAGCCTCTGGTCCCAACGTCTCAGGCTCGGTTCAAGAAGTCACCCCTAGATATTTAATTACGGTTTCGATTGGTCTCAGAAAACAGATGAATCAGGCAGCCCCTCACCTCGCTTGCCTTGACTGTCCTCTCTGAAGACATTAAAATCTGGTAATAAGGGGCCGGCCCAGTGGCGCGGAGTGCTGAGGCATCACACCTTACCTCCTACCACACCGGCGACCCATGTTTGTGAGCAGATGTGGGTCACTGGGGTTAGGCCGGGGGGGGGGGTGATTTGGCAGTCCTGCTGCATGACTGCCCCAAGGTGGAAGCCCAAGGGCAGGATGAATCGGGGATGCCAAAAGAAGGGAGGGTGCTGCGGGACTCCATAATGTGTGCATGCCTCCATATAGGCACGTTGATGTGTCGCCCCAGCAACAGGGAGGGAAGGGAGAAAATGGAGGAAAAACCTCCCGGATGGCAGGATGATTGACCAACCCTCCACAGGCCCTCCAGCTGTGGCCGGGCACAACCACAGTCCTCGAGCCAAGGACAACGGTGCAGGTAAGCCCCAGGGGAGCCGGGTGACGGGGCTGGGAGGGTTGGCCAAAAAGGTTGCTGCCAGGGAGACTAGGGGATAAAAATACAATATTAAAAAAAACAAATGTGGTAATGAGATGGTAGAGTCTGGTATTTTGGGGTTACGCCAGGTTTTGGTAAAGGAAATAATGTCCTGTTGCACTAATGCTACCCAGGCTTTGAATTGATCAGGTTTAGGTAGGAGACTACCAATGTTTACAGAAACTATGTATAGTTTCCCTTGACTCTCAGAGCCATGCCCAGGTCTGTCTGCAGGACTTGGGTTGGGATGGACATTGCCATACAGCTGCAGTAACATTAAAGTTAGACCGTGGAAGCTCTAAGGAAGTGTTTCAGTCTCCCAGTTTTTCTCTTAGGAAGAAGGGACTTACCTGAGGTCCCAGAGACCCAGCCATAGTATATGATCCCAACAGATTCCCTTAACACAATACCACAAGAAGAAGCACTCTATAAAGAAGTGCCTGCTGTGTGGGTGCACTGATTTTGGAAAATCTGTAAACAACTCTATAAGCTAACACTGCCCCGTGCTGCTAACTTGGTCCAACAAAGTCACCAAGCCCCCAGCCACAACCATCACCAGCCGAGTTCTAATGCATGGACACCTGGAACCCCTAAAATGCCTGCTCAGACAGCATGACTGGTTACAGATTGACACATACAACGATGTGGACAGCGTCTGGAGCACGTTATCACTGCGTTTAATAATGCCTGTGACATGCATGCTCCTCTACGAAAGCGCAAGCGTAAATGCAACTACAATGCCTGGATCTCCCCGGCCCTGCTCAACCTCATGGCCATAAGAGATCACTTATGGCACCGCGTACGAGCCTCGGGCAAGCAGGCTGGTATGCAGCAATACAAACAGGCCAGAAATGACTGCACCTGGGCAATACGCTCAGCTGAAAGGACACACTTCAAGGAGGAGCTCACAAAATCCTGGTGTGACAGCAGCAATTTCTGGGGCAACTACAGAGATTTGACTGGGAAACCTCAAAAAACTCCCCAACCATGCTCGAGGCAGCTGGGGAAATCACCCAGGATCCAAAAAGAATTGCAGACACTTTCAACTAGGCTTTCACTGACCCCGGTAGTGTCTTGCCCCCAAACTTCTTTGAGAACGCCGGTACTCACACAAGAGCACAAACAGGAGATCTACCAGCCCGCACCCCCCCATTTCATTTCAAGGTTATCACCATAGCAGAAGCCAGACGTTACCTCCGGAGAGTACTAGGTAAATCCAGTCCCAGCTATGATACCCTTAATCTAAAACTCATCAACTTTACCCTTGAGGAAGTGCTTACTTCCCCAAATTAAATCCTAAATCTGTCGCTATGGCTCTCCTAGTTCCCCCAGAGATGGAAAGCTGCAGTGGTTCTGCCAGTCCACAAAAGTGGAGACAGAGTCCTTCACAGTTAACTATCACCCCATATCTATACTTCCACCCCTCTCCAAAGCACTGGAACACATCGTCGCCGACTGATTACCTGGACAAATACAATATCCAATGCCCACAGCAACATGGGTTCTGTAAATGGCACAGCCCTTCTGGAGTATACTGCCTTTTATTCACTGCGCTTTTGAGAAAGGCGAGATGGTGGGTACGGCGTATACAGACCTCACAAAAGCATTCAACACAGTAAACCATTCACTACTGCTCGAACAGCTCTCTCCAGCAACTGGTCTCAACCGAGTCCGTGGGTTGGTTTGAAAGCCATCTCAGTGACGGGACTCAGCAAGTCAAAATTAATGAGGCATTATCAGACAGTCAAGAGGTCCGCTCAGGAGTCCTGCAAGGTTCTATCCTGGGGCTGCTACTCTTTAGCATCTTCCTTAACCACCTCCCAAAGGTGTGCTCAGGTAATATCCTTCTTTATGCGGATGACGCAGTTCTCTTTGCCAGTAGTTCAGACCCCATCTCTCTGGAAATAAAACTCCAGGCAGACTTTACTACAGTTGAATCTTTAAAACAGCATAAACTCTTCATAAACTATAAAAAAAACAAAGGTTATGTTCTTCTCAAACCCCATAGTAAGCTAAAATCCCATCCGCTACAATCCGAAATAACCTTAGCACCCCGATTTAGTTCAAATGTTTAAATATCTAGGGATCCTACTTGACAACTCCCTTTTGTTTACATGCCATGTAGACCATGTCGGAAAGGCGGTCAATGCTAGGATAGGCCTACTACACCGACATAAACATTGTCTAACTCCAGAGGCGTTCCGTCTTGCAGTCAACAGCAACATAATCTCCATCACAGATTACGGTCTAGTAATGTATGGAGCTGCATCTGATACTACATTCCAGAGGATTAAAATTGCTCTAAACAAAGCTTGCAGATTGGTCACAGTGCATACTGAGTCATGTATATCTGCGACCTGTATGCAGAGTCCAACTGGCTGCACCTCAAAGGGAGAATAAAATACCAGACCTGCCTCCTGACCAAGAAAATCTGTCTTGGCCTTCCCCCCATCCCTACAGCCACTCCTCACCCCAATAACCAATCCTCTTAGGACCAGGAGCATGTCCAATCAGCCCTACCAGATCCCGTTCTGTCAAACTACAAAGGGATAAAGAACTTTCGACTACTGTGCCCCCCACTGGCTAAATGAACTACCCTGTGAAATCTCCTCTGAGCTCAAGCTTGCGCCTTTTAAGCGCAAGTTTCGCTCACACCTTGCAGCCCTTAGCAACTATGATTGCAACCTATAGCATTAACCACTCTTTCTATTTTCCCTGAACCACTGAAACTCTATCTAGCTCCTCCTGCTTGTTACTTTCCCCCTTTCCCCTACACGCCCTCTCCCCACCCAAATTCCCCCTATCCAGTTCCCAACAAGGCTTTGGCTGCTCTATTTTTGTACTAACCACTCTCCCTTCGATTCTCCTAATTTACCCTGTCCTGTGCCTATTGCCTCCCCCGGTCTACTACCTCACCTTTTCCCTTTCTCCATCCTCTTTCCCCTTCTGCACCACCATCCTTAGTGCTCTTTGTAAGCTACAATCAAACATGGACTATTGAATATTGCACTGTGAACTCTTATATTTGTGACCTGCATGTTATGTATTTTACTGTCCATTGTAACTTAATGTCTGCTGTACTTTCATGACGTGGAACTTTTGTAAACGAGCTTGTAGCTCAAGAGTGTTAATCCAAGATGTTAATGAAAAAACCAAAAATAAATAAAATCGCCATAATAAATGGTTGACTTGAATTCCTGGTCCCTTGCGTTCTACAGGGTGCGTCTTCTTGTATTAATCATTGTGTTTGGGGCTGGCCAGCCCCATGGGAGTACCCCTCTCAGCATTCCTTGGCACTGCTGTTTCTTTTGATCTACATTCCCTTAACACCACCAGTGACTGGTCAAATCTGTAGTGAGCATGGCTGGGGGGTTCTGGAACTGAGGGGCAGTTCAGGAGGATCATGTGGCCATGGTTTCCGCATAAGTCCAGTAAGAAGATAACCTTAGCCACAGAGGCCCAGGAGGTTCAGGGAACAATACTGTGCATAAGTGGGCCAACAGTAGTAGCACTGTGCTAAACATAATGGTAGAAACTGGGTACCAACAATTACTGAAATTAAATCCACCTAGATAGTGGAAGGGAGTCACAGCCTCGGTACTGGCAGAGTAGAGGAAACAAGACACTCAGTCCACCCAGCTAGAGTGCTGGCAAAACCCCAGTAAAAGCAGTGCATCAAAGCAGGCAGGGAATGGTCTACTAGCCACACAAATACTATAATTCAGACCACCCAAGTAGTGTTATAGGCAAAACTTCACTCTGGGTAGGGTCATAGTACACAGTACAAATGGGGTTGGGCAGCTGACTAACCAAAAATACTCAGTCCACTCAGACAGGGTGTTGAGGAGGCCTCAGTATAGGTAGGGTATAGGCAATCTGATGACATGTAGAAGTTGGACCAGATCAGGTTAGAGTGTTGGCAGTGCCTCAACAGGATCTCGGAACTAGCAGCTAGCTGGTAGTAAAATTAGCTCTACTTAGTTCGTTAGCAGTAGAGAAATATTACCTTGGTTTTCTTGGAATGTAGAACTAATTTGTCTGAAAGAAGTCAAAACTTGCCTGCTGGTCTGACATCACAGCCAGAGTGCCGCTTCTGTGGTAGAGTTTGTTCTTCAAAGGAGAACTGCGCTAAACCTGTGAGTCATTCCCCCTGTAGAAACTGATTTTTAAATACTGGTTCAAGCTCGGTTACTGTTCCATCTCTACAGGTGTTGTTGTTACACTAATGGGTACTTCTGATTTACTTTCAAGCACTAATCACCATTTTAGAGCTGGATGATGTCGTTCATGTCCCTTGCGTAGATCTTTCATTGTTGGCACAAAGCATTGCCGTTCTTCTCCAGAACTCTGCGGTTGGGAGGGACGTAAACTACATCATAAAGTTCTAAAATGGTACTGAACAAAGAGTGTCAGTCAGGAAACACTCGCTGAGGTTACTAGTAGGTCCATATAGATAGAACAATAATAGAATCAGCATTTAAAAACCAGCTGTGAAAATTGACTTTCAGGTTCACTGCAGTTCTCCTCCAAGGTATCAAAACAGTATGGCAAAAGAAAACAGAGGAACTAAAAAAATAAAAAATAAAGAATACAATGCTTCAAGCTGAGAAGACATCTTTTCTTCAGGTATCAAGAGCTGATTTTCAGCTCCAAACAGCGTATTTCTTTCTAGTTCATTTATTTTCATTTGTCATACTGTTTTGATACCTTAAAGAATAAACTCTACGAGACAAGCTCTGCAGTGAAGTATCAATGCATACTTTTGAATCCAGTAGCCGGTAGTGCGTATGTGGTTCGGAGACCTTCCTATGCACCTCTGCATTCTGTTAGGCCTCCTATAGACAGTGGCAGATCTAGGGGACAGCAAAGAGGATAGCTGCACCCCCCCCCCAATGTAATGTACTTGCTTGCTGCATTTCACATTGTTGGAGAAGTCTAATATATTGATTGTAAGAAAATATACATCCAAAACTATAGATTACATTTGTATTTTCTGTCAAAAATGTAACGAAAAAGGCAATAGCAGCCAATGTAAAGGATTAAAATGTTTTTTTTTTTTTTTAAAGTTGCATATCAAGCAGGCACACCACCACAGCACCCCCATTGTAAAATCCTGGATCCGCCCCTGCCCATAGCCCCAGTTTTACGCAGAGCAGTCTGCTGTAGGTTTTTTGCCGATCACCACTCCCAGGTCCTTCTCCTCCTCCTCTGTGCTTTCTACTGTTGTCCCATCATTATGGTACTCTGTTATGGGATTTTTCCCTCCTCCTTTGTACATCACTTTGCCCTTTTTGACGTTAACTATCAAATGCCAAATACGGGACCATTTCTCCCATCTTCTCATATCCCATCTCATTATGTTAATCCCCTCCTTGCTGTTGACCCTCCCTCAGAGCTTGGTATCATCTGCAAATAAGACTCACCTTGCCCAATATCATCTCCTGTATCACAGGTATACATACTGAACAGGGGTGGTCCCGGGATTTACCCCTGCGGTACCCACTTGTCACTGGTTTCTCTCAGAGAATTTGCCATTAAGTGCCACCCTCTGTGACGTAGCTGTTGGCCAGTTTTTGACCCAATCTAGTTACTTCTCCCCCTATCCCCAAACAGCTCACTTTTCTTAACCAGTCTCCTATGTGGCACCGAGTCAAAGGCTTTGCTAAAATCCAGGTACAGGACATCCACTACAGCAGCAAAATAAATTACAGCACTCCCAACTGCCAAGAAAAAGTCACGAGCACCACGATTTATAGTGCAAAAAATGAGGGACAACTGTATTAACTTACATCGTTATTGTGTCTGATAAAAAAGCCAGTGTAGCAGAGAACAAGACAAAAACGACAAACCTCAACAGTTTCACACTGCTGTGGTGCTTATCAAGAGCATATCAATTTCCTGGCCCCTGCCTGCCATGGGTGTTAGTACATGCTAGAAGACTTGGTTTGCTGGCCAAGGCACCTAGCTTCACCTGAGCTCTTTCCTTGTAAGACTGCTTGAAAGGCAGAGTAGAGAAACTTACCAGAGCAAGGGAAAAGGATTAAGACTTAGTTTGGCTAAGCAGATTTACTGTGTGGTAGTGTTTTTAATTTTTACTCACAGGGATTGCTACTGTTTGTTGCTAACATTTCATTGCTTTATTTTTTCTCTGATTCAAATTGTTGTTGCTGGTATACCTTCTTCTGCATTATTACAAGGTGTGTGCTAACAGATTACTGCTGTAATCTTCTGATTCAAATTGTCTTTTGCAAGGTACATCTTCTGTTACTGCTTTATTTTTCTCTGGAGCAAAGTGTTTCTTACAGCGTATATCTTCTCTGAAATTATTACAGGTGGTGCTTTACAGGTTTTACAGTTTTATCTAACATTAGGATAAGCTTTCAGGGTTACTGCATTTGTTGTTGACTGATTGTTTCTGCTCTTACCTCCTTGTTCTTTCGTCCGTGGTTCTTCTTTTTAGGCAGGGGAAGGGCCCAGCCACCCACACACTACACTCCTTTTATAGGGTACCACAGTTGTGACATTTCCTGTGGCAGAGCAGGAAGGGGTGGATCAGTGGGGCCTCCACAAGGTGATCTCATTTACAGGGGCACTAGTAATTTAACTTGTTATAACAAGTTAAACAAAGCACAATTAAACCATTACTTGCATTTTTTTTTTCCTTTTTTTTTTCCTTCTAATTACTGTGACTAGGTTACAAACCAGCAACTTATTTGGAATGGATTTCATTAACTGCAGGTACTGTGGAACATTTTTCAGAAGGACAGTCTTACAGGATTTAGGACACTGTCTACATGCTGGGCCTTTGGAGATCTTAGGGCTCAGCTCCGGGCAGCATGGGCAGAGATTGCACGCCTCAATTTCATATTAAGAGGAAATACATTATAAGAACCACCGCCATTTCCCCAGCATCCAACAGAAAAACCTCGACCGCAGAGGGTAGTTGGTCCAGGAGGTTGGCAGGTGGTTAGGAGGAGCACATCAGGTGCCCCATCACTCTGCTCTCCAACACATTACCTCCAAAACCATATAAACACTACAAACAGGTATCTGCCTCTATCTCTGAAATCAAATAAAGAGGCAGAAGACACTGCAGAGCAGGACACTTATGCACAGGAGCTAGCACAACAAAACTCACCCAAATCAGGAACCAAAACAAAACAAGCACAAAGGAAATCCAAAAACTTCTGATCATAGGAGACTCCATGATTCGGGAGTTGATACCCATCTCCAGCCAGGGTGATGGTCAGATGTCTCCCAGGTACATCAGCATGGAGAGACACTGACCGCATTGCTAAAATTGTTCACAAAGCAGGAGAAAACATTGATGTCCTAGTACACATAGGGACTAATGATCTCGCCAGCCAGTCAGTTGTGGAGACCAAGGAACACCTGACTAGGCTGGGTGACAAACTATCATCTATTTCATCCGGCATCTCCTTCTCTGAGATCCTGCCAGTCTGGGAGAGGGGAGCAGATGGACGGAAGGTCAGAGAAGGGGAGATAGGGGAGCTAAACACGTGGCTCAAGGGCTGGTGCCAGGAAAAAGGACACAGATTTGTAGGGAACTGGCAACAGTTCTGGGAGCGAAAGTTCTTTAAATTTGATGGACTGCATCTGACTAAAGAGGGAGTCAGTGCATTGGGGCAGAAGTTTGACGTCTTTGCAGAATATTTAAACTAGCAAATGGGGAGAGGGGTGCAGCACCCCATACGTTGAATGGGAAGAACACCCCTCCCCCCTCAGCTAGTGGTCAAACAGGAATTCAGCATGTTTGCCCGTTCATTTGCATCACCAGGTAAGAAAAAGCTTTGTCTCCCCATACGGCCTTTGGGGGTAATGCCAAACTTCAACCAACAACTAACACACCAAAATCTGGCCAATGGAAAATCATGTACACAAATGCTCACAGCCTGGGAAATAAGATCCCAGACCTGCAGGCAATAATGTCAGAGGCTAAACTGGACATAGTAGCAATTAGTGAGGACGTGGTTTACCAGTAACCACACTTAGGAGACTTCAGTACCTGGCTATGTATTGTTCAGAAGAGACCGAGGTGCAAAAGGGGAGGAGTGGCCTGTATGTTAATGAAAATATCAAAGCTACAGAAATTCAGAATACACATAAGGAGCCAGAAGAACTGTGGGTCACCCTGGAAACAGGAAATGGGACAGCCATAAGAACTGGGGTTGTCTACAGGCCCCCAGACCAGAGGAGGACATAGACACATTACTGTTAGAAGATATACAAAACATGACAGCTAAAGGGAGGTTCTGATAATGGAGACTTCAACATGCCGGATACAGATTGGACAATACCAGCAGGAACATCTGCCAGAACTAGACTCATAGTGGATTCCCTGCAGGGGGAGGGCCTCAAACAACTGGTACAGCAACCCACAAGAGACAGGGCTATCCTAGATCTAGTACTGACTAACAAAGAAGGATCACAGATCTCCAGGTAGAAGGTCACCTGGGGGCCAGTGACCATCACATGGTATGGTTCAATTTGGCTACTACATCTAAATCATCCCATTCCAAGGCAAAAATATGGGACTTCAGAGGAGCTGACTTTGATAAGATGGCCAACAGAATTAACTAGCCCTGGCAAAAAGAAACACAGGTGAGGGGGTACAGGCAAAGTGGGCAAGTATTAAGGATGCAATACTTGAAGCAACATCCCATTGTGTCAGACAGAAAAGGAAGTGCAAAAGAAGAAGGAAACCACTTTGGTTCTCAAATACAGTAGCAGAAAAGGTCAGAGCCAAAAGGCTGGCCTTCAGGAAATATAAGGAACACAGCGGGATGAAGATAGGAGGCATACCAAACTGCCCTAAGGGAAAGCAGGTAATGCAGTAAGGCAGGAAAAGTCCCAAACTGAGGAAACACTAGCACGAACAGTAAAAGAAGGTGACAAGACTTTCTATAGATACATTAGTGAAAGGAGAAAGTCCAGAGGGGTATTGCTAAGCTTAATGGAGAAAGGGAGCATGTGAGGAGGAGGACCTGTAAAGGCATCTATTCTAAATAGATACTTTTGCGCAGTATTTACTGAAGAGAAGGTAGGGCAGGGCCCATAGCTCAGCATCATGGACACAGGGGAGGGAGGTGAGCACTACTCCTTCACAAAAGAAAGGGTCCTACAGAGCTTGCTAAGCTCAGGGTGGATAAGGCAATGGGACCTGATGGCATACATCCCAGGGTACTTAAGGAGCTAAAGGAGGAACTAGCAGAGCCATTAGCAGAATTGTTTAGCGAGTCTCTGAGCACAGGAGAGGTCCCAGAAGACTGGAGAAGGGCTCATGTGATCCCGCTCCACAAGAGTGGTAGCAGGGAGGCGGGGAACTACAGACCAGTCAGTCTTACCTCAGTAGTGGGCAAGATTATGGAGGCACTCCTTAAGGAAAGGATAGTGCAACACCTGGAATCCATGGGGCACAAGATCCAAGACAGCATGGGTTTACAAAAGGAAGGTCCTGTCAGACTAATCTCATAGATTTCTTTGACTGGGTAACCAGAGTGGTGGACCAAGGGGAGCAGTTGATGTTGCCTACCTTGACTTCAGCAAAGCTTTTGACACTGTTCCACACAGAAGATTGATAAATAAGCTGGGTAGGCTAGGTGGGTCAGAGTTGTAGTCAACTGGGTGGCAAACTGGTTGACGGACAGAAAACAGAAGTGGTGGTAAATGGTATACAGTCAGAAGAGATGCAAGTCACAAGTGGGGTACCTCAGGGATCAGTCCTGGGGCCAGTCCTCTTCAACATCTTCATTAGTGACCTTGCAGATGGACTAGAGGGTAAGGCTTGTCTGATTGCAGATGACACCAAGATCTGCAGCAGAGTAGATGATCCAGATGGGGTGGGCAGAATGAGAAGAGATCTGGATAAACTAGTAGAATGGTCAGAAGAGTGGCAACTGGGATTTAATGCAAAGAAGTGCAAAATCATGCACATAGGGAAGAGAAACCCTGAAGCCACCTATAGGCTGGGAGGGGAGTTGCTAGCAGTCACAAAGGAAGAAAGAGACTTGGGCATCATCATCACTGATGACCTAAAATCATCCAAGCAGACCTCTAAAGCAGTAGGTAAGGCTAGGGGGTGTTAGGGTGTATTAGTAGGGGTATCACAAGTCGTAGAGAGGTAATAATCCCTCTGTACAAGACACTAGTTAGGCCCCATCTGGAGTACTCGTGCAGTATTGGAGGCCACACCTTCACAAGGACATTAACCAAATTGAGGCAGTCCAGAGAAGGGCAACCAAAATGGTGCAGGGACTGCATCAGAAGACATATGAGGACAGATTAACGGAGCTCAATATGTATACCCTTGAGCAAAGGAGGGAGAGAGGTGATATGATCGAGGCATTCAAACACCTTAAGGGCATAAACAAGGTGAAAGAGTCTAACATGTTTAAATATAAGAAAAATAGCAGGACAAGAGGACACAGCATGAGATTAGAGGAGGCCGATTAAGGGGAACGTGAGGAAATTCTTTTCACAGAAAGGGTGGTGGATGCATGGAATGGCTTACCACAAGAAGTGGTGGCTATGAATACAGTGCAGGGCTTCAAACAGGCATGGGATAGGCATAAGGGAGCAATACAAATGACTATGAATAGGTAGGCCACTGACAGAGCAAAGGCCAATGGCACATTTATAAAGTAGAAAAAGAAATGGGCAGACTGGATGGGCCTTGCGGTCCTTATCTGCTGTCAACTTCTATGTTTCATTAAAAAACAATTAGTTTGACACGACCGTCCCTTAGTGAATCCATGTTGGTTCCCATCCATTAAGCCCTTCCCCAACGAATAGGTGCCAGAACCGGGGGGGCCGAAGAGGCGGTAGCCCCTCCACTTTTTATTTCTGTATGGCAAAAACTAGTATAGAAACAGTGCCCTTTGTTCCCTTACAAGTGCCCTTTTGATTCTCAGCCCCCTCAGCTTTTACCATCTTCCGGCACCCCGGGAATGGGATCATCCTCTTTAATAATTTTCTCCAGACATTTCCCACTATCGATGTTAGGTTCACTGGCTTCTAGTTTCCCGGATTTTCTCTCATGCCCCACTTTGTGTAAGGGAACCATGTTTGCCACCCTCCAGTCATCAGGCACTATAGCTGTTGCCACTGATTCTCCAAAAGAGGACTACCAGTAGCTCCGGTCTATCTTCTTTACCCTAGGGTGAATCTCGTCTGGCTGTCATGATTTGTTGTTCTTCAGGTTCTCTGGTACTTTTAATACTTATTTTCTGGTTATCCTCCCCATCTCAGATCTGTCCCCTGTATCGCCTTGAATTTTCTCCAGCTGTTAGGTAGTGGGCCTGCCTCCTCGACCCTGAACACCGAAGAAAAGTATTCAGTCAGTATGCCTGCCTCCTCGACCACGAACACGAAGAAAAGTATTCAGTCAGTATGCCTGTCTTCTCCACATCATTCCCTGGCTTGTTCTCACCCCTCCTTCCTTGTCCTTTCCATGTTTTCCCTTGTCTTTTTCCTTTTGCTAACAGTTATTTATTCACTTATATAAAATGTTGGTAACCGGGGAAAGGCACACTGAGCCAAGGCTCGTTTCCAGGTGCAACCCCGGGGTGGGGTGGTAAATACAAGGCATTACAAACATAAGATTGCAAAAATACAAAGCGCACAGTACAAAACCTATCTACAGGATTTGTCGTTCTCCTTGGCCCTCTCCACTAGCCTCAATACTACCTTTGCCATCCTGATTAACTTTTCACTTGTACCTAATTTCTACTTCTGTCTCTCTCTCTGTTTGCCTCACTCTGTTCCTTCATATAAGAACCAAATGCCCTCTCTTTTCCAATTTTTTAATCCTGGCCTCACCTTTCTATGTAACCTTTCTTCATGTCATAGCTGAAAACTAACTTTGGTGCAGCGTGCCTTTCCTCTTCACCAAATTTCAGAAAACTAAATAAGCAGAGCCCTGCGATTCTCAGTGCAGACTAACAGCCTGAGCAGATGAAGTCAAGGGAACAGTCATCCTGTTTTTCACATTAACAGTTATAATGAAAAGGGGAAGTTAAGAACAGAAATAGGACATGTACATCTTTTTTTAAAGCTCAGAATTTTTGTGCTAAAACTCCTGTTTCAGGAATCGATTTTAACATTAATTTACCAGGCCAAGGAATAGTACAAATTACCCATGGGCTTGTGCTGTTAACCCCATACCTGTCCTTGTCGGCTACTGTGTAGAATCACAATGAGGTTACTGTTCTTCACTCTGTACTTAGCCATGTAGAGAAACAGAGGGCTGCAGACGTCAGTGCTGTCAATCCCTCACCTCTCACCAGTACTGAACACATCACAGTGTGGGAAATCTTGAACTGTACCTGGTCTGTGAATAAACAGATATTTACAGATTACAGTGCTGTCAGTTCCTCACCTTCTATCAGCATCCATTTTATTACAGTGTTGGGAAGTCTTCAGCGTACCTGCCCCATCTGCATCAGGTGTTTTTCACACTACAATGCTGTCAGTCCCTCACCTTCTGCTAGCACCAATTTCATTATAATAGAAACAGACCCTGATGGCAGAATGGGGTCACTTAATCCACCTAGCTGCCATACATTACTTTCCTATTCCATCTTCATAGACCCGATCTGGTCTTTGTTGACCCTCCCCCGTCCTATGAAATGTACCCCTGTATCTATCCCATGCACTCTTGAAGCCCCCCACCCCAGCTTTGGCTTCCTCCACTTCTGCCAGCAATCTATTCCACACATTGACTACCCTTTCAGTGAAGAAATCTTTTCTCACATCATCATGTGGAGAAAACTTCGGAGTATCTTCCCACTCAGTACCTGGCATGTCACCGTGTCCCTGTGTGTGCCTCATCCACCACCACTCAAATTTAGCAATGTATATCGGCAGAATGTCAACCATCCTGTAGTGCCCGCAGATGTATCCCCCCCCCCGCCCCTCCGCCCTGTATATATAGGATGGTGTCGTTGCAGAGCCCTGGCAACATACAAGGTTTGCTTCCCTCCTGTGTCCCAGATACTAGTCTGCATCCTACTCCTGAGTCCCTTCCCCAACTGCCAACCTGTACCAGGTCCTGTGCTGTAACAAACGGCTTCGGTCTCTAGTACAGCCAATTCCCTCACCTTTTCCCAGTGCTATCCTATATAGGTTAGCTTACAGAAGAGAGAATCCAAACTTTTCCACCCAATGTAAGTTTTTTCTGAACTTAACTTCAACCAAATTCTGTTTGCCAGTACGAAAAATAAATTGTAGTGGCTTGGATGTTGTTTTGGACAGAAAATCTGTCACTCCTCTGGATGCTGTTTATCGACCTTGTGGATAAACAGAGGGGCTTGTTGTGGACGCCTTTAAAATGGCTCTGATTGTGTGCAGCACACCTGCCTTGCCTTAAATGAATCACAGCTACCTTTAAAAGTCCTGCTCTTCATGCCATACTAATATGGGGGAAACATTTTAGTTTGAAACTTCAACTAGAAGCAATAAAACAGACTCCTGCACAGTTCACTGGGCTAGTTCCTACACCCTCTGCTTTTAAAAAAAAAAAAAACAAAACAAAACAAAAAAAACACCAAATGTTGCTGCTGCTGCCGCTCTTACAGATATTGCAACCAATAAATTAAACCACACGGCACCCAATAATTTTGGGCCACAGAACTTTCCACATGTCCCACTTCCCAATGCTTTTGCTTTGAGAAATGACCACCAATTCACTCATCTGTATGATCACACAGACCAGCCGATGAACTAAATAGCTTACTGTTCCTCATTGGCACTATCATCAGTTTTAGATGGGGCAGATGACATCTAGGAGACAAAATCAGGGACATTCCTGAAAACAGCAGGAGATGCATCCCTCAAAAATGCAATCCTGAAACCAGTTCACTGGCATCGCGGTAGAGCTACCACTTGGGATGCAGATGATACGGGTCGGAGACTGAGAGTGAGCTCAGGTCATTCGGAGCTGGCCTGGAAGGAAAACTGAGAATCCTAAGGGCAGCTCTCCTGCTTTTTGGGTAAAAGGGATGTGTGCCCTGTAACGCGATCACTAGTGAAGGCTAGAGTAAATCACAGTTGGGGGACACCAGCAGGGGAGAGGCGCCACTAGATGCCAGCACAGCTGCACGCTGTTGCACGTACGTGACTGCATGTTTGGCGTCCTTGGTGAGACAACCAGAGGAGAAAATGCCCTGGTCCACCATGGATGATGCCAGAATCCCCCACCCATGCTTTACCAACACGTTGCAAAACCCACCACATATTGGCCCTGGATAAGCGGTGGACATATGTAAGTCCATGAGAAGGTAGGCGATGGGTGGGGGGAGGGTCCTCAAGAGCAGGGTGGACAAGTGAACAAAGTAAAAGCTTTATTGAAAGGAAAAGAAAACACCACAACAATGCTCCTGTGAGCTATGAAATTGCAGGGTTAGAAAGAATGTAAGGGAAATCAGGGAGATACACAAAGTGAGTGTTAAACCTCTGAATGGGTGCGAAACCTGCGGGTAATTTTTGACGAAGGGCTGACTCTGCATTCACAGGTGTCAGCCATCATCGAGTCCTCTTTCTACCACCTAAGGAATATCTCCAGGATTAAGCACCTTGTTCCGTCCGGCGCTCTTCATACGCTGGTCCACACTTTTGTGACCTCGCGATTGGACTATTGCAACCCCCTTTACCTAGGGCTCCCTGGAGTGGAAATCCAGTGACTGCAGTTAGTGCAGAATGCTGCAGCCCGGCTATTGACAGAGACTTCCTGGTCCTGTCATTTTGCTGGTGCTGAGCAGACTGCACTGGCTGCTAGTACAGTGGCGGATCACCTTTAAAGTCGGTTTATTGACTTTTGAAGCCCTTAGTGGACTTGGCTCGGACTATCTGAAAGATCTCCTGGTCCCTACTGCCTGGGCGATCACTCTGCTCAGCTGATGAGGGGTTCTTAGAGATTCCTAGGGTGTGCCTGAAATCTTCTGGGGCCCGTGCATTTATGCATGCAGCACCAACCCTTTGGAATTCTCTACCCCGTCAGTTACGGGAGTGCACAACCGTGAAGGGATTTAAACAGGCACTAAAAACATACTTGTGGTACCAGGTGTTTGGTGACTGATTTCTTTTTTAACTGTATTAGCCGTTTTATTTTTAAAATGTTTGAACTGTCTGATATGTTATTTTAAATTAGTTAGGCACATTGGTTTTGAAAGGTGCCATAGAAATAAAGATTATTATATTATCATTATTATTAAAACAGACAGCTTAGGAACAAGAGCAGAAAGAAGTCCACAGTATAAAAATCAGCACTTCCATATGTCCGGCGATTACACCAGGGAGTGTTATATGAATGCCAGCATGAGATTTGTTGCAGCTGAGAGCATCTTGGTACAGAGAGGGGGAGTGTTAGTACCTGGCAGACAACATTACAGCAGATAGGATCACAATGAGTACCCAGTGTACACTGAGAAGGACAACACCACTCACCCATAATTCTTCACTCCCCCACACCACGAAAACTACATTTAAGGTGCAAAGAAACAATGGCCCTCTCATAATACAGTTTTGTTCAGTACAGAGTGCATAATCATTACTACTAAGGACCTACGCCCTATTTAGAAATTACAGCCCCTGTGTGTTATTCTTCCTCCAGCAAGCAGGCAGAAATTCCAAAACAGGACTCCGAGAAAGCGACATTGTTCCTTGAAGGCTCTCACCCTATTAATGCCTGAGGAGCTACACTGATCTACACCTATACTGCTGGACCACAATGGCACTTGCAGGTTTCGCATGCTGTAGTGAGTTTTTATGGTGCTCAGAAAAGGTGCCCAACTAATAACACTGGAGACTGAAATTGCCTGTTTTATCAGCATGGTGACAGGTGCATGAAAGAGTGGGCCACTGCGCAGGCTAGTGGTGACTGGAACCCCTGACAAAGGAGCAGTGGTTCTGAATGCACATGGAGCAGCTGATCATGGAGGACAGAGAGATTATATATGTGGATTGTGTGCCTTAATAAATGTTTCTGTCCTTGACCCCTGAGTGAAGGTTCCTTTTTTGTTTTACTAGTGTAACCCCCTTACAAATGGGGGTTCCTGAAAAGTCTCCCTTGAGCTTGCCTAAATGTTCACTGCCAAGCTGGTGCTCTGCATTTTAGCAGTTTAAATGTATTGCCAGAGTGCCTGTATAGCCCCTGTGTACTGTCTCTTTAAGAGCTGCCTGGATTGCAGTCATAATTAATTTGAGAGGGAGCTCTGTTAGAAGATGTACTTGTTTGCTGATCATTTGTTAGAGTAGTAATAATACTGCAGTTTGTTCTAACCTGCCTTCTTTGCAGCATGGACAGTTCTGTTTGTTTCCATCATCTTGGTCCCGGACTGCAGAATGGGCCAATCAGTGTAATTCGGTCTCTAAAATGGAGCCTGCCTACAGGGGCTTGGTGGGGCCAAAACTTGTAGGAATTGTAGTTTGGGGCTTTTGGCACCTAAAATAACCTGGAGTGGGTGCCCTTGTTGTGACTGACAGACAGATCAGCCAACTGAATCTTTTGGATCTTGGGGAAAGTCTCACACTGCTTGCAGTTTCGGTTAGATCTGAGTTGGAAAGTGAAGAAGTAACAGCTTGAGACATTTCGAGCAGCAATCCATAGTGGATTCATATGGGAGAACTGTGGAAAGGCCTGAGTTTGGCCTGCATGCCTGCCTGCTGTTCCTGAGAAGGAACTTGTGTTTTTTTTTTTTTGGACTGAATCCGAATTTGGAGAGCGAATTAAGTTACTGAATTGTGACCAGGCTTTAACCTGAAGAAGACCGAAGATCTGCTGAATGCGATTGACCTGTCAGGACTTCCAGCTACCTCTGAACTCCCAAATTGTGCAGAGACTCTGTAATTGCGACTGGAGAGCCATTTGCCTGGTACGGTGGCATTTCCTTACATGTGAACATGCTGTGTGCTTATAGTGGGTCGTGATTTGGTTCCCCACTGTGTGACTGAACTGTGTTTTGCTTGCTGGAGGTTGTATCCAGCTCTACGGACTGAATCTGTATCCATTTCCGTTTGCCTGGGCCCTGCTACATTGGCCCAGCCAGAATACCTGCTACGTAGAGAAAGTCATTGATGAGAGACCAGCCTGGGGATCAGTCCCCTGCTCAGCGCCTTAAAAAGGAACGACGCCTCAGTGATTCATGTGGGCCCTGCTTCTCCGGGCACTCCAGCTCAACAGCCTGCAGTCTCGATTTCATTCTGCCTGTGTCCAGTATTGGGTATCATGGGTAAACATCAGGGTAGCTCCCTGCAACAACAGCTAAATCTAAAAGTGTTGTCATCTGATTGTCTTGTTGCCTTTTCTTTCACGAACTGAGCCCGCTGGCTCCGGATTACACATAGTGTGTGTTGTGCATGTTGCTTTCTTCCATCACAGGGCACCAACCAGCTGCAATGTTCCTGGCTAGCCCACTGTTTTCCTACCTGGGTATCCAGAGTGTGTGACTGTGTAGGGACTCTGAACTGCATGCATAACTGTCTGATTAATATAGCTTTTAAGCAAATCAACCTGATTACGCCCCTCCCTTGTTCAAGTCCCCTGAATAAATCAGATTTAACTTTGTTTGTATTTAACCTGACTGTGGTTTCAGTTTGTGCCAAAAGTATTGTACTGTTGCTATTTGCTGTGCTTAACCTTGTTTTACAGGGGGTCCCCAGGGTCAAGCTAGGGGAACCAGCCCTGGTGGTAAGTGCAAACAGTGTGGGTAATTGCCTGGTGAATAAGGGTTGTTGTGAAAGTAATTATTGTATATTGTTCAGGCCACTAGAAGGGAAAGAGGGGACTTACAGTATCCTGGAAGGCAGTGCCCAGGTTAGCTTGTCCACTAACAACCCTGACCTCCAGGTGGAGACACCCATTTCATTACCCAGGCCCCTTAACCTGCTACTAGCCAAGCAGGCAGGGGTAGTAACCCTTGGGATAGTGCCACCTAGGTGTTACATCTTGGAGGCTCACTGCTGGGATTTTATGCCTTCTAGTGGCTGAAAATTACAAATTATTGTTAAAGATTAATGGCTACCCCAGTAGAAATGGCTGTACACCAGTTGGTGGGGTGGTGTACTGGGCAGGAGATCGACCCCCAAAATGCTCTGCCTATACTGGATATTCCCCTTGGTACCAGTAAGGACACTGCAGAGGGAGCACTCTCCAGAGTTTAATGTTTAAAACCCCCTGTGGTGGGTCGACAGGCTGATTTAATCACCCAAACTTTCATAGCCTTGGTAGAGTTTTTATTTATTTATTTATTTTAGTTGTTTAACCAGGAGTAGCACACTAAGCTGAAAGCTTTTTTACAGGAGCGACCTGGGAGCACAGGGAGGTTAAGTGACTTGCTCAGGGGCACACAGTATGCAAGTGGAAGCTATGGGATTCAAACCCAGGTCTGGTTTGCTGGATGTCACCAGATTTGCAGCTCAGAGCCTTAAACCACTACGCTATACTGCCTCCAAAGAGCATAGTGACCTTGTGGACAGCTCTAAAGTGCCACAGACTATTGCCTCAGAAGGTGTCCTAGCCACCTGGAGAGTGATAACAAAAGACAGTAAAGACCCTGGGGAGGATGAGCTCCCACCATTATCTGAGACTTCTGAGGAGAAATTTTCTAAGTTGTTGCTGGAGGAAGGGAAAACCGTAGAGGACTTTAAGAAACTATTCCTGCCACCTGGGGGTGTTCCTTCCCCAACATCCCCTCCCACTCCAGCACCTGCTACTGCCCTACCTTCTGTACTCGTGCCAATGCTAGCCCCTATATCTGTACCTGCATTAGTCACGACTCCTACCAAAGGCTGAGAATCTTCTCGGATACCCTTCCCACCCCCCCGGGGGAAAATGACTGGGAGACCTGGATCAACTATGTTGCCCCCTTGGTACCCGAGTGGCAGTGTGCGGAGGCTGGGAAGTAGAAAAGAATCATAGAAAGTTTGAGGGGCCCCGCCCTCGAAGCCATTAAATTTTTGAGGTCCACGAACCCTGACGCATCTGCTCAGAAGTAACTATCTGTACTTGAAGGCAATTATGGGAGCACTGAGTCAGGGAAGACTTTTTATGTGGAAATTCCAGGGTACCAAACAATGGTAGGGGGAAAGTTTGTCTGTGTATGTTACTTGCCTAGAAAGAGCTCTGCAGAAAGCTTACCAGATTTGAACCATGTGAGACTGGGGCACATACTACAACATGCCAAGCATTCTAAACTGCAGAGCATCCAGTTAAGGCTCCAGGATAGGAGAGGTAACCCACCTGACTACTGTGACTTGATAAAAGAACTCCAGGAGGTAGAAGGTGAAGACGGAGATTGTAATTATGGGGTGAGTGCAGCCTAAGTGATCATGGCACTGGAAGGCCCTTCCGAAATGGAGACCACTATGAGTGTCCTACCGTGGGCTAAACGGTGGGGGGAAGAGTTGCTGAAGGAAGCCAGAAAAGTACAACCGGGTGCGTTCACTGAGGTGTCCCCTGCTGACAGAGACCCTGGCCCCTGTCAGGACATGACTGTTATGGGGATGGGGGTGTACTCTCAGGCATCCTCTACTGAGGGGGGCTTCTTGGCTGAGCTCAAGGAATTGACTGCCACCCTAAAGGAACTTTTGAGACATGGTACACTACCAGCAGAAGTCAGATCACAATCTTCCATCGATGCTCCAGCATCCCCTGCTACGTTTTCCCCAAGGATGCCCCAAGAGCCTGTCATTTGTCACAACTGCGGCAAGAATGGCCATACGAAGATGGAATGCCGGTCTCGGAAGGACATAGAGAAAGTGGTGATCTGGCTTCAAGGACAGCTTTGGAAAATGAGTCAGTGGTCAAGGGGTGCAAGAAATGACCGCAGTGAAGGCTTCGGCCATCATAACTCAAACCCCTCTGTGGCTAAATCGTCTGTCCATGCCCCTGCTGTTGTCCCTCCAGACTGGTCCAAAATAGTGGGCCCTTCAACGAAGACTACTGTGGCTGTGAATGGTATTCCTACTCAGGATGTGCTTGACAGTGGGTCTCAAGTGACCATTGTATTTCAGGATTGGTATGACAAACACTTATCTGATTTGCCATTACAATCCCTGGAAGGCCTGCATGTGTGGGGGCTGAGCGAAAAGTCTTATCCCTACCTAGGATATGTCCGCCTCTGGTTGTCTTTTCCTGCAACTGTAACTGGTGTACAGGAGCAAGTAGAGACACTGGCCCTAGTGTGTCCCCCCACCAGACTGTATGATGGGGTTCCCCTGTTAATTGGAACACACATCCACATGTTTGGGAGACTAGCACAACTCTGCCATGAGAAACAAGGGCAACTGACTAGATGGGCCCTAAGAATTCCAGCCTTAGTAAAAAGGGCATATGACTTACAACAGAAACCCAATGAAGAGGACCCAGATGAGCCAGTAGGGATAGTATGGAAAAAGTAACCTGACCCCTTGGTATTGGCCCCCAACGCCCAGCGCACAATCCATAGAGAAGTCCGCCTAAAGAGAAACGTAAAGAACAAATTAATAATAATGTTGGATGCACCAGGTGATGAAAAGTTGCCAGAAGGATTATTGGTTAAACCCAGCATCTTGCCTGCCCGTGCCCATGCCTATGCATGACAAGTGATGGTCCAGATTCGAAATGTGTCAGATCGGGAGGTCCGAGTGAACAGAGGGTGCACTCTAGCTATAGTACACTGCGCAGACACTGCAGTATTACCCAGTAACAAGTACTCTGGCCAAAAGGAGAGAGTGACCCCGGACTTATTTGACTTTGGCGATTCCCCGCTGCCAGCTGAATGGAAGGCTAGGATTAGCAAACAATTTGCCCAGAGAGACAAAGTGTTTTCATTAAAAGAATGGGACATGGGATGTGTCCAGTGTGCAGAGCATCATATAAGCCTGCATGATGACTGGCCATTTCACGAGAGATCCCAACGCCTCGCCTCAGCGGACATAGATGATGTGAGGAGACACCTGCAGGAAATGCCCGCTGCTGGTGTGACAAGAATCAAGTAGCCCATATGACTCTCCCATTGTGGTTGTGCGTAAGAAGAATGGGTTCGTGAGGATGTGTATTGATTATCAAACCCTCAACCAGCGGACCATCCCAGATCGATACACCATGCCTCGTATACAAGATACCCTGAATTGCTGGAATGGGAGCAAATGGTTCTCAGTATTGGATCTTTGTAGCGGATATTACCAGATTCCGATGGCCACAGAGGACCATGAGAAAACCACCTTCATCTGTCCTTTGGGGTTCTATGAATTCCTGAGAATGCCACAGGGGATTTCGGGTGCCCCAGCCACCTTTCAGCGACTGATGGACTGTGCGGTGGGAGATATGAACTTGCTAGAATGCCTAGTGCACCTAGATGATGTCATTGTGTTCGGACGCACATTAGAGGAGCATGAGACCCGACTGTTTAAACTCCTAGACCGATTGGAAGACTTTGGCCTCAAGCTGTCCATTGACAAGTGCCAGTTTTTCCAAACCTCCGTGCAGTATGTGGGGCACATAGTATCTGCAGCTGGGATAGAGACCGATCCCAGTAAGGCCGAGTCACTGACTACTTGGCCCCAGGCCCATAACTTGAAAGAACTACAATGTTTCCTGTGGTTCTGTGGCTACTACTACAGGTTCATAAAAGACTATTCCAAGGTGATTTGCCCGCTCCTGAATCTCACCCAGGGTTACCCCCCTACCAACCGTAAATACAAGAAAGGGGCTGTCAAAGAACCCGAGAAAGTATACTTCCGAACAGGTAAACCTTTTGGGCCCTGCTGGACACCCGAATGTGAAGCAGCCTTCCACAAATTCATATAACAGATTACCCATGCCCCCATCCTCACCTATGCTGACCCTACCAAGCCCTATGTACTGCATATGGATGCTAGTCAGCAGGGCCTAGGAGCTGTGCTGTATCGAGACCGTGAGGGTGGTTTGAGACCAGTGGCATTTGCCAGCAGGAGCTTGACCCCGTCAGAATGAAACTATCCTGTGCATAAACTGGAGTTCCTTGCCCTAAAATGGACCATTGTTGACCAGTTTCATGAGTACCTCTATGGGGCAAAGACATTGGTGAAGACCGACAATAACCTGTATACCTATGCACAGACTTTGGCTAAGTTGGACGCCACTGGGCACCAGTGGCTCTCTGCTTTATCAACCTATGATAATGCTGTCGAACACAGGCCAGGACAGAACCATATTGATGCTGATGCCCTGTCACAAAGGCCAGTCTCCAAGAGTGATTGGGTCAGGTTGTCTGAACCTGACATCCGAGCATTGTGCCAAAAGTTTGCTAGAGATGAACAGATGTCTACAGACACAGTGGACTGTTTAGTAGGTTGCTTGGGCCCTCCTGATACCTGCATGCCAGCTGCCTGTTGCCATTTCTCTGCTCTAGATATTAATGCACTACCTCAATTTGACAATGACAGCATCCAGTGGGCTTAATCCCAAGATCCTATGATTCAGCCAGCACTTGATGCCCTGCGTGTGGGGAAAGATGTGTCCCAGTTGCATTCCCCTGACTTGCGAACTGCCCTATTGTTTAAAGAAGGCCTCAGGTTGAAGCTACACAGTCAGCTGTTATACAGAGAGACAGTGGATCGCAGTGGTTGAGTAGACAAGCAGCAATTGGTCCTGCCCACGGCCTTTAAAGATTTGGTACTGAAGTCCCTCCACAATCACATGGGGGCACCTCGCTATTGACAGAACTCTCGACTTGGTGCAATCTCGATTCTACTGGGCAAAGATGGGGGCCAATGATGAGCACCATGTAAAGACCTGCGGTCGTTGCCTGCAAAGAAAAGCCCTGCCTCAAAGGGCTGCCCCTCCCCCTTGTCAATATTACTACCAGCACCCCCATGTAACTGGTCTGCATAGACTTTTTGTGTTTAGAACCTGAGCAGCAGAATATTGGCAATGTGTTAGTGATTACGGATCATTTCACATGGTATGCACAAGCTTTTCCAACTAAAGATCAAAAGGCCTCTACCGTGGCCAAGGTGCAAGTGGAAAATTTCTTTGTCCACTATGGTGCCCCAGCGGATCCATTCTGATCAAGGCAGAAACTTTGAAAGTCAGCTAATCAAAGAAATGCTGTCTCTGTGGGGGGTGTGGAAGTCAAGAACCACCCCCTATCACCCGCAGGGGGGACCCTCAACCAGAACATTTTAACCACACCCTTCTAGACATGCTGGGTACCCTCCACCCAAAAGACAAGCATAAGTGGAGCCAGCAGATTAGCACCTTGGTACACGCGTACAACTGCACCAAAAATGATGCTACTGGGTTCTCCCCCTACTGCCTCATGTTTGGGAGGGAGGCCTGCCTGCCAGTTGATGTCTGTTTTGGGGTCTCCCCAGATGGGGTCCGAGTTGAAAACTATCTGCAGTATGTACAGAAACTGAAAGCTCAATTGAACCATGCATATCAACTGGCCCAGACAATGGCCGCTAAAAGAAATCTCGCCAACAAAGAGGCACGATAAGAAAGTAAAGGCTCAAGAGCTACGGCCCGGAGACCGTGTGTTACGCAATTTGGGACTACATGGCAAGCACAACATTGCTGATAGGTGGCACCATCTTCCTCATGTAGTAGTTGGAAAGTTGGATGATCTACCAGTATACAAGATACGCCCGGAGAATAACTCCAAAGCTGTCAAGACCATGCATCGTAACCACTTGCTGCTTATCGGCCAAGTTATTATTGAAGCTGAGCCAGCAGACACTGCCTCCTCTGGGTTGGTGACTTGTGCTGCTGCAAAAAAGAGACAGAGTCAACCTACCCCAGTAGTTACAGAGTTAAGGTTTTCCCCGCAGCAGGCCCAGAATGATAGTGACTGTCAGTCCACCTCTGAAGATAGTGAGTGTGACAATGCCTATTACCCTTCCTATGAATTGAGTCAGCTGTTTCAAGGTAACCCTATGACTGATTGTGGGGATGAAGCTGGGCCTTCTAGACTGCCTAACCCCCCCAGCTCTGTCCTTGGAGCCAATGCTCCCTGAAAGTGAGGTTGCGGACGCTTGGTGTTTTGTGGAACTGTGTGAATTGCCTGAAAAAGGGGCTGATGGTCTGAGTCTCCCTGGTAACACACCAGAACTTGAACAACAATATGAGAGTGCTGACAGCCCCCCTTCAGTGCCACAAAGCCTAACTGTGCCAGAACCTTCTCTGAATGAGCCAAGTGTTGTGGAGACAGAGCCTATAGAGCAAGGAGCTGACAGTGCTCCCAGTTTGGACATTCCCATCCGTGCAGAGGCACCCCTCACGACTGACGAAAGCTCCAAAGTTAGTTCTGAAAGTACAGAGACTGTGGCTGTTCCACGCAGAAAGACTGGCCAAGCTGTCAAGCCAGTATTGCACTTCAGTTAGGATTCTCCCGGGAGGCCAGAGGATCTGCCTTTCAATGTAGTTCACAAAGGTGTTTATATTTCTCAGAGCTCACTACCCAAACTGAGTTTAATGGCAAATTCCAGGTTGATTGTTCTTCCTTCCCAGTATGGTGCCCCTGCCCCATCCAGCCCCATGTTAGCTGATAGGGAAGGGCCTCCTCCTACACTGTTTAATGTACAGGAAGTTATAACATAAATCAGTATTGTGATGTTACAAGTATGCTAATCATAGTGAAATCAGTATCACATGTATGAAATGTGCACAAGCATTGTCATTATGGATACAGTATTGTGAAGTGTAGTGAATATGTATAGTAAAGTAATAAGTTTATGTTAACCGATGCATGATGGTACAGACTTACATAGATACATAGACAGTGTCGGCAGATAAGGGCCTATGGCCCACCCAGTCTGCCCATTTGAGCTTGTAAGTTCAGTTTGTTTTCCTAGAAGTCTGTTGCCCCTTACCCCTAACCTCAAGAATTCCTTTATGTCTATCCCATGCATTCTTAAATCCCGTGATTGTTTCAGCCCCCACCACTTCCTCTGACAGGGTGTTCCACTTGTCCACCACCCGTTCTGTGAAGAAATTCTTTCTTATGTTTCCTCTGAATCGTCCTCCCTCCAACTTCATCCCATGCCCTCTAGTCCTGGAACATCTTTTTCGCTTAAAAATAGTGTTTTCCTGCACCCTGTTCCTCCCTGTAAGATACTTGTATGTCTCTATGTATCTATGACACGGACACAAAGTTTTCTCCAGGCAGGGAAGGTTGTAACCCCCCTACAAATGGGGGTTCCCGAAAAGTCTCCCTTGAGCTTGCCTAAATGCTCACTGCCAGGCTGGTGTTCTGTGTTTTAGCAGTTTAAATGTATTGCCAGAGAGTGCCTGTATAGCCTCTGTGTACTGTCTCTTTAAGAGCTGTCTGGATTGCAGTCATAATTAATCTGAGAGGGAGCTCTGTTAGAAGATGTACATGTTTGCTGATCATTTGTTAGCGTAGTAATAATATTGCAGTTTGTTCTAACCTGCCTTCTTTGCAGCATGGACAGTTCTGTTCGTTTCCATCATCTTGGTCCTGGACTGCAGAATGGGCCAATCAGTACATTTGGGACTTTAAAATGGAGCCTGCCTACAGGGGCTTGGTAGGGCCAAAACTTGTAGGAATTGTAGTTTGGGGCTTTTGGCGCCTAAAATAACTTGAAGGGGGAGCTCTTGTGACTGACAGATAGATCAGCCAACCAAACCTTTTGGATCTTGGGGAAAGTCCCACACTGCTTGCAGTTTCAGTTAGATCTGAATTGGGAAGTGAAGAAGTAACAGCTCGAGATAGTTCGAGCAGCAATCCATAGTGGATTCATGTGGGAGAACTGTGGAAAGGCCTGAGTTTGGCTTGCATGCCTGCCTGCTGTTCCTGAGAGGGAACTTGTGGTTTTTTTTTTTTGGACTGAATCCAAATTTGGAGAGTGAATTAAGCTACTGAATTGTGACCAGGCTTTAACCTGAAGAAGACCAAAGATTTGCTGAATGTGATCGGCCTGTCGGGACTTCCAACTACCTCTGAATTCCAGGATTGTGGAGAGTCTCTGTAATTGGGACCGGAGAGCCATTTGCATTGTACAGTGGAATTTCCTTATATGTGAATGTGCTGTGTGCTTATAGTGGGTCGTGATTTGGTTCCCCACTGTGTGTCTGAACTGTGTTTTGCTTGCTGGAGGCTGTATCCAGCTCCACAGACTGAATCCGTATCCATTTCCGTTTGCCTGGGCCCTGCTACATTGGCCCAGCCAGAATACCTGCTACACAGAGAAAGTCATCGACAAGAGACTGGCCTGGGGATCATCCCCCTGCTCAACGCCTTGAAAAGGAACAATGACTCGCTGATTCGTGTGGGCTCTGCTTCTCCGGGCACTTCAGCTCAACAGCCTGCAGTCTTGATTTTGTCCTGCCTGTGTCCAGTATTGGGTATCATGAGTAAACATCAGGGTAGCTCCCTGCAACAACAGCTAAATCTAAAAGTGTTGTCATCTGATTGTCTTGTTGCCTCTTCTTTCACGAACTGAGCCCTCCAGCTCCGGATTACAAATAGTGTGTGTTGTGCATATTGCTTTCTTCCATCACAGGGCCCAACCAGCTGCAACATTCCTGGCTAGCCCACTGTTTTCCTACCTGGGTATCCAGAGTGTGTGACTGTGTAGGGACTCTGAACTGCATGCATAACTGTCTGATTAATACAGCTTTTAAGCAAATCTACCTGATTATGCTCCTCCCTTGTTCAAGTCCCCTGAATAAATCAGATTTAACTTTGTTTGCATTTAACCTGACTGTGGTTCCAGTTTGTGTGAAAAGTATTGTACTGTTGCTATTTGCTGTGCTTAACCTTGTTTTA
Organism: Neoceratodus forsteri; assembly: GCA_016271365.2. NCBI lineage: Eukaryota > Metazoa > Chordata > Ceratodontiformes > Ceratodontidae > Neoceratodus > Neoceratodus forsteri. Next base: position 1,028,699,925 of record CM028130.1, on the reverse strand, counting down.
CAGGGGTCCCAGGGTCACGCTAGAGGAACCAGCCCTGGTGGTAGGATTCAAACAGTGTGGGTAATTGCCTGGTGAATAAGGGTCATTGTGAAAGTAATTATTGTGTATTGTTCAGGCCACTAGAAGGAAAAGAGGGGGTTACAGTGTCCCGGAGGGCTGTGCCCAGATTAGCTCGACCACTAACAACCCTGACCTCTGGGTGGAGGCACCCATTTCATTACCCAGGTCCTTTAACCTGCTACCAGCCAAGCAGGCAGCGGTAGTAGCCCTTGGGATAGCACCACCTAGGGGTTACACTAGCAGTGACTGGATACCCAGTTTTTGATTCAGATATCTCAGATTCAGATATCAAAGTTAAGATTTAAGACTGTATTGCTGAAAGGATGTTAATGTTTGGATTTACTATTTTAGCATTTGGGATTTGGCAAATCATCTAGCCCCCACCCCACACACTCTCACATGTTAAGAGACTAAGGTGCACTAGATAGATAAAAGGTCCACCTCTAACCCATCACTGCGTGCGCTCTCTCTCTCTCTCTCTCTCTCTCTCTAGCAACCTCAGAAAAACAAAAGACAGCAGCGCACACAAACTGATGGGAACTGTAAAAGATTATTTATTTAAAATGCAAAATCAGGAACACTGACCAGTTGCTCTTTTAAAGTGCAAAATCAGGAACGCAGATTCCCAACAGTTTGTGTGTGCTGCTTTCTTTTTTTGTGTGGCTTTTGACAACATTGGCAGTAGCAACGTACTCTCTTTTGTTGCTTTCTCTCTACCAACCTTGCTGTTACCCACTTTGAGTGCCGCTGCCTCTCTCTCTCTCGTTGTTCCTCTTTCTTCTCAAAGTTCTGGTGCACTGCCCTTCCTCCAGACATTTCAAAACTCCTATCCACCCCTATCCCCTCTTTGGACCCCCTCTGCTCTTCTGAACTCTTCTGTTCATTCCACGCTGCAAAACTTCCACTGGTTAATATTCCTTCCCTGTCAAACTTCCTAACTTCGGGAACAGTCTCCCTCTCTCTATTTGCCTTTCATCCTCCCACTATTACACCTCCCCTCATGCCCTACTTCACCCTCCCCTGTGCCTGAACATGTACATACTTGAGGTGACTCTGTTCAGGAGAGACAGGGCAGGGAGGAGGGGTTGTACTATATGTGAGGGGGGGAGAGAGAGAGTCAATGCCATGGAGGAACAGAGCCACCCAGAAGGAAGTGCTGGGGGTGCTGTGGTTATCCTGGAGACAAGTTCTGGGGCCACTTTCCATACTGGGGTAGTATACAACCCTCCAGTGCAGAGAGAGGAAATGGAAAAGATACTTGGGGAAGCCATCCATGAGAATGGCAAGTAAGGGGGAGGTGCTGCTAGTTGAAGACTTCAGTCTGCCAGATGTGGAGTGAAGCCTTCCAACGGTGACATCGGCAAAGAGCAGGGCCATCCTTCACTCCCTCCAAAAGGCTTTTTTTCAGGCAGGTGGTCAAAGAATCCACTAGGGACAGGGCAGTGATGGACCTGGTGCTTACAAACAGTGATCGCCATGCAGACATCACAGTGGGCAGTCCCCAATGATCAGTGTGGTTTAACATAGAGACAGGAGCAGAGGCAAACCACATGAGGATAAGGAGTTTAAAGAAATGGGAGACTGCCTTGTGGGGGGTACAGGCAGAACAGGGAACACAATGGGAGGGCATAATTAAGGAAACCAACCTCAGAGTGAAGGAAGTCAGTAAAAGCTGAAGGAAAGAGACCGTTATGGTTCTCTAGGGAAGTAGTCAAGGTGCTGAAGGAAAAAAGGGTGGCATTCAGGCAGTATATGGTAACAAAGAGGGAAGAAGACAGGGAAGTGTACTAAGTAAAACAGAGGGAAGCAGTAAAGGTGGTGAGGGAAGCAAAGGTGTAGACAGAGAAAAGACTAGTCAGAGGGGCAGCTAGAGTGGATAAGACTGTCTTCAGATACACAAGCGAGAAAAGGGAAGTGAGGGAAAGGACAGTGAGGACTGAGAGAGCAGCAGAGGGAGACTGCGCAGAAGAGGAATAAGAAAAAACTGCCATCCTGAACAAGCATTTCTCAGAGCTCTCACCAGAATTTTTTGTTTGGGGGTCTGGGACTTTCTAGAAAACTAATGGGGGTCTGCAGCTACAAAGTGGAAGTCCCCATGACATTTTTGTGGGCCCCCATTGAGATGAATGTGAGCCACACCCCTGCACTTGCACGTTTCATGATGCAAGAATCTGAAGAGCATGGAGGGTGTGCTCATTGGTTTCTATGGGCCCGTTCTTTTTAAATATGATTTTTATCAGCGAGGGTTAATTGAAGGAAGGCCACTGCTCAATTAACAAGACCCTTGTTAGTTAAGCAGTGGCCTCAATTTGTTTGAATTTGCCCTCTAAATCATTAAAAATCATAGCTAAAAAGACAGCCCCATAGAAACCAATGGAGCACGTCCCCGTGCTCTCCAGATTCTTATATCACAAAACCTGTGAACGCGGAGGTGTGGCTCAGTATAGAGAAGTGGATGGACTCCCAAAGCCTTGTAAGTCAGCATCTTGGGGACTTTTAAAAAATAAAATCAAAGCATCACGAAGCACAAAATGTTTGTAAAGGAGGCGGGCAACTGCATTCCCGAGACAGCTCTGCTTCTGCTCAGTCGTCACAGTAGAGGGGGGGACAGACTACCAGGGAGTAGTAGGAAGAAAAGGAGGGGTTGAGGTGGTTTCAAGTCCATTTTCAGAGGAAAGAGTCCTGAAGGGACTTGCAGCTCTGAAGGTCGCAAAAGCACAAACGAGCCTATGCTCACAGAATGAACGGGCGCTATGCCTAAAGAAATAAATTGAACAAAAAGCACAAATGGGTAGCACTCAGCCCCCAAAAATGTTGTTAAAATAGAGAACCAGACAGTACTGGAGTGAAACATGCAGCCTGCAGTACGCTACCCCAGTGCTTCATGTCCTCTCCAGGACACTTTGTCAGCGGGCCCCTGACCCGAGTGTCTGGAGAGGACATGGGCCTAGTGTGTGTGCTGCAGGCTCATGTTTCACTCCAGCACTGGTTGTTTTTTTATTTAAAAAAAAACTTTCTAAATGAAGGCTACCCGCTTGTGTTTTTGTCTATTTTAGCTCTGAATGGACAAGATACTTAAGACCAGAGGATGGCATCCAAGGGTACTAAAGGAACTTGGAGAGGTGCTTGCTGCCCCAATGATAGCCTTATTCAACAGTTCACTGGAAACAGGCATGGTTCTGGAGGACAAGAGAAGAGCAGACATGGTTCCTCTACATAAGAGCGGCAGCAGCAGGAGACGGCCAACAACTATAAGCCAGTCAGTCTCACTTCAGTGGCGGGGAACATAATGGAAACGCTGCTTACGGAAAGGCTGGCTGAGTATATAATCCAGTGTGCTGCAAGATCACAGGCAGGGGGGTCATGGCAGATGAATCTCATCAATTTCTTCAACAGGGTGACCAAGGTAATAAATCAAGGAAGGGCGATGGAAGTTATCTATATGGACCTTAGCAAGGCCTTCCAAGCTGTGCCACACAGGCGACTGATGAAGAAATTGGGCAGCCTAGGAGTGGGATCCAAAGTGGTGAACCGGGTTAGAAACTGATTAACAGATAGGCAACAGAGGATGACAGTTGATGGCACTCACTCCAATAATGAGAAAGTGACCAGCGGGGTGCCACAGGGCAGTAGTGGGACTGGTCCTCTTCAATGTCTTCATAAGTGACACTGCAGAAGGATTTGAAGGGAAGGTATGCCTTTTTGCAGATGATACTAAAATCTGTAATAGGGTGGACACTCAGGAAGGGGCGGAGAGAATATGCAGGGATTTTGAAAGATTCAAGTAGTGGTTAAGAGCATGGCAAATGGGGTTCAATGCCAAAAAAAAGCAAAATCATGCACCTAGGTCAGGGCATAGGAGCCCAGAGGTGAGTAAAGGATCGGGGAGGTACTGACAGTCACTAAGCAAGAAGGGGACCTTGGGGTTATCAAATCGGATAACCTTAAAGTGGCCAGGCAGTGTGACAAAGAAGTGGGCAGGGCTAATGGGATGCTGGAGTGCATAGGGTGGGATATCTTTAGCTGGTTCCATGTCATTACAGCGATTGCAAAACAGCGATCACTGCTGCAGCAAGTGTACATCACCAAAAATCAAAACAGTGATGTAAACTCCCCACCAAACTCGACCACAGTGACAGAAAAACAATGTATCTATGCGCCTCCCTGAATTTATGATTCTCAACTCCAGGGAGGTGCACGTCAAGGAGGGGGAGAAACTTGGCTGGAAAAAAAAAATTAAGTGCCGCACAGGTTCAAAACAAAATAAACTCCCTACCCAGCCCTGAACCCAGCAACTCCTTCACTGCAGCCCACCATCCTCACCACCACACCAGAACAGCAGCTTGGCAGTGCACTGCCAAACTACGCCCCACATACCTTCTCCTTCCCGAACCCCCTCTTCCGGTCCTTTGTCCTCCTTGTATCTCGCTCTTTTGTCCCATACTTTGGCGCTATAACCACGCCTCACTACCCTTTCAGGGTACCTCACATCACAGGTGCTGAAACGGAGTCACTCACAAGTGAGTCGCTCAATGTCAGTCACTACCCTTTCAGGGTACCTCACATCACAGGTGCTGAAATGGAGTCACTCACAAGTGAGTCGTTCAATGTCAGTCACCACCCTTTCAGGGTACCTCACATCACAGGTGCTGAAACGGAGTCACTCACAAGCGAGTCGCTCAATGTCAGTCACCACCATGATGTGCTGCCTCTCTAGTTGGGAGTACTGTGTCCAGTTTTGGAGGCCACACCTCAGAAATGACAGACAGGGTGGAGGCAGTCCAGAGGAGGGCAACTAAAATGGTGCAGGGGGTTGCACAAGAAGCACTACGAGGAAAGACTGAGGGATCTTAACATTTACACCCTGGAAAAGAGGTGAGCAAGAGGGGACATGATAGAGAACTACAAGTACATCACGAGGGTGAGCAGGGTGCAGGAGGAGGGTCTCTTTAAAATTAGGGAGGAGCACCAGGGCCAGGGGGCATGCAATGAAGTTGGAAGGGTGGGGGATGTTTAAGAGGGATGTGAGAAAGTACTACTTCCCTGAAAAGGGTGGAAGACACCTGGAACAGATTGCTAGCAGAAGTGGTGGAGGAAAACACAGAGTTTGGGGGCCTTCAAGTATGCGTGGGATAGACAAAGGGGAATATTAGTAAATAGGCAGTAAAGGGGAGGGTAGCTGGACATCAGTTAGGGTCTGCCAAGACAGATTAGGCAAGTACTATCTGGCCAGACTGGGTGGGTCAAGTGGTCATTTTCTGCCAGCACATTTCATGTTTCTAATAGAATAAACTCGTACATGCCTGAGCAAGAAGGGAAGAGGCAACATGACTGAAACACGCAAATACCTCCGGAGTTAAATTAAGTAGATAGCAGGGAACTGTTCAGCCTCTGTGAGAACACAAACACCCAGGGCAAATCCATGAAGCTGGTCAGGAGCAAGTTTAAGAGAGAGATACTAGAAAGTACTGCTCCATGGTAAAGGGGTGAAACAGGTGGCTGGAGAAGATGGTCTGTGCAGAATTATCAGGGGCATTCAAATGGGGGGGAGAGAGAGAGAGACACAAGGGCTTTGTAAAGACCACACCGTGAAGGGTGGGGGACAGGGGAAGTGAGGAACCTCTAGTGCTCACTCATTCAACATCAATTGGGTAGAAATGGGCAAACACAATTGAGCAAATCTATTCTATAAAAAATGTACGAAAACAAGGGGACGCGCAATGATGCTGCGAGGGGGAAATTTAGAAGAGATGTGAGGAAGTACATCTTCACTTAAAGAGTGCTGGATGTCTGGAACAGTCTTCCAGCAGAGGTGGCAGGGCCAAAATCATAGTGGGCTTCAAGCATGCATATGTAACCCCCCTGCAAATGGGGGTTCCCAAAAGACTTCCAGGAGCTTGCTTGAATGCTCCAAGTCTGAATGGTGTTTGGCATTTAAGCCATTTATCAGTGAGTGTTTTTAGAACCTCTGGTACTGTCTCTTTAAGAGCTGTCTGCTTGCAGACATAATTAGTTTGTATGGGGGACTGTGTGTTTCTTTGATTGAGTACCACTCAAGCTGCTGCCAATTCACTTCATTTTGCAGTCACTAGGAGTGCAAAGGAACCTATCTGGAAATATGTAACTGTTTGCCAGAAATTATTTAGAGTAATAATGAAATTACAGTTTGTCTAACCTGCTTTCTTTGCAGTCAGAACTGTGTCTGCTAGTTCCCCATTCTAGTTTTGAACTGCTGAACTGGACCAATCAGTGTGGGGTAAGCTAGCTCTAAAATGTGCTTGGCAGGAATCAGAACTTGGACTCATAATCTGAGCCAGCCACAGAGGATTGTATGGGCAGTGACTCTGGGAGATGTGTTTAGACTTCAGTGTGCCTTTTGGACCAACAGCAGCAGTCTATTGTGAGTGACAGCCAATCCAGTCAAGAACTGGGAGGAACTTAAAGGAAGTGCCCGGTTTTGTCGGTTGGAGTTTCAGTTGAGTTTTGGCAGTGAAGAAGGAAGGAGCCCTGTGCTTTTTCAGTGTGCAGTTTTAGTCAAAAAACGTGTGTAAGGCCCAGAGTTCCGGTCTGCAGCTTGTTAGGACTGAATCCGTCCTGTGAAAAGAATCAAAGGATCTCTGAAGAGTAGAAACCAGGCTCACCCTGTAGAAGACTGGAGGAATTGATGAAAATTACACTCGGTCTGTCAGGAACTGAATCTGCTGTGTGTTCTCCCGGTATTGTGCAGTAATTGCATCGGGATACAGATGCAGCCTGCCTGGTATAGTGCTTTTTATATGGATGTGAAGAGGTTTGTGCACCTCAAGTGAGCCCTGCTGACATTGAAGGACCCTATCTTATTTGGAAGGTCGTGAGTACTAATTCAGGGTCGCTCCTGTTGAATTGCCACATTAAATCCAAATGGAATTACTGTACTGCTGGACTGTTTAATCTCCTTTTCTCTGTGTGAAAGGACCCCTACCAGCTGCCACGGTTTGGACTAGCCACTAGGGCTTGGGTACCCAGGGACAGTAACTGATAGATAGGCCTGCACAGAGCCATAGGTAGATTATTAAGGTGATAAGCTAATTAACCTGATTTCCCCTGTCCTTGTTATATCCCTCAAATAAATCAGAGCTGCTTGTTTCAGCAAAGCTATACTGCCTGGAGGTATTTGTCTCATGTTAAGTACTGTACTGTGATTGTTGCACTGTATCTCATTTCAAGGAGGTCCCAGTGCCGGAACCAGACCTGGGGGTAAGTGTATACTGTGAAGGTAATTCTGATATATTGTGTGGGCCACTAGTGGGAAGAAAGGGGGTTGCAGTGTCCCAGAGGGCTGTGACCAAGTTAGTTTAACTATTGCAAACCCTGACCTCTGGGTGGAGGCACCCGCCATTGGATCCAGGCCCTCAACCTGTTAGTGGCAAATCAGGCAGGGGTAGTAGCCTCTGGGATAGCGCCATCTAGGGTTACATCTTGAGGCTCACCGCTGGGATTGTGTGTCCTCTAGTGGCCATATTTACAAAACCACTGTTAAGAAAAATGGTACCCGACAGAGTGGCTGCACCGGCTGGTGGAGTGTGTACTGGGAGGAGATCCCCAAAATGCTATGCTTATCCTGGACATCCCCTGGGTATCAATACGGACACTGTGCAGGGAGTACTTTCCAAGGTGAAAGGTTTACAAAACCCTGTGGTGGTGGGTCGCATGCTAATCTGCTCACCCACACTTTCCTGGCCCTAGTAGAGTTTAAGGATCCCATAGATAGCTCCAAAGTGCCACAGACCATTACCCCAGAGGGAGCCCTCACTGCTTGGAGAGTGATAACTAAGGACAGTAAGACCCGGGGGGAATCAGCCCCCACCACTATCTGAAACTTTTGAGGAGAAATTTGCTGAATGGTTGCTGGGAGAGGGGAAAACTGTGGAGGACTTGAAGAAACTATTCTTGCCACCTTGGGGTGTTCCTCCCCCAACACCCTCTCCTGCTCCAGTGCCCTGTAATGGTGGCTGAACCAATGCAGACTCCTATTTCTGCACCTGCCATTAGTCACGACTCTTCACGAAGGTTGAGGATCTTCTCTGGCACCCTCCCCACCCCCAAGGGAGGATGACTGGGAGACCTGGATAGACTATGTTGCCCCAAGTGCTAGGAATGGCAATGCTCGGAAGGCTAAAAGCGAAAGAGGGTTAGTGAGAGCCCCGAGGTCCTGCCCTGGCTACCATCCAAGCAACGGGCCAGTAACCCTGAGGATGACTGCACAGGCCTCATCTTGAGGCCTTGGAGAATTGTATGGGAGCCCAGATTCTGATGAGGACCTATGGTGGAGAGTAGAAATGCACAACAGTACCAAGGGGAGTTGTTGTCTGTGTATGTCTCTGGCTGGAAAAATTGTTGCAAGAATGCCTCAGAAAGGGTAGTTTGCCAGTGATTGAACTGGACCGAACCAGACTGGACAGAATCTTAAGTCTGCCCTTCTCAGAACTGCTGTTGCTTCAGTTACGCCTGGCAAATCGACTGAATCCCCACCCTCCTATGATGAGTTAATGAGAGAAATTGAGGAGTTGAGAAAAGGCAACCTGGAGGTACCTGCACCAACAGCTGTGGCTACTCTCGAGTGACTGAGGGTGACCCATCAAGTGAAGTTCAGGGCAGAGGTTGACAGTCAATGAGTGCTCTGACAAGGAAAAAGATATGCCACAATGGGGTAACTGTTGAGAGAGATCCGGAATTCAAAACAGTCCTTTATGAAGGCCACGCCTGCAAGTACGGGCCCTGACCTATATCCGACTGCATCTGCTATGGGGGTGGGGGTACCACCCATGTATCTCCTGCTGATAACAGCTCCAAACTCAATTCCTTGACCATGGAAGTGGAGAAACTGACGAGATGTCTCCAAATGCTTATCATCAGCAGACAGAGATGGCACCCAGGTTTCCAGTTAGTAATACCCCGCCCTGGCTCCCAGTGTGGCTTCTGGCCAGCTCAAACTCCAGAAAGTATGTTTTGCTATAATTGTGGGAAAGATGGGCACATGAAAGGGAAATGCCAGTCCCAAAAGACACTGACAAAGTTGCATATAGGCTACAAGGAGAGCTCGAGAAGAAATCAGTGGTTAAGAGGTGCACACATGATCCCAGTGAGGGCACCAAAAATGCTAATTCACGTCCTTTGTGGCAAGGTCGCTTCCCAGACCTACACTGCCTCTCCAGACTGGTCCAGAATAGTGGGTCCCTCTCCATGGAGACCACTGTGATGGGTGAATGGAGTGTCTATAAGAGCTGTATTAGACAGTGGCTCCCAAGTGACAATTATGTTCCAGGATTGGTATCAGAAGCATTTGTCAGACATACCCTACAACCATTAGAAGGACTGCATGTGGGGGTTAAGTAGAAGGCCTACCCCTATTCTGGGTATATCCGAATTTGGCTGTCTTTCCCCACCTCCTGGCTGGAGTGGCCGAACAAGTAGAGACCCTAGCCTTAGTGTGTCCCCCACTGGACTGTATGATGGTGTCCCTTTGTTGATTGGAACAAATGCTCATATGTTCGGAAGGCTGGCACAGTTGTGTTATGAAAACAGGGTCAAAGACTAGTAGAGCTTTAAGAGTTCCGGCTTTTAATTAAGAAGGCCTATGAGGCACAGAGAGATGCTGAAAACAGAACCAGAGGAACTGGTCGGAATTGTATGGAAGAAGGATCCTGAGTCTCTGATCCTGGCACCAAATGCCCAGTGTACCTTACAGGGAGAGGTCCTAGATCAGAGAGGATGTTAAGAATAAAATATTAATGTTGGATGCACCAGGCATGGAAAATTGCCAGAGGGACTGCTGGTCAAGCCTAGTATTTTGCCCGCTAGAGCCCATGCTTATGCCAGAAGGGTAATGGTCCAAGTTCATAATGTGTCTGAAAGAGACATTCTGAGTAAACAGAGGTTGCATCCTGGCTAATGTGCATTGTGCAGACACTGCAGTGCTACCCAGCAGCAAGAGTTCAAGGAAGAATGACAGAGTAACGCCTGACTTGTTTGATTTCGCGATCCCCGCTGCCAGCTGAATGGAAAGTGAGGATCAGTGAGAAGCTTGCCCAGAGAGACCAGGTGTTTCTTTAAAGGAATGGGATGTAGGATGCGTGCAAGGAGCTGAGCACAATATCCGGCTGCATGACTAAAGACCATTTCGTGAGAGGTCTCGACCCTGGCACCTGCTGACATAGATGATGTGAGACGGCATCTGCAAGAGATGTTAGCTGCTGGTGTAATACAAGAATCCAAGCCCTTATGCTTCCCCATTGTGGTAGTGAGGAAAAGAATGGAACAGTAAGGATGTGTGTGGATTATCGCTACCTTAAAACCGGCGGACTATCCTGATCAGTACACAATGCCCCGTATTCAGGATGCTTTGGACTGCCTAAACGGGAGCAAGTGGTTCTCTGTGCTGGATCTCCGCAGTGGGTACTACCAGATCCCGATGGCCCAGAGGACCGTGAGAAGACGGCCTTATCTGTCCGCTAGTTTCTATGAATTCTGAGGATGCCTCAAGGGATTTCAGGTGCCCCAGCCACTTTTCAACGATTGATGGAGCGTGCAGTGGGGACATGAACTTACTAGAGTGCCTGGTATACCTAGATGATGTTATTGTGTTTGGCAGCTCACTGGAGGAACATGAGAGCAGATTATTTAAGGTATTGGACTGACTGGAGGACTTTGGCCTTTAAACTGTCCATTGATAAGTGTCAATTCTTTCAAACATCAGTAAAGTATGTGGGACACATAGTATCCACCGAGGGAATAGAGACCGACCCAAGTAAAGTTGAGGCCTTGACCACCTGGCCGCCCCAAAAATCTAAAAGAACTGCAAAGATTCCTGGATTCTGTGGTTATTATCGGCGCTTCATCAAGGACTATTCAAGAGTGATCCGCCTTTACTTAACCTTACTCAAGGGTATCCCCAACCCACAAAAAATACCAAAAGTCAGCGTCCTCAAGACTGAAAGAGTGTATTTTCATCCGAGTGAAGTATTTGGGGCCTGCTGGACTCCTGATTGTGAGACTGCTTTTCATGAGATCATATATCAACTACCCATGCTCCAGTGCTGGCCTATGCCGATCCAAAAACCTTACGTCCTGCACACTGATGCTATTGCGAGGGTTGGAGGCTGTGTTGTACCAAGACGCAGAATGGCCTGGGACAGTGGCCTTTGCCAGTGACCTGACCCCATCCGAAAAATTTATCCTGTACATAAGTTAGAGTTCCTAGCTTTGAAGTGTGGGCTATTGTTGACCAATTCCATGAGTACTTGTAAGGGCTAAAATACTAGTAAAAACTGACAATAATCCTTTGACCTATGTGCAGACCTCAGCTAAGTTGGATGCCACTTGCCATAGGTGGCTTTCTGCATTATCTACATATGACTGATGCCTCATGGGAGCAGGTCTGAACCACATAGATGCTGATGCTCTCTCCTGGAGGCCTGTTCCTCAGAATGATTGGGTCAATTGGCCAAGAACCTGACATTGAACTCTGCGGAGGATTTGACAGGGAGGAACAAATATCCCGCAGACATGATGGACTGCATAATTGGATTGGCAGGAGCCTCTGAGGATTGCCTACCTGCTAGCTTATTGCCACTTTTCTGCAATAGACATTTGGTGCACTGCCTCAGCTGGACAATGACAGTGATTCGCGGTCATCAATCCCGCGATCCCATGATCAAAGCAGCTTTAGAAGCCCTCTATGCAGGAAAAAGATGTGTCCAAATTACGTCCACTGATTTGAGAACTGCACTGTTATACAAAGAAGGTCCCAAGTTGAAACTGATCAATAAACTGTTATATAGAGAAACAGTAGACAGAGGGGACAAGTAGACAAACAACAACTAGTGCTGCCACTGCCTTCGAGACTCAGTACTGAGGTCCTTGCACAACCACATGGGGCACCTGGTATAGACAGAACACTTGACTTGGTGAGATCCAGATTCTATTGGCCTAAGATGGGGGCTGATGTGGAGCAACACATTCGAACTTGTAGTCGCTTACAGAGGAAAGCCCCAGAGGGCTGCCCCTGTTAACATCACCACCAGTGCACCCATGGAGCTGGTCTGTATTGATTTTCTGAGTTTGGAGTCAGATCAAAGAAATATCAGTAATGTGCTGGTGGTCTCGACCATTTCACGAGATATGCCCAAGCTTTCCCACCAAAGACCAGAAAGCATCCACTGTGGCCAAAGCTTCAGAAAACTTTTTTGTTCACTATGGGCTCCACAAAGAATCCATTCTGATCAAGGGAGAGACTTTGAGAGTCGCCTGATCAAAGAGATGCTTTCTCTGTGGGGGTGCGAAGTCCAGAACCACTCCTTACCACCCCAGGGGACCCACAGCCTGAACGTTTCAACCGGACTTGCTAGATATGCTGGGCACCCTGCACCCAAAGGACAAGCCTAGATGGAGCCAACAAATTAGCACCCTGGTACATGCTTATAACTGCACCAAAAGTGATGCCACTGGATTCTCCCTACCGCCTTGATGTTTGGAAGAGAAGCTCGACTACCAGTAGATGTGTGTTTTGGGGTCTCTCCTGATGGGGTTCAAGCTGACAACTATTTACAGTATGTGCAAAGTTAAAGGCCAGCTAACTCATGCATTACAACTGGCTCAAACCATGGCTGCCAAAAGAAATCTGGCCAACAAAGAAAGGTATGATAAAAGGTGAAAGCAAGGAACTCCAGGAGGGAGATCGGTATTGCTAAGAAATCTGGGATCGTATGGCAAGCACAAGATTGCTGACAGATGGCACCATCTCCCTCACATTGTAGTGGGCAAACTAATGATCTGCCAGTGTACAAAGTAAGGCCTGAGAATAATTCAAAGATGTAAAAACAATGCATAGAAATCATTTACTGCCCATTGGACAAATCTTAATTGAGTCTGAGCCCTAGAAGATGCCCCTCTGGACCAGTGACTAGAGCTGCTGCTAAGAAAAGATCAAGAAAGTCTGCACCTACAGAAGCAAAGTTAAAGTGTTCCCCTCCACAGGTCCCAGTTGAGCATGACTGTCAGTCCATATCGGAAGAAAGTGAGAGTGACTTTGAATACTATCCTTCTTGAACTGAGGTCAATTGTTTCGGGCAATCCCTCAGTCAATACTGGAGATGAAGCTGAGCTTTGACTGTCTAAGCCCCAGCTTCATCCCTGAGCCAATGCTCCCAGAAAGTGAAGTGCAAAGATCAGATCAGATGAAATGGAATCATTGTGCATGGTTGAACTGTTTGAGCTTTCAGGGAGGAAAATGATAGATTGGGGCAGACTGGTGATACCTGAACAAGAAGAGAGTATTTTGAGTGCCCTGACAGTCCACTGCCAGTGTCCGAAAGCTCTCCATGCGAGCCAAATGTTGTGGACTCAGAAACTGAACTCCTGGAGCTGAAGGTGCCCCAAGTTCTAGCCCTCTCACCCCATGGAGACTCCCTGACAAGTGAGGACAATGCTGAAAATGAGGCTCAGAGTAGAGACTATAACAGTCTCCCCTAGAAAGACTGGTCGACCTGTAAAGCCTGTGGTGCACCTCAGTTATGATTCCTTGGGAGGCCTGTGGTTTGCCTCTCAATGTTGTCCATAAAGGAGTGTATGTGTCCCCGAGCTCATTGCCCAAACTGAGCGTCAGTGCTAACTCAAGTTACTTGTGTTGCCCTCTATATGGTGCCCTTGCCCCGTCCAGCCCCAAGGTAACTGCGACAGGGAAGGGCCCTCTTCAGGTTTCATGTACAAGAGGTACAACTTGAGTTATGGTACAATGTGTATGTAATACTGTAAAGAGTGACGACTGCAATGTTTCAGAAATGTGTTCTTGATAAATGCTATATTGACTGATTGATTATATGCGAGCTCTGCATGCAATGTGTGTGGTTGCAGTTGAAACTTGTAGTACTTGCTTGACGCGACGCCAAGCTTTCCCAGGCTAGGAAGGGTGTAACCCCCTGCAAATGGGGGTTCCCAAAAGACTTCCAGGAGCTTGCTTGAATGCTCCAAGTCTGAATGGTGTTTGGCATTTAAGCCATTTATCAGTGAGTGTTTTAGAACCTCTGGTACTGTCTTTAAGAGCTGTCTGCTTGCAGGCATAATTAGTTGTATGGGGGACTGTGTGTTTCTTTGATTGAGTACCACTCAAGCTGCCAATTCACTTCATTTTTGCAGTCACTAGGGTGCAAAGGAACCTATCTGAAATATGTAACTGTTTGCCAGAAATTATTTAGAGTAATAATGAAATTACAGTTTGTCTAACCTGCTTTCTTTGCAGTCAGAACTGTGTCTGCTAGTTCCCCATTCTAGTTTTGAACTGCTGAACTGGACCAATCAGTGTGGAGTAAGTAGCTCTAAAATGGTGCCTTGGGCCGAATCAGAACTTGGACTCATAATCTGAGCCAGCCACAAAGAGGATTTGTATGGGCAGTGACTCTGGAGATGAAGTGACTTCAGTGCCTTTTTGACCAACAGCAGCAGTCTATTGTGGTGACAGCCAATCCAGTCAAGAACTGGGAGGAACTTAAAGGAAGTGCCCGGTTTTGTCGGTTGGAGTTTCAGTTGAGTTTTGGCAGTGAAGAAGGAAGGAGCCTGTGCTTTTTCATTGTGCAGTTTTAGTCAAAAACGTGTGTAGGCCCAGAGTTCGGTCTGCAGCTTGTTAGGACTGAATCCGTCACTGTGAAAAGAATCAAAGGATCTCTGAAGAGTAGAAACCAGAGCTCACCCTGTAGAAGACTGGAGGAATTGATGAAAATTACACTCGGTCTGTCAGGGAACTGAATCTGCTGTGTGTTCTCCCGGGTATTGTGCAGTAGTGCATCGGGATACAGATGCAGCCTGCCTGGTATAGTGCTTTCTTTTATATGGATGTGGAAGAGGTTTGTGCACCTCAAGTGAGCCCTGCTGACATTGAAGGACCCTATCTTTTTTGGAGGTCGTGAGTACTAATTCAGGGTCGCTCCCTGTTGAATTGCCACATTAAATCCAAATGGAATTACTGTATGCTGACTGTTTAATTCTCCTTTTCTCAGGTGAAAGGGCCCCTACCAGCTGCCACGGTTTGACTAAAGGCCAGGCTTCAGTTCCGTGGGACAGTAACTGATAGGGATAGGCCTGTGCACAGAGCCATAGAGATTATTAAAGTGATAAGCTAATTAACCTGATTTCCCTGTCCTGTTATATCCCCTAAATAAATCAGAGCTGCTTGTTTCAGCAAGTTATACTGCCTGAGGTATTTGTCTATGTTAAAGTACTGTACTGTGATTGTTGCACTGTATCTCATTTCACAGGAGGTCCCAGTGCGGAACCAGACCTGGGGTAAGTGTATACTGTGAAGGTAATTTGATATATGTGTGGGCCACTAGTGGGAAGAAAGGGGTTGCAGTGTCCCAGAGGGCTGTGACCAAGTTAGTTTAACTATTGCAAACCCTGACCTCTGGGTGAGGCACCACCATTGGATCCAGGCCCTCAACCTGTTAGTGGCAAATCAGGCAGGGGTAGTAGCCTGGGATAGCGCCTATCTAGGGGTTACAGCATAAGTAGTACAAGGAATCTTAGTTGGGAAGTGTGGACTGGGACGGAGTCGGAGATCAAGGATGTTCTGAGGTGACAGGGTAGGATAGGCAGGGGAAATGGGGAAACTGGGTGGGCCAAGCAGTCCTTATCTGTCGTCAAATTCTATGCTTCCATGTTTCTAACAGGCCTTTTTCTGTCAACAAATTCTGTTTCCCCTGCACCATATGTACAGTTCTCAGTTGTTGGTCCTAACCCTCTCTGTATATAATTACGCTGTTGGGCTGCACTGCTGTACAGTATCTTGTACATTGTTCTCATTTAATTTTTGTACAAGGATAGTCTTATTTATTCTTGGCTTTACTGTACCTTGTTACTCATATATTAATTTACATTATATCCCCTCGCTCCTCCTCCCCCAGGTTGCATCTGGAAACGAACTTCGGCTCAGTCTGCCTTTCCCAGTTATCAATTTTCAAAAAAATAAATGTTTCCTTGTTATGGTCCTTAGTCCCATCCTCTTCCCATCACCTAATCTCTCTCCCTTTTTTCCTCCCTCGTTTCCCTCCCCAATTCCAAATAGTTTGTGCAGACTATTTCTGCTCCTTTTAGCTTTATATGGGCAGCTGCACCTGTATTCTTCGGTTCCGATTGTGTTGTGAACCTTATTATGTACTTTATTTATTGATCTATATGCTGTATATTGTTTATTTAGCAGCCTTGTCTCCATTGCTGATTTAACGGCCTGCACATACGTATCTGCACTTTTCATTGCTAGCTTTTGTGCCATTGGTCATAT
This sequence comes from Neoceratodus forsteri, assembly GCA_016271365.2. Lineage (NCBI taxonomy): Eukaryota > Metazoa > Chordata > Ceratodontiformes > Ceratodontidae > Neoceratodus > Neoceratodus forsteri. The sequence continues at coordinate 1,028,683,556 of CM028130.1, read as the reverse complement.
CTGTTTACATTCACTTCCATTTTTATCCTGTCTCCTCAGTAGCCCATACTGTTTGGGTCACACCTGGAAATGAGCTTTGACTCAATGTGCTTTTCCAGTCATCAATTTTCAAATAAATTAATAAATAAAAAGAAACACTGAATGTAAGCCCACTCACCCACATAGTGATAAATCCCACCATGGTATACATTTCACTTCAATGGCATTTAAAGGGACATTGTCAACCCTTTGTGCATCATACAACTTCTAACTGAAAATCCGCATTTTATGATTGCTCACCATCTCTAAAATTCATCAGTGTTGCTGGTTGTTTTATCTGCGTTCTTTCTTTGTAGAACCGGACTGCATGCTAACAGTATACTTATACTAACATACTAAAATGCCAGCAGAATAGGCCTAACGGTCTTTCGTGTCTGCTTGTTTGGTCAGCCCCCACCCTGGGAGCTGACCTTGCTGCCCCCCTCGCCTTCTCTGGCTTCTCCCTTCCCAGTTCCGGACATTCTCGCTGCATTGGATTTTGCTTCCAGAACCCTTCCCCTGTACCTGTCCCACCCCCTCTGAACCCCTCCACCGCCTCTGCCTCCTCCAGCCTCTTAGGCAGCGCATTCCATGGCTCCACCACCTCTCAGTGAAGTAGCACCTCCTCCATTCTCCCCTGAATCTTCCCTCCAGCTTCCACCCATGCCTCTAGTGGCCCTCCTCCTTCCTTCGAAGCACCCTGACTGTTCTTCCCCTATTTACCCCCTTCATGTACCTGAAGACCTCTATCATGTCCCCCCGGTCCCTTCTCTCTTCCAGTGTGTACATATTTAGCTCTTCGAGCCTCTCCTCATAGGTCCTGTCCCCCAAGCCCCAAATCATTTTGGTTGCCCTCCTCTGGACCCTCTCCATGAGTTTAATGTCCCTCTTTAAGTGTGGCCTCCAAAACTGCAAGCAGTACCCAACCTTTGTTTTGTTTCAAATCCTTGCTCTATTCATATTGCATACTTCCTGAACATTATGAACACCCCAAACAGTGCAACCACCCATGATGCCATAGTTTATTAATTTAAGTAAAAATGTCAAAATATATTGGTATATTGGCTAGACACTAAAAGCAAAACAGGAGGGCAACTAGAGCTGTAAAAAAATGATTTCCTAGGACATTTAGTTCATTTATACATAATGGATTGAGTGATCAATTAACTTGTGCCATACAATAAAAGACACTGTCAACCCTTTTGCATCTCATTATTTCTAGTTGAAAACCCACATTTTATGATTGCTTACCTTCTCTAAAATTCACTGGTGTTTCTGGCTATTTAATCTGCCTTCTGCCTTCTTTCATAGCAGAGCTAAAATGCATGCCAATGGTGTACTTATACGCAACCTTGATCTGTTTCAAATCCTTGACCTACTTTAATTGCATACTTTGTGAACATTAGGAACACCCCCAACAAAGCAGCCACTCATGATGTATTAGTCTCCTCTCCTCCCACTGCATCATGATTGGCTAGACTGTGGTGGTGGTGGGGGGGTGTTTCCAAGTTCAAGAAAGATGCAATGGGAGTTGATTAAGGAATGTAAACAAACACATGTCGCTGAGGTAACACCAGTATGATCAGCAGTCTGTTTTTTTTTTTGTACTTTTGAAAAATAAAAAGGGATCAGAATGAAATTACCAGCTACATCAGCACATTCTATATAATGTGAACAATCATAAAATGTGTATTTCAAACTAGGGACAGTTTGAGGCCTAAGTGTGTGCATGCTGGGGGGGCCTGACAGTGTCCCCTTAATCATTGGTCCATCTTTCTGTCACACACACACTTAAAAAAAAAAAAAAACAAGTGATGGAAGCCCACAGTCATTATCTGAGACAATTTGGCCCAGCTCAGACCTCCAAGAGTTGCCAGAGTCCATGCCAAGACCCCCAACCCAAACACACATGCACATACATACATACCTCCAGAGTACCAAAAAGGAGCCAACACTATTCTATCTCGTATGACAGAGGGAGGGGGACTGTTAAATGATGCATGTCCTCCACTGTCTAATACAGAACTGCGTGTATGGGTGAGATGTGCAGAAATGTGAAGAGACCTCTTCCTGCTGGTCAACCAACTTAACTTCCTGATGGCCACCACTGGATACTGCGGCTCATTAACTAGCTCAATGCTGGCTAACAACCTCCCAGTGTTCTGTCTGAAGCCCCACCCCCTCGGTCCAGAGAGACTGATGACTTGGCCATGGAGCAGCAAACTGTTTTGTCAACAGTTCAGCAGGGACTTGGGCTGATGTGCACCATTCTGGGCCAATTAAAGACTGTACCAGTCCGCAGGCAGATCAAAAAGACAGCCTATTGCCAGCTCACTCGATGCGTTGGTCTGACCTCATCTCAGGCTCTCCTAATGTGTGGTTTTGGTCTTCATTAGCACAGAGACCATCTCATTAAGTTCTCATGGAAGCCCAAGAGACAAGCAAGGCTGCAGAGAACAATTAAAACCCATCATGTCTGACCCAAACACTACCTTGTTCAGACAACCCTACACCCCCCAGTGTACACATATGACTGTGAGTGCTGAGGGAATGGATGGCATTGGGTTGATGGAAATGAACCTCTTGCTCCAGGTGCATGTGTCTGCATGTCTTACTCAGGTGAAAGAGATTGATGGAGCCTTCATTAACCAGTTATACAGGGCGGCTCGAAGCACCAGGTGGTGCCATCACATAACGTAGCCTATAAGACCTCTCCTCTCTCATCTACAGTAGCTCTCTACCTTCATGTTTATTTCAAAAGTTTTACCAAGAAAGACATATTGAGTAATGCATTCATTTCCAGATGCGTCGGGGGGGGGGGGGAGTACACATAAAGAGAGAATACTATAAGGTGTAATTACAATTAATAAAGCATATAACAATAAACACAGCTAAAATTACAGTTACATCAAGGCAAAGAGTTCCACAGAATCAGCACTAGTACACAGTAATACATCACAGCTAAGTTGCAGTCTGGGGGGCAGTAATAGGGCCGGGTCATACAGCTGCATCTAGTACATGGGGGGCATTTGCAGGAGTGAGTAAAGTCACAAAGGAGGGTTTTGAAAGAAAAGAGGGAGGAAGCAGAGTGAAGGCGCTTTCACACAGGAGGCTCTTTCTGCAAGGGCACTTTGTTCCACTCTCTCTGTTGCGGATCACCTTTACATGCTGTGATCTGTATCGCAAGGAGCAGTACAGATCAACCGTAACTATACTGTTTTTTGTGCCGTATACAGGCGATCTGCTCTGAAACAGCCAAGAGAGCACTGGATTCCCTGTTGTCCTGGGACAAAAATGAGCAGAAGGGCACTATTACATGGCCCAACAGAACAGAATAAAACTCTGCGAACCCAGGGAAGCAGAGAATGCAGAATCGGCGACAATTAGGGTTCTCTTGTGGAACCGATTGCCTGTACACAGCAGAAAGGTTACTTTGCAGCTGATCTGTATTGCTCACTGTGATACAGATCATTGCGTGTAAAGACACCTTGAATAGCAGAAGACAGAAAAGACCACAGCTTAGGGAATCTGAGCGAGAAAGTAGCTTGACCTTCAGTGGATTTTACATGGGGAGGGAGGGGGGCGCTGACAGTAAGAGCTGTGGAGGGAGTACAAAGGGCAGAGGGACAGGAGAGGAGGTAGATGACTATGTACTGGACACTGAAGGAACAAAACACAATGGCAGCACTCAATAAAAGGTATGTAAATACTCAAAGACTCGTGAAAAATGAAGCCAACCAATTATTGCACCAAAGAAAGTATCAGCACAAAGCCACGGTGCTTCATGTCACAATCGTGGCACTTCCAAGCTCATAGTTATGGCACAAAGTGCCAGGGCTTTGTACTCATACAGTACTTTCTTTGGTTCAACAAACTGATGATTGGCTTCATTTTTCATGAGTCTGTGAGTAGTTACGTATCTTTATTTATTTTATTTTTTTTAGTGCAATCACTGTGTTTTGTTCCCTCTCTATTGTTTTGGCTTAGCCCCCGTTCTTTTTTGTGAGTGCGTGTTTTTATTCGCTTATGTACTGGACATGCAGCCAGTGTCACAACATGTGTGCTCAATAAAGTTATCTGAAGCAGCACATCACTGAATGTGGAGCAGACTGGTGGTGGTGGTGGTGGCTGCAGCACCTGACCCACTCAGTCCCTACCGAGTATATAAGTACACAGATACCTCGCTACCCCCCCGGAAAAAAGCCAGATCTTTAAGTACAATCTTCCCTTGAATCAAAATCAGAAAGCTTTGTTTATTTTATTTATTTATTTACTGAGATATTCAGAAAGACCTTTGAGTCAGAGACTCATTTACAAAGGTTCCACGTCATACATAAATTGCATTAGGACGAGACTTAAGATACAGACATACAGCACATTACAAAGTAACATTAATAAAAAACAGGTTACATGGTTGTTTCATTGAGGGCTAACAGTGATTTAGGTATTTTAGCACAGCCAGGAGAAAAAAAGAAAAAGATGACAGAGAGATTCTGTAGGAGGCTGAATGTCATGTTTCATAGATCCATTATAGGTACATTGATCTGCTATTAGTTTGTTTGTGAGGAGGCAAGGCAGATCAGGTATCAATGGCAGTCACAACAATTTGATGCCTGCAGGTATTCCCTTAGCTTTGATTTATATGAACCCAGCCTTTTTTCATCCGTTATGTGGATAGGGAGGGAGTTTGTCCAGGATGGGGCCCTGAAACTGAAGGTGCGTTGGTATTTGGAGGTCCAGCCATGAGGTACCCATAGTAGCCGCTTGCTAGTGCTACGGGTTGTTTTGCCTTGTGGTGTTCTACCCCCTTTACCTCAAAACTCCTTCTAATGCCTGAAGAGCCATGCAGAATTGTGCCAGGAGAATGTGTGTGGAATGGCAATTCTGCTTCCAAAATGCTTTTTGAAATTTTTTTTTTTTTTTTTTAAATTTCGTGGCATTTTGAAAAGTATTTTTATGTAAATGAATCACATTACGGAAAATGAATCTACAGTTTACATAAACTGCAGAATATGATTTTATAGTGTATGGTGGAATGCAGTTGTGTATGGAGATCCATACGGCGTAAAAAGTTATTCTGCTGCAGTAGTGATGTCCATACTAACTCAGAACGGTTTTTTGTTCGGCGTTAATACGGACGTCACAATACAAGCAACTTCACTGGCTCAGTAGCGGTGAAGTCTCGTATGTTGGTCATGGGCGTTGTTGGTGAAGTGTGGGCAGCGAAGCAGAGAGACTGGGTGCTGAAATTAAAAAAAAGGGAGTGATTTTGGGCTTCTGTAAACCACACACTGTATAGAATAGTGTATGGTAGCCCCAATAAACAACTACGCTCTTCTGACACCTCGTGGTTACTATGATGTCAAAGGGACCTCTTGAGCTTCGGCCTTGATGTCATAGTAACCACTTGGTGTAAGAATAACATTGTTGTGTATGGGCTACCATACACTATCCTATATGTAGTTGGCATTCTACTTTCAGAATTCCCCTTCTGACAGAATTCCAAGGAATCTGGCCAAATTTCCAAAATTCCGCATAGCTCAACTTTCAAATCCTTGTGATCCTTCCCCATCTTAATGCTGGGATGCTTACAGGGGGATTAATGTATGCCTTGATAGAACACCCCATATATTCTTCTCTACACTGTGATGCCGGTCTCATTTCCAGCTACAAACAGCCCTAAACTGACACACACAAATTCTCGTTCGGACAACGCCCCCACCCCCCCATCTGCCCACCACAGTAGAATCAAATTCCCTAGCAGTTCCGAGCTGGGACTTTGTCTTTGCCTAAAATAAATCCAATTCTATAGAATCCCAAACTGAAAGGAGTCCATTAATAAGTAACACGAGCGAGTTATTGGGAACGCAGGCTGAATACAGAAAATAAAGGAAGAAACAATGTTTTGAATGCGAAGGCGTTCATTAAGAATAATGTGCAATGACAGGCATTATACCGTACAGGAAATCCCCCCACCACCATCACCACCACCTTTCTCAGGGCTAAGGGAGCAGAGGAGCTCAACACAGCTCCCCTGCTGGCCTGTACTGGAGAAGGGAATATTTTATATTTCACAGATCAAGTTGTGGAAAATTAATCTACAGTTTACATAAACTACGGAATATGATTTTGCAGTTAGCGTTCTATTTTCAGAATTGCAAAAATTTCCCTTCCGTCAGAATTCCATAAAATTAGGCTGAATTTCCAAAACTGCACAAAGCTCTACTTTCAAATCCTTCTGTGATCCTTTCCTATCTTAATTCATCTTCTCGTATCTAGGAAAAAAAAATCAATTCCTGCTTCCAACATAGTTTCCTTCAACTTACTTTGTTGCTAGGACCGAGATCCTCCTCGGCAAAGAAGTATCCTCCCCCACATTCCAGCTGCTTTTGTTGCTCTCCTTTGCCCCCTCTTTAAAGGAAAAGTCCCCTCAACCTATTTTCCATGTACCTGTGTAGTCTGTAAGCATGAACAACGATTCCCTCTCTTACGTCGCCTAATTACATCCTAATTTGAATTATAAATGAGGTTGCCTTGTTCTGTTTTGCCCTGATGTAAAAAAACTGTTTAAAATGTTTCTTTTTTAAACTGCATTCATTTCAATAGGCACAACAGTACAATACAGTAAAAAAGTATCCCAATATACATCCCATTGAACACAGGCCAATGCAGGATACTAGAATTTTTGCACATGTTACTAAAAAGGGGGCGTAGTGGGAAGACATGGTCTGTCATTGCGCTCGCTTTACTGCGATCATGAAAGCAAGGCAGCCAGCCTGGTGACGCTGAGGACTAAGGCATTAGCCTTACCTCGCACCACACTGGCGACCCGAGTTCGTGAGTGAGCTTGGGGAGCCGGGGGTAGGCCGGGAGGGGAAGATTGAGCATCCAGAGGATGGCTCTTTTCTCCTGGGAGGGAGGGGGGACTCCACTCTGTCATGTTGGTGGCTCCTAGTGGAGACCAGGAGCACGACAAAAACTGCGGATCACGGATGGTGTGGACGACGGCAGATGTCCTGTGCACGGGTGCAGGAGTGCGCCCGCTACGCACTGGGCATCATTGCCATGTCTGCTCCGGGGGGGGGGCAATAAGAAAAGTGAAAAACCCTGGAACGTAGGAGGACGACAGTGCCTCAAGGAGTTGGCACACAAGCTCACCACTAGCCCCTGTCCGACCAGCTCTCCTGGGTCTCTCTCCGCTCCCACGACCCACTAGATTAAAGACAGGGCATCAGGTAAGGAGAAAGGTGGCCCCAACTCAGGGGTTAGAGCCAGGGGATTGGTCAAGGGCTCAGTGGGGTAGGAGGAGATCCAGCACCCAATTCCCTGGTCAGGAGGGCATCAGGCATGGCAGTAGGGAGCCAATTAGGTGAGGTTGCCTGATGGAGGTCCTGTGTTCCAGTGACTGGAGGGAAGAGGAATTAAAAAAAAATTAAAATTGCCAGCCCGTCGGCATAGTGGTTGGATTTCGCTTGCAATGCCAGTGACCCTGGTTCGGGAAAGGACTCGGGTTTTGGAGGGCCAGCCAGAGAGAGAACGCTTGGGCGTTGGCTGATGGCTTGCCTTCTTTTGGGGGGAAGGTGGGGATGCAGCCCGGCAACTGCTGACCCCTAGCGGAGGCTTGGGGAACAGCAATGCACGGAGTCCCATTCACCAAGGGGGTATGGTGCACGTCAGCGTCACCCTAATATTAGTGGCACACCACACCCCCAGGGAGCAAATGAGAAAAAGAGCCCCGTAGCCAACCAGATAACAGTCACCAGCTCCCACTGCCGCGAGTCCAAGGACAGCGCACGCACCATCCCAGCACCACCCGGGGCCAGTATTGCCCTGGCCGCCCCACCGGTGCCTTCCCCTTCCCTTGGAGGAGAGGGACCCACCCGATGAAGGGTTACATCTGGGGGCTACCATCCGAGGCAGTGTGGCATGGAGGGCACAGGTTGCCTGAAGGAGAGGCTAGTCTGGAGCTGGGAGGGAGCCAAAAAAAATAAAAAAAAAGTGAGGCAAAGGTGACCCAGTGGCATGGAGGGCTGAGATGCTGGGCACCTTACTCCCTGCCATGTCAGCGACTCGGGTTCAGGAATGGACTCAGGTTGCCGGGAGTCAAGCGGGGTAGGAGGAGATCAAGCGTCCGAGGACCTGCTCTCCTCTCCAGGTAGGGGATGGGAAGGTTATCAGTCTGACCTTAGACTGTCACCAGGTAGAGGCCTAGTAGTAGTAGTGCAGCTTGGGCAGCATGAAGGGAGGGGCTGCGGATGTGTCGTGTGTGTGCCTCCGCAAACACATGCACTGATGTCCTGCAGCAGGGCAGGGATGAAAAAGTAGAAAACTGGTGTCGGGGGCTTCATGAGGCCTTGCCTGCCTGTCCAAGTCCATGCAGTCATCAGGATCCTAATACAATCCAGATACTTATACCGGAGTGGGGGGGGTGATGGTCCTCCCTCTCTGGTCCCACTGTAGGGGACTACATGGGAAACATGAAGACCAGGTGAGTCCTGGTAGAGGCTCGCCAGCTCGGGGGCTAGGGACAGGGCAGATCAGCTCCCCCAAACTAGGAGGATAAAATACATGTGAGAGCTTGGGGGGGGGGAGCGAGGCCATGTATCATAAATTTATAGATCACTTTAGCTACCAAGTACCAAGACCACTCAAGGGCGTCATTACTCCTATGACAGACAAATCCTAAAAGACAGGTAAACTGAGACAGACAGTCATCTTGTAGGTCGAAACATTTACTACCATACAATTGTGCTGTCTGATTAATAATTTAGGTTGGTACAGTTTCAACTGTCCCAAACTAGAATGACCAAACATTTAAACTATTGTATGAGCTAAGATATAAGAACTGTCCTTACATTTAACAAAACTGATAAACCAACCAACAGTCCTTGCTGGCAAAATGTAGTACCACGGAGTTTTAACGTGTACTGTTATAGGCTGGTTTAATAGGTTGCCCCTTCGTGTTTGCCTGAAACTTTAAAGAATTGTTAGAAATGGCAAGATCGGTAAAAGGGAAAGGTCAACACTCCTAGGGTAACAGCTACTGAAGAGGCCTACTCTCCCTTTTATGGAAGACCTCACAAAACATTTCTAATGCAACTTTCCGTTACTAGTTTAGGCATTCAAGGTAACCCCCTTTGTTCTATTTCAACCACCATGCTGACACAGCATGGCTACCCTCCCCACACACACACACACACACGGCTATTCTACATTTAATAATTAACAGTTTCATTACTAATGCGTGTCTGTGTGACTCATTTTGTCACACCCTCTATTCATATTTTGTCAGGGCCAATCAGTATGAGAGAGATCTGGGTGGAAGTCACAAGAAGTACAAAAACAATCACTTTTATTAAAAATAAAACCTTTTTATTTTCACATTTTTTTAAACAACAAGTCAAAGAATACAAAAACAATCTCAGCTTTCAATCCCTGAACTGTCCTTTTAGCATGAAAACTATTCCAGGCTAAATAACAGCTAAACCACAAGATCGACACACAGGACAACAGTAAAACCAGCTGATTAGCTGAATATACCCAGTGCCCATATCTAATTGAGTCAGCTAGAATGTGACGCACCAATCATTTGTAGGCACTTCAGAGCCCCCATACCCTCTGCTTCACATTGCTGGTATTATCAGTGGGATGAGGGAAACGGAAATTACATATGTGTTTATACATACATGTACATGCACTCTTGGCAATTGGGCTGGCAGTATAGCCCTAGAGGTTAGAGGAACGAGGTGTGAACGAGTCACTTAACTGCCCAGTGCTCCCAGGTCGCCCCTGAAAACAGGCACTTGTGCCTAGTGGACCTTACCCGGTTACCAAAGACTAAAATTTAAAAAAAAAAAAAAAGCATGCACTTTTGTGTACTCACTAAAACTCACAGCGATGTGCACAATTACTAGCTTAAATGCTGCGCTATGTACACAGTTGGGCATGGAGACACATATATACGCACGCACACTGAAAAACACCATGATGTGCACATTCACTGAAGCACACAGAACCATATACAGAGCCTAATTATGCACACGTGCACGCGCGTGCACACACATACACACCATGCTGAGTACATTTACAAAGTTAGACACACAGCTTACATACTCAGACCATGGGTACATGCAAACACTGCCACATGCACACACAGATGTACAGTCAGCAAGTAATCACACAAAAGCACAGACATTGTCACATGCACACACAGCTGCAGTCAGTGCTACATATACGCATGGACACTGTCACATGTATGCACAAGCTGTACAAATACTGTCATATGAACTCTGCCACTGTCATATGTATGTGCTGCCATACACTCAAAATCATTCTCACCTGCACAAATGCATTCGTACAGGTAGTTCCATTGAAGACGTCATGTTGTTAGGAACCCTGTCTAAGTCATCTGCTATGCTGATGTGATGTATGTGTGGGCCAGCAATCTAACCTCCCCCCCCCCCCACAAGTAGATTAGCACTGGTACTCTGTCTGCGGCCTCTGTTCCTCTCTTAAGTTCCCAAGCATGAGGGTTAGATGCACTGGTCTCCAGTGCTGCTGCATTCCTCTAAGGTGTGTGCAACTCCCTTATACCCTACTCTCCAACCATTTGTGTACCATTACAGCAACCCCCTCCCCCATTTTCAGCAAAATCCTATTACATAATGCACATGCACATGTACACACACACACACACACACACACACACACACACTGCCCCTGTGATTTCACAGTAAGCAAATAATTATACAATGTGCTTGCAAGCCGGGCCTTGACAAAGGGACCCATAATTAGCTGTTTTATTTTTTTGTACCAAGCTAAGTAGACAGCAGCATTTTGCTACCTGCTTTAATGTTTCAAATCCACATTCTTTGTTCTGTCTCCTGCCCCTCGTTATAAGCCATGCAATACACACACATCTATAGATATAGATATATCCATATATCTTCTTTGCAAAAAACTTTGTTAATGCACCAGTTAGGGTAACCTAATGCCACAAACACAACCCTCACTCTCCACCCCACCCCTACCCCCCAGGCAGCAAAAGGAAAAAATATTAGGTTTTTTGGTCTCCAGAGATTTGACGAATCAGTGGTAGGGTCTTTCTTGGAGTTGTCAACCCTAATGCTCACCCCTTCCTGCAGCCCGCAGCCTCCAGTCTGAAGCACAAGTTGGAGCTGCATGCTAGTGCCTTATAGCGATATACTCTTAAGGCAGAGAAGTACATCTCGCCACATGCAGCCAACACAATTTGTTGTAGCCTTCTTCACACATGGCCTGCAAGAGATCATGTGGAACACTGTTTGCTCAGGGAATAGGGTGGGCATTAGAGTCGAGAACCCCAAGGAAGACCCCACCACTGATTTGCCAAGACTCTGGAGACCCAAAATCCTAATGTTTTTTTCCTTTTGCTGCTTGGGGGAGGTGGGGGGTTAGGGTTGGAAACCCCAACACCACATTTCCCTATATTTCTGGCACTGTTACCCTAACTGGTGCACCAACGAAGATTGTTGCAAAGAATTTCCTTTATTTTTGAGACAATAGAACCATATTCTAATTTTTGGGACCTGCATAAACAGATGCAAATGCGCAGGGCCCCCATGGGAAGACTCCCCCCCCCCGGGAATGCAAGTTATAAATTACAGAAGTTACCAGTAAACATATACAAATTTCAACATACATGCATAACTTTGTCATTTTTTACATTTTTTTTTTTTTTTTTAAACACCAAATTTTCAACATAGCCTTCTTATGACCCCACCTAATGAACAAGGGCAGTGAAAATGTTCAAATCCTGCCTGAAAGGTGATTTCACCAAGCAACCGCAAAAATCGCATTTTGGCCTCATTTGCATAATTTCACCACCACCGGTCGTGAGGTAGGGTTCCAAAAAGGCCATGCTGAAAATGTTGGGTCAAAATATGCAAAAATGACAAAGTTAGAATCCAAGTTCAACCCCCGACTGAAATACACTGAACTGCACTTAGTTTACATAAAATTACATGTCACAAATTATATGTTGCAAATTACTGCACAACAGGAAAAAATGACAAGTCACGAATGGTAAAAGCATGGTGAGTTAGCATCAGCTACTTGCAGGCTATCTGTGAGCAGTAATACTCCTTTACAGATTGCAAATACCGTGCAGTTGGTTAATATTACCTTTCGAATGGTAATCTGTGTTTACTGATCGAGCAGCAATATTAAGCAACCAGAAGGTGTATATGCCCTGTAAACGCACACCACAGCTAGAAAGGTAATATTACCTAGTATTTGGGAGCGGTAACACTCATTTATGTATCACAAATACCATGTCATTGGCAAACTGTACCGCTGGAGCATTACATAAAAATACATGTCGCAAATTACACGTCGCAAATAACGTCATGCAGTAATTTCTAACATGTTATTTGCAACATGTAATTTGTGACATTACTGTTCACCTTTTTTTACCTCAAAAATCTTTATAACTTTAAAAACATAAGATTTTTTTCAGAAACCTTCTAAAGGCACCCTCTTGGCACAGGCCCCTTCAACCCTGAAAATTTCATGAAGAAAATTCCACACCGTCTAGGCTGTAGGTGAGAGCAAAAAATACGCAAGTATAGGCTATTTTTTTCTGATTGTTTGGGTGCTCTGTATCTTGGTGAGTGAACAAGATGCTGTCATGAAACCTGTCATGTCTTGTAACTCAGACAGCCTGATCGCGCATACTAAATTTTGGGCCATTTCATCAACTGATACCAAAGTTATTAAGGTGCAAAACTTGGGGTTTAACATTAAACAGCCTACTGAACCCTAACTATAGGGGTGCTATCATGCTCCTATAATATATATACATATACAGACATGGTTAACATATTTCCCTATAGGAACCATTATTGTGTGTTTTTCTGTACACCTCACTAATTAAAGCTGTATACCTCCCAATTAAAACTGTATACTGTACCTCCAATTAAAGCTGTATATCTCCAAATTAAGGCTGTATAGATACCTGTATACCTCCACAGGTACACAGCCTGTCTAGAGAGTGTGTGTGTGTGTGTGGGACCTCCCTGCAGTTTTTGAACACGCAAAACTTGTAAAACAAAAAAAAAAAATTTGGAGACCACTCCCCCCCCCATCTACAGCACTCAAACCTGCAAAAAATGAAACAATTATTGCAACTGTTGTGGATACTGTGACTATTGTAACTGTATAAGTTCCATTATATGTAATTAACTCCTGGTTGCCCCCGGAAAAAGGACTATAATGGTCCAAGTGGGCCTACCCGGTTACCAAAATTAAATAAATAAATAAATTGGAGGCCGGTCGGGAGACCAAATGAGAAACCCTAATTCCACTGGCTCCAAGGCCCCGACAACACGTGCCACTCCCCAACCACAAACCATCCTCCCTACTGCCGACACCGCTCCTTCCAAACTGCCACACACTGCTGCAATCCAACCCCATCTACTAACTAAAGGGTGACTGGCCCAGATATACACCCTTTTATAGGTGAACCCCACAATACCGAAATATGAAATGGCCAAAAGAGAGCCCATTACTAAAATGCCACTATACCACGGAAACAAGTGGTGCCAAGCAGAGCAAGGCAAACCCAAAAATGGCCCCAACAACTGAATACCTGGAAACCAACCAGATCCGACACATAAGGTAACAGAATCAAACATAACCACTTATTACATAAAACAAATGATGGGTATGTGTGAAATACAATGCCATATTCCCATCTCGGGGTAAATAGATAAGAAAGTCACTTGCCCTTATTATCCAATTAGTCCCCTCGATGGGAATACTTCCTTGTATACCACATAAACCCATCACTTAGTCTTCCTCTATCTCTACAAGTTAAATCCTCAACCCCTTCCCCAGCAAGCAGTAGAGGGGACGTCAGCACCCTGCTTGAAGTGAAACTCGAGTTACTGGAGTTCTATACATGTGCATCCCAGTGGCACTCTCGACATAGTTTTCTGGTAAATACTTTGGACACAATAGGCGTATTGTGCCATGAAATTTAATCCCTATATTAGGAACACTCAGCTATTTGCCCAGACCGGTCTTCTTTGTTTTTCTGCAAACAAGATAGTTTAAAACAAAGGTGACTCCTCCTGCCAAGACCGGCACATTGTTGAGACTGCGTTTCAGATGGGGTTGGGTTGTGCTGCCTCTTTGACTGTATGTTACGGTTTGTGTAGCGTAGCTTGTATGAGCTTAAGAGAGCGAGGGGATTTGTATGGCACAAGACTGTTCAGTCTTGTTCCCCTTGCGCTACCTGTGACCATCTGGTCTTGGCCCTTGCTCAGGGCACACCAGGAGACAGTGTACTCATCCTAGTGGCTACAGTGCAGAACTGTGAAACAGGAGATCAAGGGTTTGATTCCCTCCACAGTTACCAAGTCACTGTGCGGCCCTGAATAAGTTACTTGACCTCCCAGTGCTTCAGTATTTCCTAGATCTGAACTGTGTAAAAGCAGCCTTCCTCCCCTTCCCCTCCAGAAACAAGATACTGCATGATAACAAAAAAAAAATAAAAACAGACATGCAGATGCAATTTCTTGCTTTTCATGGGCGTCCTGCTTCCATCCTGTTTCAAACCTAGGAAGGACTTCAGCATGAGGTTAAGTAACTTGTTCCAGGTCATTGCAGAAAAACTGCAACATTCTCATCAACTGCTGCACGAAACTGCTTATGAACAGCCAAGCATTCCTTTGCAGAGAGTGCCCCGAACTGCTTATCAGGCAGAATGTTGGTCAGCTTTAGTGTTACATTGCGCCCTGCTGCCTCTGTACTCCTGCGTGTAGTTTTTTGTGTGTGTTTGCACGGATCTCAAGATGCACCCCCTCTTTGTATGTAGTTCATTTTGACTTATTGTTTGTTGAGAATGGATCAACAGCTCATCTGTAATTCTAAAGCATCTAGAAACAGATGCATCAAACAAGAATATGTGCAAAACACCAAAAATCATTTATCCTAATGCGATCACCAAAGTGCCTGTAGCCATTTGTTGGTCCTCCTAACGTAAAGTCCAAAACTGACAAAGTTGGTCATTTACCTTTTATCTGACCAACAAGTAATTTTCAAGATACTTGCCTGCAGGAAGGACTACACAGGGCACTTCTTCAGGTGGTAACAGACAGAAATCCACAAGTACTTCAGCAGGGCTAAGGAAGTGAAGCCGCCACAGTCATGTCTGGGGTAAAAAGGCAGAGAGGCCAGGTTTGGGGTAATTGGGATAAGTGTCCTGAACTCTTTGGGAGTGCTCAATCATGGGCTGTGTGGGCATACACTGGGATGAACAGGAAAGCATCAGCAGAGTTCAGGCATTCAGTAAAAGCTACCATGGGAACCGAGGTCCACAGATACCAGCTGGGGTCAGTGTAGGTCTTATTCCAAGAATCCCAGAGTAAATAGCCGGCCCAGTGTGTAGAGGGCTGAGGCGCTGGAGGCCGTACCTCTTACCATGCTGGCGACCAAAGTTTGGGAATGAGCTCGGGTTGCCCGGGGGGTGCAGGAGAGGACTGAGTGGCTGCTTGGCAGTTCTCCTCTCCTGGACTGGGGAAGTAAGCCTTCCCAGCTCTTGGCTGCCATGAAGTAGAGGCTTGGTGGCAGTGTTGAGCAAATGGGGGGCTGGCATTAGGCGGCTGGCTGGAGCAGGGTCACCAGTTCCAGAGTTCAGGTGCACATCCATGCATATGCGCTTCTGTGTCACTGAGGCCCCCAGGAGTAAGGGGAGAAAACTAGAAATATACAGTATGTCCCCCGTCGCCATATATGACAGCCCTCAGGGACTCTCAGGTCCCGTGCCTGTGTGGATCTGGGTCAGCTGGAAAACTGGGGGAGAGTGGATGTCGGGAATGGGAGCTCAAGGGACATGGTCTATGAAAGGCATGAGGTGGTGATGGATAGGTTACCAAAAAAAAAAAAAGAATCCCAGGGTAAGGGAAGAGGGAACCAGGTGGGGGGAGGAGAACCAAGGATGCTGATGTACACATGTTGGGGCTTAGTTCAAGAATTTGGGAGGGGGGGAGAGGTGAGTGAAAGCTACTAGAACATACAGTAGATATTTCACATAACAAGGCTAAATTAAATAGCAAATTGAAACCTATATTTGCTGATGTGACCCCTTCTTCCCAGGGGATACCCTATTTTTTCCAAGCGGGGATTGAGGGAGTATTGTAATCTGGAAGTCTTCTCGACTCTGGAAAGAGGTGCAACACACACAGGGGCCTTGCACTCAAACCAGTTGTAACAGTGAAACAAAATTAGTTGTGCATAACTGAAATTGAGGCCAGAGCTGGGCAGGAATTATACAGTTCCATACAACCCTGTTAAACTGCCAGCAATCTACATAAAATGCATGGTTAGGCCTTGTGCTCCACAGGAAAACCACAAGCTTACCAACCCATACTCGCGATCACAAAATTGTGACATCATCAATTAAAAACAGCCTAATAGATGGATTGACTGAAAGGTTTTTAACTTTTAATTACAACCAAATGCACATTTGCAGCACCCTGCCAAACACTGTTTGACCTTTCACAGCTCACATAACCTCCTCTCTAGTGCTGCGGTCCAAATGGCTGAGAAAATAAGACAAAGGCAGGACACAACTGAAAATAGGGTCTTGCATTTCAGTAGGGCTATCACAGATGACACTGTATAACATTGCAACACACGTTACAAACAGTTTGAATTCACCCCCCCCCCCCAGGCAAATTTCATAGTTGCGGCTGACTGGGGATAATTGAAATCGTTCCATTCTACTGGACATCAGTTGGCTTACTGGAAACTCCTATTCCAAGTCCGATGGCAGATAAGCTATTAGAATTGAACTTCCGATTCCGCACCCAACTAGCTGCAAAAACTCTCCCATCTGGCTAAGATTATTACATAGGCCCTTTCATGCCCTGCCATACAACTGAAGGCATCCCCCCCTTCCCCCACCCTCTCAGCACCCATTCTACCATCCCCTGCACTATTACTTATTTACTGCATCCTGCTCTCAGGGAGTATCTTGATGCCACTTTAATGCCACCAGATCACCCCCGTCCCCTAGTCTTCTGCCACCAAGCAGCCCCCGTCCACTAGTCTTTTGACTGGACCGACAATCCTCCTCCAATAATGCCTGCCAAATTATGCCGTCTTCTCAGTTTCCGAATGAAGCCCATACCAGCCCAGCAAGTGCCTCTGTCCACTGCTGGCCAAGACTCCCCAGAGCCCACCCAGAGACCGGCAGTGCCACTGCCATCCATGCAGCAGAGCTGCCAACTGAGAACGTGGCCAGTGGTGGTAGCTACCAAAAGTGCACTGTGCTGCTGCCAACCCCACAGTCACTGCAGCATGGATAATTAACGTAACCCCACAAGTCACCGCTGCCTCGCCGCACAGGGGTCTTCCACCCTCATAGACTGAATGCCAGATCCAACTAGAAGGGCTGAACAGCACAAAACCCTAGGTCACCACACCAGATGCTTCAGTATATCGAGTCTGGCCAAGGTGGTGGTGTGACCCAGTGTTATGAGCCAGTCAACCCTTGTAGTAGGATTGAACGGTCAGTCTACAAGAGAGGATGATTCCTGTGTGGCCGGCAGTGGGGACTAGAGGAGTTACCTTAATTAGCTGTGCTGCTGTGACTCCAGGGTGGGCAGCAGCACATGGCACTTTTGGTTGCAACTGCTACTAGCAACAGGCGGCATGGTTGGCAATGCTACTACTGGCCTCTGGGGGGCTGGCCTGGCAGTGGGTGGTGGCACCTAGCAGGTCAGTGGGGGGTGCCATTTAGATGGTGGGAAGATGACACTGTTTGGCAGGCATGATTTTAGGAGCATGATCGGCCCAGCCAGTGGCCTGTGGAACTCAAATGGCATCAAGAGCCTCACCAACACACACACCTGCCAGCGCACAAACACACACGCACACACACACACACACACGTGCGCTGCATGCGTTCATAAGTCAGTTAATAACAGCAGCGGGGGAAGGCGGGGTGGAGAATGGATGCCAAGATGGTGGGGTGAAGTGGGGATACAAACACAAACCTGTGTACTATGTGTGGCGGAGGGTGCTGTTGCTAATAAAGATATCAAGCACAAGTCTACACAAAAGAAGCAGCGCACTCCAAAAATGCCAAAAAATACAACATTTATTTAAGTATAAAACAAACAGTACCCTATACTTCGAGGCACCCTGACTCTTCTTCAGGGGAGGTAGAGTCCAACACAAACAGACACAATTTATAATGGCTCCCTTAAAGAGACATAACCTCCAAATTCATAACATATACAGATAACAATATAAAACTATATGTCTTGGAAAGTTTTATACTGTTATCTGCATATACTAACATACTAAAATGCCAGCAGAATAGGCCTAATGGTCTTTTGTGTCTGCTCGTTTGGTCAGCCCCCACCCTGGGAGCTGACCTTGCTGCCCCCCCTCATCCTCTCTGGCTTCTCCCTTCCCAGTCCCGGATATTCCCACTGCACAGGACTTTGCGTCCAGAACCCTTCCCCTGTACCACCCCCTCTTGAACCCCTCCACCATCTCTGCCTCCACCAGCCCCCTGGGCAGCGCATTCCATGGCTCCACCCTCTCAGTGAAGTAGCACCTCTTCCTTTCTCTCCTCCAGCTTCCACCCATGCCCTCTAGTTGCCCCCACTCCTTCCTTCGGAGCACCTGGACTGCTTCTCCCCTATTTAACCCCTTTATGTACTTGAAGAACTCTATCATGTCCCCCCCTTCGGTCCCTTCTCTCTTCTAATATGTACATATTTAGCTCTTTGAGCCTCTCCCCATAGGTCCTGTCCCCCAAGCCCCAGATCATTTTGGTTGCCCTCCTCTGGACCCTCTCTAGGAGTTCAATGTACCTCTAAGTGTGGCCTCCAAAACTGCACATAGTACTCAAGGTTCGGTCTCACTAAGCAGTTATACAGGAGGAGTATCACTTCACTCCTTCTGGAGGTGATCCCCCTAGCGATGCATCCTAGCATCCTGTTGGCCTTGGCCGCTGCCCTCCAACAAGTCTCAGAGTTGTTCATCTTGACATCCACCACCACCCCAGGTCCCTCTCAGCCATTGAGACGTGTAGCATCCCCTCCCCCCCCAGGGTGTACTCTTGGCCCGGGTTTCTGGCTCCCAGATGCAGTATGTTGCATTTCCCTGCATTAAACCTCAGCTTCCACTTTCTAGACCACCTTTCCAGAGCCTCCAGGTCCCCCTGTAGGGCCACCCTCCCCTCCTCCACATCCACCACCACTCCCAGTTTTGAGTCATCCGCAAAGAGACTCATCTCACTCCTGATACCCTTCCTTATGTCAGAGACATAGGCATTGAGAAGGAGGGGCCCAAGGACTGATCCCTGAGGGACCCCACTAATGACCCTCCTTGGGGATGAGACTATCCCGCCAACCACGACCCTCTGGGTCTGGTCCTGGAGCCAACTGCCTATCCATCTGATCATCTGGATCCCCACCCCCCATTTCTCCCAGCTTATTCAACAGGCCCCTGTTAGGAACAGAGTCAAATGTCTTGCTGAAGTCAAGATAGAGGAAGTCCACTGGTCTACCCAGGTCCAAGGTTCTCGTCACCCAGTCATAGAACTCCACAAGGTTTGTCTGACATGATTTCCCTGGGATGAATCCATGCTGTCTATTGTCCAGGCACCCCGACTTTTCCAAGTCTCCCCCAGCCTCTCCTTGACAATGCCCTCCATCATCTTGCCCACCACTGATGTCAGGCTGACGGGCCTGTAGTTCCCTGCCACCTCCCTTGATCCCCCCTTGTGGATAGGCACTATATGTGCCACCTTCCAGTCCTGGGGCACCCACCCTGTCCTCAGAGAGATGCTGAAAAGCTCCGCCAGGGGTTTCGCCAGGACATCCGCCAGTTTCTTCAGCACTCTGGGATGTAATTTATCTGGCCCAGGTGCTTTCTCCGTCTTGAGGGACCTGAGGGCTTCCCTCACTCTCTCTGCTGTGATTTCCACCTCTGCTACCTTGTCCCCCTGCTTTGCCTTCCCTCCTCCTGCCAGTGATGGCCCATCCTCTCCCCAGACTCTACGATCAGCAAGGGTCCCCCTTCCTCAGTTTCACCATCTCCTCCCATGTATGATGCAGCCTGCCCATTTTCCTTGGTGAAAACTGAGGCGAAGTACTCATTTAGTACCTCAGCCTGCTCCCCCGGATCTTGTGCCCATCCCTCCCCTGTTTTAATCCTGCTAATCTGCCCCTTCACCCTTCGTATTTCCCCAATGTATCTAAAGAACCCCTTATTCCCTCTCCTAATTTCCCTGGCCAGGTTCTGCTCCTTCCTTGCCTTAGCCGCCCTCACCACCCTAGTGGCCCTTCTGGCCATCAGCTCGTACTCCCCTCTATCCCTTTCACTCCTTGAGCACCTGAAATGCCTATAAGCCGCTTTCTTTCACCTCACCACCTCCTGAACCTCCCTGGTCCACCAGCAGGGTTTACGGGCCCTACCACATTTTCATCTTACTCTTGCATAGGTGCTGGTAGCATCCTGCACCCCCCTCCTGATGATTTCCCACCTACTGTCAGCGTCCATGTCTGGCCCAATCCCATCCAAATGCTTCTTAAGGATCCTTCCCATTTCCTTGAAATCCGCCCCCCTGAAGTCAGTTACCTCCGTCTTTGTGCAGGATATCCCTCCTAGGTCCAGACAGAACCAGATTGTGGACGCCGGCCCAGTGGCGCAGAGGGTTGAAGCGCTGGCACCTTATCTCATCCCACGCCGGTGACCTGGGTTCGGGAACGGACTCGGGACGTCGGGGGCTGGAAGGGGCGAGAGAGGATCGAGCATCCGCAGGACTGCTCGCCTCTCCTGGGGGTGGGCAGTGGGTTGTCGTCATGCTGCAGTGGCCTCTGGTGGAGACCAGGAGCACTGCTGATGCATGCAGGAGGGAGTAACTAGAAAAGTGGAAATACCACTTCACAGCAGCCAGATGACGGCTGCCTGGCGCTCTGAGGCCATCAAGGTCCTACCGAGCTCTCCCTCTCAGCAGCATCCCTGGGGCTAGAAGTGGTGTGCTGGTCTGCTCCCCTTGGCCGGTGCCTTCCCCCTCGGAGGAGAGGGACCCATCCGCCAAAGGGTTACGCCAGGTCACCCTGGGAGTTGGCTGCGATCTGAGGCGGAATCTAGGAGGACGGATGGGTCGGAGGACAGCCTTGGTAAACCCGAAGAGGGGCTGCACGAGGAGCAGTGTAGGGGTAAAAAAAAGAAACAGATCGTGGCATGGTCGCTCCCCGCCAACGGGTCCCTTTACCCAGGCCCCCAATCTGGTCACTGTCTGCCAGGACCACATCCAGTATCTGCGCCTCCCTGGTCAGTTCCCCCACCTGCTGAGTTAGGAACACATCCTGAAAGACATCCAACAACCTCTGTTCCCTGGCCACCGAGGATGTCATAGTCTCCCAGTCCATTCCTGGCATGTTTAAGTCCCCCAACACCACCACCCTTCCCCTGCCCAATTTGCAGCATCTCCCAACATCTGCCACCAGACTCTCCTCCAGCTCCTCCGCCAGCGCAGGGGGTCTATACACCACTCCTATTTTTACTCTCTTGCCCCCATTTGTTATCAAGGTGACCCAAATCGCCTCCACAGTTCCCTCCACCTCCTCCACTCCTCCTATGCCAATGCAGTTTTTGACTATTATTGCTACCCCTCCTCCCCTTCCCCCTGTCCTTCCTGAACATGGTGTAACCCTCCAGGTTCAGGTCCCAGTTGTGCCCTGCTGTGGCCCAGGTCTCAGTGACCACTGCCATATCCACCTCTACCTCAGTTAGCATCGCCTGGAGTGCAGGCATTTTATTGCCCAAGCTCCTGGCATTTAGCAGGACTACCTTCCACCCTTTCCGTATACTTCCATTTCCCCTGCTCGCGTTCCCATGGGGATTCTGTCTTCCCCCAGTCAGCACCTTACCAGTCTGACTTTTCCTGCATTCCTCCAGCCCCCCCAAGGGGGTGGAGACAGAGGCCCTCCTTTATCGAGCCCCACTCGACAGCCTTCTCTCCCATCCCTTCCCCTTCACAAGTTTAAACCCCACCTTTCACCAATGAACCCCTCTATTTTCAACTTAAGGATTTCCCTCCCCTTCAAATTGAGATGAAGCCTATCTCTAGCATATAGCCCCTTATCCTCCCAGGTCTCCCCAATCCCCCATCAACCCATACCCTCTGGCCTCACACCACTCCCTGAGCCACTGGTTTATCTCCCTAATCTTCCTCTTGTGTTCCTCACTAGCCCTTGGCACCGGCAGGATTTCCCAGAAGGAAATAGCGCATCCTATGTCATGACAGACCCTGGCAAGCTCCCTGAACCTTGCATATTACATATTCAAACTTCTAGTTTTTATGCATACAGCTGACTACTGACCATATGTACAGTACAAGGGTTCCAGAAATAATATGCTCACAGCCAGCTGGTAAACATACATAAGGGAGGCAGTATAGCGCAGTGGTTTAAGCCTCTGAGCTGCAAATCTGGAGAACTGGGTTTGAATCCCACAGCGCCCCCTTGCATTCTGTGTGACCCTGAGCAAGTCACAACTTCCCTGTGCTCCCAGGTTGCACCTGTAAACAAGCTTTCAGCTTAGTGTGCTACTCCTGGTTAAACAATTTGGAAAAAAAATACATGCCTTTCAGATTACTTAGATTACGTACCGGCAGCTTTTCCCAACTTTGTCCCTTATTTCACCTATAAATCCTAGGCAAGGGTCCCTACTCCTCCCTCCTATCATGGTCTTCCCTCCACAAGGCCTCTCTAGGTAAGGGGACCACCATAACCTGGGACTCCTGGGCAAGGAACCAGACAGACTTGGTGAGCTGATTGTCAGGGATGGAGTCCCCAGGCAGAAAACCCTTCCTAAGTGCCTGTTACTTGCTTACAGGCACCTGAGGGTTACCAGCCGAGGCAATGCCTAGACAGACCTAGTATGCCACAAGGAGACAAGTGCCCACACATTCCACCACCATCCAGTGGTGTGGCATCCTGGCTGCCAACCACAGCTGGAGCTCAACTTACCTCAATGAAATAATGCTTCTTCAACCCAACTACGGGGTCTCTCCCAGCAAACTTGGCTTGCACCAGTCCATTGTTCTTTCTCTTCGTAATCGAGACCTGAACTTTGAGTTAGCAGAGGGATCCCAGAGGGACCCTTAAAAATACCCTTGAAGGGTAGTCCCCCTGCCTATCAACCACCGACCTTCTCTCCTGCATGTTCTTTTTCTTACATCACCAGTGACACCTCCTGCTCTCCAGTCTTCCCCTTCCTACCCCACACCCCCTAAAACGGATGCTAACCTCTCCTTTTGTACCCTGCAGCAATCACATAGCTTGGAGCTCACTCTGCCTGAAAATCAGCCCCTGGGAGGCCAAATAAATGGCACAGTGCCTCCAAATGGTGATGATGGAAGGTTACATTGAGAAAGAGAGTGTTGACCAGGACAGCAGGGACAACTCACCATCTTTTATGAAAAGTAGCCAGGGGATCTTTTACTTCCACCTGGAGGACCACCAGAGATGATCAGGAGGGGCCTCACTTCAGCATGTCATCCGAAGGACAATAACTCCTTAGTGAAGCACTGCAGTGTCAGTATTTACCCCAAGTGCCTGGTGTAGGACCTGAACCCATGAACATCTAATCTTCCTGGCCCTGAGGTGAGACAGCTTCCAGCTCACCAAATACGGTATGCTTTTTCCCCTGTACCAATTGTACAGACACTCCTAACTCCATATGAAAGGCAGGGGAAGGGTTAAACATCATAGTCACATTTCAGGGTAGAATAAAACTAAATGGCTTTCTATCTGCACAGTGGCTAGTGAAACATTACAGCTACTCACCAGTGGCTACCGGAACCGAACTAGTCTAGTAGCTATGAGTTGACTAGCAGATGCCCTGGACAGCAGTTCAGCTTTCTTAACAAGTACTTCTAATGGACTGTGGGCGAATCCAATGAGTAATCTTTGCATAATATCATAAGCGTTAAAACATGCGAATCAGGAGGTCATGGTGATAGGGTGAAGCTGAAGTCTATTTATAGGATCATCTTCCAGTTACTATTTTTTTTTTATATAATTCTTAAATAAGCGGCAGAAACAAGACCATGAATTAAAGCCAATTAGAGATTAAAGAACTGGCTTCATTATCTCTAAAAGTTTAAGCAACTTCTGCTTTTTCTTTCACCTGATCCACTGGCAAAGTCTTCAAACCCCTAAATTAGAGGCCTCCGCCCCCTTGACCTCAGGCCCCAGCCTGTAATTAACCCATTATCTACAGACAAAGCGACTGCAGTAGTCAGGGAGTGCAGCAGTTGGAGGGTGTTGCAGAGCGTTTGTTCCATTCCCTAAACCGCCCTCATAAAGTTCCTGGAGCCATTACTTCAGGGTCTATGTGGGTATGTTTCTCCCCTCCTCCACCACCACTACACACAGACTGCCCTCAAAGAGTTAACAAGGCCATTACACCAGGGGTTGTGTGTCTCAGCCCAACCAAATCGCCCTACCAGAAGAACCCTTACAACATAGTATGTGCCCTCCCCAAAACACATGCACCCTCCTCATATGGTTACAAAGGCAGTTACTTCAGGGTGCGTATCCCCTTCCCCACTACACACTGCCCTCACTGAGTTACCAGGGTCATTACACCAGGTTGTGTGTGTGTGTGTAAGAATAAACTCCCCCCCCCAGCAAATAATTCAAGTATTACAGTTTGCATTCTGCCTCAATTGGCCACTTAGCTGTAATATTTGACTGATTTTGCCATAGGTATGGGTGTGTGTGTGTGTGTGTGTGTGTGTGTGTGTGTGTGTGTGTGTGTATACTGGCTTTTGTTTGATTTGTGTCATAACCAGTTGTACCCCGATGAGAAAAATGATTAAAAGTTTGTGAATAAGAAAGGGTTGAGCTACTCATTTTGGGTTTCTGTGTGTGTGTGTGTGTGTGTCCATCCCAATCCAGAACTCATCACCCTCACATCATCAGGGCTGTTACACCACAGTCTCCGTCTCCTCCCTCCCTGTCACACACACTGCCCTCACTGAGTTAGGGCCATTACATCAGGGTCTCTGTGTGCCCCCTCAACTGATCACACACCACCCTCACAGAGATATCAAGGCTGTTACAGTGTCTGTGCCTGTCATCTCTTCCACCACTCCCACAGATACTGGGGCCGTTACACCAAGGTCTGTGTGCCCCTCCCCCAACACTAACACACTGCCCTCCCAGTGTTACCAGAGTCTGGGTCTGCCCCTACTATTTTATTTATTCATTGGTAATTTGTTGAATGGTAAAGGCAAACAGAACCGAAGCTTATTTCCAGGTACGACCCAGAACAAGGGAGTTACCGTGGGGAATACAGTAAAAAGAAAATTATAAGTCACTTACATGATTCCAGCCAATCACCTCTCAGAACTGCAGGGGCTCTTATCCTGTGTGCAGTGGCCATCTTGTGAGGAAACGTTAAAGGGGAGTATTCCACGTCACAGGCTAGGAAAGGAGCATTATACTCAGTTTTAAAAATAAAAATTAAATTAAATGAAAAAATATTAATCAGTCTAGCCAACTCAAGGGATCTGTAATTTGTTAATATGTGTACTGAGGAGGGTCGCTAATTGAATAAGAACATTCTTGCATGCTGTATGGGACTAACACCACAAGAGAACACTTATTTACTAAGACAGCCTTCAGTATACATCTAAACATATCATAAAAGTCACAGTGTAGAAATCGGAAAATTAAATAATAAACTACATGGGGAACTCTGCCTCAAATTAAGGACACAGTAATAACACAGAAAATAATATGGGTAAAGGTGCAAATACCAAAAGGTGGTACAAAACATACCGATGCAAAAGTTAAAACACTGGAGTTCTATGGTTGTCCAGAAGGGCAGTTATAGGAATATGGGGGCAGATACTGGCTTAAGTACTGAGGGTGTGTAGGTGTGGAGCAAGTGAAAAAAGGCAGGTTCATCAAAAAGTTAACGAGTTGCACAGAGGCTGATTATTTGTCTCATCTTTGCAAATGTCAGTCTTTGTTTCAGGTGCAACACCGCTCTTATTTTTAGTTTTGTTTTATATGATGATTTTATTCCTTGTCTTAATTAAGAAAATGTATTTAATCGGCAGGACATTCACATTTAAGCAGCTGTCCACATTACTGCAACGCTTGAAGCACTAGGCAGTTTAGGATGGATGCCCTCCTCCCCGGTGATGTGTGGAACTTAAAACTCTTGTTATCTGTACTGATGTTTAATTAGAACCCTCTTTTCAGTGAAAGCGGTATTAAACAGACATTTACAATGCACGCCCACCACCCTCAGCGTTCTGCTCACCACAGAATTCAGCCATTTATGTTCGTGAATATCTAACACGACTGGACTTGGTGTTGCAAAGGGCCTAACACAACTACCCATAGGTGTAAATAGATTTGTCCCTATTCCAGGCATGGTCTAACAGTCATATAAATGTTACCGACCAGCGGAGAATCTCGTAATCATGGTTACTGCAACCTAAAATAATGTAATAAAACTGACACTGTGGCACTGACTAGTACGCTACAGTTATTCACAAGCCACATGCCAATCTTTAACAGCAAATACTGGTTAGATGTTCCCACAATACAGCCCTGGGGTATATAAATAATACATGCAGACACACACACACACACACACACACACACACACACACACAGGCCACTCCGTATGTAGTCTGCCACACAACTACAGAACTGAAGGCATGGTGTTGCACACAGATTAATACATTTAAGGAAACAGCTGACACGTTTTATAGGGCTACAGAGTACTACTGTGGTGGGGGGAAGGCATTTTCTCCAACTCTCCAGGCTACAGTCATCAGATGACTCCTTTCCTGGTATTAACAGGACAATATCAGATGAGCAGGTCAGTTCTTTCATAGTATATAGGGCTTATCCCTGTACAGTGGGAATCATAGGTCCATTTCCAGTATAGCACTAAGATAATTTCCCAGTATACTAGAGTATAAAAGGGAAATACTGCTCAAGAATGTAGATCCCTTCCCAGTATAGTTGTTGCAGTAGGTCCTTTCCCAGTGCAGCGTAGAAGATTCCCCAGTGCAAAGGAACAGTATGTCCTTACCCAGTATAGCAGCTAAATCCAGTCCCAGTATAGTAGATACAGTAGACTCCTTCCCAGTGTGGCAGGTAAACCCTTTCCCAGTATGTTTAGACTAACAGAGGAAGGTAGGGTCATCAAGGGGGCCGGGCAGAAAGCAGCCATTCGTAACTACTACCTTTGCTCTGTATTCACAAGGAAAGGCAGAGTGCCTCTGCCAGGAGTGGATATTAAGGCAGCAGTAAGAGGGATCCCTGAGATGAGGTAGCAAGTATTTGCCAGTGAAAGGGTTTGGAAAAGGCTAGCAGCCCTAAAAACAGATAATGCCCTGGGGACAGATGGGAGACATCAGAGGATGCTCAAGGAACTAGCAATGGAACTAACTGAACTCCTGGTGGGGCTATTCAATAGCTCAACTCAGACAGGGGTAGTTCCAAAGGACTGGAGGGTAGCAGACATCGTCTCGTTCCACAAGGGGGAAGGGATAAGCAGCAACTGGGTAACTACAGACTCAGTCTTACCTCTATTTTAGGTAAACTGATAGGGACAGTAGTCAAAGAGGACCTTGTGAACTACCTGGACAGCAATGGACTTCAGGATAGTAAACAGCACGGGTCTGCAGTGGAGAGGTCTTGTCAGACCAGCCTGATAGTATTCTTTGACTGAGTAAAGAGGGTAGTGTATAAGGAAGGAGGTATTACTACCTCTCTATAGATCACTGGTGAGGCCCTGCCTGGAAGTACTGTGCGCAGTTCTGGAGTGCAACATAGGGTGACCAAAATGATTCTGGCCCAGCAGGGCAAATTTAATGAGGACTGGTTTAAGGCACAGAAAATGTACTCACTGGAGGCCAGACAAGAGAGGGGAGACATGACAGAGACCTTCAAGTTTCTGAAAGGAATGAACAAGGTAAACTACAAGGAACGATTTAACATAAGCAGCGGATCAAGAACACAGGGGCACAAGTGGGAAACTGATGGGGGGAGATTCAAGAGTGAAGTGAGAATGTTTTATTTTACAGAATGGATGGTGGAGCCGTGAATCAACAATCTGCCAGCTGATTCAGTAGACGACAAAACTATCAATAATTTCAAACACAGCTGAGACAGAGTGAAGGGCTTAGTGGTTGCTCAGAGTGGTAGGGGGAGAGCGTGGAGCATGGGAGTGGACAGTATGGGTTAGAGCCCTGTATGGACAACAGGTGACATCCTAGGTTTGTTAGGTTTTATGGGCAGACTAGATGGACCAATAGTCTTTTTTCTGCTGTCACTGTCTGTTTCTATGTAGAGCCTTTCGCAGTATAGAAGGTACAGTAGATCCTTTCCCAATATAGCACATACATCCTTTCCCACTATAGCACGCAGATCCTTTCCAGTATGTAGATCTTTGCCCAGTGTAGTAGATGCCCAGAATGAAAGATCATTTCCCAGTATAGTCGATGCCATATATCCTTACTCAGTATAGAAGCTAGAACCTTTCCCAGTATAGCAGGTAGATAGTTTCCCAGTACATATATCCTTTCCCAGTATAGCAGGTACAACAGGTCTTCTCCCAGTACTGCAGGTAGAGTTTTTTCCTAGTATTTAAATCCTTTTCCTGTAGCGTAACATTCCAGATATGACCACAACAGAACATAAAGCCTCACTGGTTAAAGAACAGGAATTTATCAGAAAGTTTGTATTTTTTTTAACTTTAGAGTTTCTCTTGGGTCATCTCAGCTTTGCAGCATTTACTATTTATACTAAGTCAAGCTTCATGCTGTTTTAAGTGTGTCCTAATCCAGTCTCCCACCTGGGGGATGAGATGGGCTACCCTGCTGGAATTAACTGTGCCCAGTGCCCTAGACGGGTGTCCGGCTAAGGAACCACAGGAGTGCTGTAATTATTGACTGTCAAAGTACCAATGGACACCAGTCCTGCTGAGGAACAGCACACACACTGCCCCATGATCCGCAGTGTGCACCCCCTCCCCCCAACCCACTGATCTTATAATGGTGTGTCTGAACAAGTGAAGACTGCATTGTCCAGGGATTATAGCAAAGAATATGGAATTGAATGCTATAGGTTCGAAGCCCACCACAGTATGGGCCACCCTGCTGACGCAGTGGTAGTGCTACTGCTTGGTGACGCCAACAACCTGGGTAGGAGCCCGAATCATTGGAGGGCCGGCAGATGGAAGAGGACTGTGCATCCCTGAGGACATTCTACATTTCAGGGAGGGACCACAGACTCTACTGTGCTACCACCACTTGGGTGAACAGCATGCATGTCTCTGGGCCCTCGGTCAGCATCCTGGGAGGGGAAGGGCAGAAGTTGGAAATCTATCCCCCAACCCCGATGAAGTAGTCTGAAGTAGCCTCTGCACCGCAGTCCCCACACCACTGGCCAAAGTACCCACTGCTGACAGACCATAGTTCAAGTCTACTGAGGGAACCCCACCCACCCCGGCAGCCCTACTTAGGAGGCAAGCCAGGGAGGACCAGGTGGTGGAGGTAAGCACCAAAGAAGGTGGATGATGGGGCTGGGTGTAAGGAGTCAGGCTGAGATCAGCCAGTTGGGGTAAAGGGGAGAGATAAAGTGCAGTAAATAAATAAAACAAACACCTCCACAGGCACTGGCTCGCTGTGTGACACCTGAGCAAGCCCCTTGATCTCATCTGTGCTTCCGTCACTCCCACTGTGAAATGGGACAGAAGCAGTACCACACTGAAAACAAGATGCTGCATTTTAGTTGGGTTATCCAAATAAAACACATTGTAAAAAATAAATAAAATAAAGAATTGAGGATAAAATCTCAAACTCCATAAGAAAGCAACTGTCCTTTCATAATGTGCAAGTTGCCCTCCAATAGACAGTCAGCACAGAGCTTGCTTCAGGCTATCTCTCACGCTACACTGGTGATGCTAACAGGGAAACTCACAGAATGGAGCTGGCATTCTGCCAACCCTTGACTTCACCCAGAGCTCTTATTCTGTTGCCAATGCAAACTGTACTTCAGATGCCTGTTACTGCACCTGAGATTTCTGAAATTAGGCGGCGTGCCTGTCCTGAAGCTCTGTCAGATCTCTCAATGCACAGCCAACAATCTCCGCCCATGCCCTTCCTTCAGGGTGACCTGCCCCAAACAGAGAAGCCTTTTTCCACCATGGGGCAAATAATGGGATCTTCTGATGTACTAAAGGCAGTGGGAGTGGGGTGGGAAACAGGGAAAGATGTATATCTGTCAGAAGCAGAATGGCCCCATCTGGTGTGCAAAACCTATCCAGCCACCTTCCCAAAATTCCAACTGCCCACAGGAACTCTCTCTGCTTGCAAATCCTCAGGTATCGTATGTGTGTGTGTGTGGGTGTGTGTATAGTATATATTTGCTTGAGGTGTGTGTGTATATATATATATATATATATATACACATACATATACTACACACATACGCTCTACACCACACACAGCCCAAGTGAGCTGTAACAACTTGTTTTCGGTGGGATCCTGCTTCTACCCATTTCCACAGCTGGGTGGGTTGGCACACTGTGAGGTTTAATGCCTTGTCCAAGATCATGCAGTAAGGAGCTGGCTTTGGTGGCATTTGAACCCATTAACTCCCAGTTCCACAGCCGGTGCTCTAACCACTAGATCACACTGCCTCTTGGAGAGACGCCACAAGAGCAGGGATTTATTTATTTATTTAGCTTTTGTTAACCAGGTAAGTACACTAGACAAGACAATTGCCTATTTTCAGGTACGACCCAGGAGAGTGCAGGAAATTACAGACTTAAATACATAGGACGATATGGTACAGATTAGAAACAGCTTACAAGTCACTTGAGAACAACATAATACAGAGTAACAACAAGTTACAGGCCTTGTTGAATAACCTTTCCTCATTTCTGGTTTTGTTATGGACCTCAGTTGTAGACGAATCAAGAATGAGGCTTGAAACGCTAACAGAATTAGTGAAAAGAAGAAGGAAAAAGGAAGTACTTATGCAGATACTTTGGGCAGCCAATTACTGCTTTTGTTTGTGTTGCATGCTTCGTTCCCACTCCTGCTGCGATGGAGGTTAATGTTCTTATCTGCAGCCCCACCAGGAGCTACCAAATGCACTGGAATCTGCTCTTCGAATTGGAACCATGGCTTCCTCTCAGATTCCCATTGCCATTGCTGTGGACAATTTCTGTCTCACCTTGCAAGATACAGAACATTTCAGCACCTCTTACAGGGACTCTCGTACTGTTAAACACCCAGCCCAGGGAACAGAATCCAACCTGTGACAGAAACGACAATTTCTCAGAAAAAGAGTGCATCATTGGAATTCCACCATGAATAAACCTAGTTCAGTTCACTGTTTCCATCTTCCTTTCGACAAACAAAATACGTGTGTGTGTGTGTGTGTGTGTGTGTGTGTGTGTGTATGTGTGTCTCTATCCTGGTTAGAAACCACATGCAGTGGAGTTAGAGGAGAAGCTTCTGCCTATCTTCCAAGCCTTAGAGTAAACTCATCAGCTCTGAGAAAAAACAAGTGTGTTCAGACACAGAGGTTTTACACCCGACTGGGCAGAACTCATAGGTTTTCCATGCAAATGGGAAAGCAAAATTGGATTTTGAGGGGTGGAGAAATCAAAATTGGGCATTTCTCAATTTTTGTGCTAAATTTGCATTTCACACCATTTTTTTAGCACAAAACCTCTCACTCTGCCATCTGATATGGGAGCTAGTGGAGTGGGCTAGTGGTACCATCTTCTGGGAAAGGAGTAGGCTGTAGCTACCACCTGATACAGAGGGATAGGGGGTTGGTTGGAGGTACCAGATGGCACTGAGGTAGGAGGGTAGGCTGCTGGCAGTGCCCACTATACTACAGTGGAAAGATGTTTTTTTTCTGTCCACACTGCTGCAGTACTCCATGTGAGGGAACATTTCCTTTGTGCGTACAGCGGAGAATTGTTACAAGACCAGTAAATAACACTGCAGATCAACTTACGGTCAAGAGAGATTGGGTGGGGGATGGGAATAGGTGCACTGCCTAGGTCTCATCCACACAAAATTTATTTGAATCATATTGATAAGCGTTAGTCCCTGCCAAATTGCTAAGACCTTTCTGACATGACGTCTGACCCAGCCTTTTCAGTTTGTTTTTAATGCCATATCTTAAGCTTGCTGGTGTGGTGAGATCAACAAGACCAAACTAGGCAGTTCCAAAAGGGCTTAGTGGCTCATGCCCAGAAACACCTTCTCTGGTGCTCATGGCCAGGTGTACAACAACAGAAGCAAAACTAGCAAAATACCCCTTTGTGCAGTCAGGACCCTGATTGAGAGCCAGACAAACATTAGACACTGTTAGTAGTACAGGACCAACATTAACATCAAGATACAGCAACCTCCCATGGTGGATGCAGAGAAACTAACATGAGCCCTGCCATGTTTCCTCTGCCCATGTGTTGAAGGGGTAATATGGGAACCCATGTACTATACCACACTTGGAAATGTGCTACTGGAACTGGGTTTGTGGTCAGTGTTGCCATACTCTTTACCCTTTAGCTGCCTCTGTGGATGACAGCTTGTTACATGTTGCACCGTGAGTACCAAAACCAGTCCTTAGTCTGCCCTGCGCCACATAACCATCGGAGTTATCAATATAAATAATTCAAGTTAGACAACTAACTAGCTAACTGAGAACCACAGAGACTCCCCACAAACCCAACCCAAAACCTATCAGAACTTAGAAGACTGGAACAGCAACGAGAACCGAATGAGATCTAGTAAACGTCAGCTGGCACCAGCTAAGAAGCAACACTACATTGTATTACAGTGGATCAGTAGGGGTCCCTGTGACATCACTGCCACCAGACTCGTACACATGAGCAACTGGGCTGCTGATTTGCTGGTATGTCAAATCTTGGTATCACGAGGCAAGGGACAAATCAGACTCCCTGGAGGAGAGGAGGGAAAGCAGAGCTATGATCGAGACCTTTAAATACTTCACGGGGGTGAATAAGGTACAAGAGGGAGGTATTTTTCAGAGTAATGGGTGCTCCAGAGCAAGGGGCCACAATATAAAGCTTTGGTGGTGGTGGGGGGGGTTGGAGGTTTAGGAGAGATGTCACGAAACACTTCTTCACAGAAAGTGTGGTGGTTGCCTGGAATGGTCTTCCAGCGGAGGCTGTGGGGGCGAAAACAGTAATGAGACTCAGAAAAGCCTGGGATAAGCACAAGAAAGTCATAAGGGATAGGTAAAGGGGTGGCAGAGAAAGTGCCGTAGACCTGGAGGGGTCTACAGTGTAAGCAAAGCAACAGAAAAGGGCAGACTGGATGGACCATGCAACCTGTATCTGCTGTCAGATTCTATGTTTCTATGACTCCTTAGCTACACAGCCCTGCATCTTACTGCACGGGTTAGGTACATAGGGGTCGTCTGAAACAAATGTGATCCCCAGGATGCTGAAATTCAGCCAGTCAGCCAGCTTGTCTAGGGAAATGTTTAGTACAGGACAGACTAGATGGATAAAACTCTGACTCTGTGTATCCATGTAACTATGGGATAAAGAATGGCAGTGAGTGGACAGCACTGCCAAAGTGCCTTACAGGCAATCTCATTCATTTCAGAAATGAGAATTCATTAAATAAATATTGCAGCCTCTTCATCTTCTGGAAGTTTTTTTTTTTTTTTTCCCCTTCAGATTTTGTCCCCGACTCCCGGGACCACGGCAGACACGTGCGTGCACATGAAGGCACACATGCATGCCGGGTACTGGCTCTGCCCCTTCCGCCCCTGGCAATCACCTGCTGCCCTCTCTGCCTACGCTGCCCATTGGACATCCACCCTATGGGAGTGGAACTATGAAGGGGTAAGCAACCTCCCCAGGAGAGGAGAGCTGCCTATCGACTACTCAATCCTGCTCCCTCCCTTCCTCCCTCTTCCATGCTGGCTCCCCGACAACTCAAGATCGCTCCAGAAACCCGGGTCGCTGGTGTGACACAAGGAAGGCATGCAGTGCCTCAGCCCTCAGTGCCACCCTGTCCTGGCCAGAGTGGGGGGTTATTTAACATAGCACCCTCATTTTGGGGAGGTATCTCACCACACAGCACCCTAAGAATGACTATACCAGGCTTCCAACATCCTGACTCAGCAGGGCTTGTTCACATGCCCATAGAGCATTTGCAAGTAACTACTCTGTCCCCCGACACCTGACCTCAGGCCAGGCTAAATGCTTCCGACCTGACCTCAAGCACACAATCGATAACAGCATTGCTAACATCTGTCCACTCCATTTACTGACCATGCTAAACACTGAGACCTTTAGATGCTCCCTTCCCCAAAGCCCTTCCCTCAGAGTTTTCTGCTCACACTGACTTGTGCTAAAGAGTCTCCACTTGGAGCCTCCTCATCCCTCCCTCAAGGGCTCCACATGTTCCCTGACATGACACTTTTAGTCAATTTTCTTGAGAGTGTGTTTGCGTGTCATCTGTTGTGGGCTGAACCCATCTAGCTCTCTAGCTGGTTAACAACATGGACATTACAGACAGTTGCAGACTTGACCTGACCGGTCTAGTTCTTTAGCTGGTAACACAATATTGACATCTGAAAGCTGAACCCATCTAGTTCTCAAGGTGGCTAACATCATGGATACTGCAGACAGCTGCAGTCTTGACCTAACCCGGTTAGTTCTTCAGCTGGTTAACATGACACTGACAGCTGAAGACTGAACCAATCTAGTTCTTGAACTGCTTAACTTAGCTTCTTTAGTTAGTTAACACCTTGTGCTTGGTAGACAGTTGCCGACTTGACCCATTTAGTTCTCTAAATGATTAACGTCATGAACACTGCAGACAGTTGCAGGCTTGACGTATCAAATTCTTTATTCTGTTAAAAGGGAAACAGTCAGCATGAAGGATGCCACACTCAAGTGTGGGGCTGGTTCCAATGAGCACTTTGTAGGCAAACACTTTTTGTTTACTTACTATTTACTGCAGTATAGTAAATTATATCAGACTGTAGGCGGCCCGGTGGCGCTGAGAGCTGAGGCACTGGTGGCCACACCTCGTTCCACGCTGGCGACCTGTGTTCAGCAATGAGCGCGGGTTGCCGGGGGGGAGGTAGAGAAGGAGTTGGATTGAGTGTCTGATGGACTGCTCTCCATCTCCAGGGAGGGGGGGTTCCTTGCAGTCGGTGCGCGTCTGACCCCTGGTGGAGGCTGGGGCTCGGCGCAGCACTGCTGCCATAACACGGGGGTAGGAGCATGGCAGACGCCTAGCGGTGACACACGCAGGTGCGTGTATGTGCCCGTCACTGGCATCACTGCATGCTGAGCTCTCATAGGGGAGAAAATGGAAAAAGACCCTGGTGGCTGGTCATGGCGGCGTAATGGCTGTCCCCTGGCACTCCATCCCCAGAGGTAACACCCTGAACCAGATCCTGATGAGCAGGTGAGTAGGGGGCTCCCCGTTGCCCCACCACGGGGGGTAAGTTGTGGGGGTTACAAGGGTGAGGGCCTGAAGGGGACTGAGGCTAGAGACGGCGGCTGGACGAGGAGCTGACCAGGGCCAGGGAGGAGAGAAAGAAGTAGCGAAAAAAAAAAAATGATATCAGACTAATTTGGCTTTGTTGTAGACCGTCATCTTCTTTTACTACAGATCCCAGAATCTCCTGTAGCTGACATCGGAGCAGTAGGCAGCAGTGCGAGATTCAATAGTCTGCAGTGCATATCAGAGCTTTTATAATCTCTGCTCATCAGTTTTCTGGGGCTACTTTTCTCCAGGGGCTAAGTACAGTCCTCTGTGACTGTACATAACCTGTGGAAGACAACAGACCAGCACACAAAGGATCAGAGACTATATAAACTTTAAAATGCTTTGCAAGTTATTGAATATTCTCACTGCTGCCTACTACTCTGAAGTCATTTATTTATTTAAACATATCACCAGAGAAGGTATACTGAGCACAAAATGTTCATTTCCAGATGCGTCCTGGGGGAGAGGGGAATGGGGCTACACAGTAAGTACAGCAGCAAATGTCAAAAGCAGTGCATAATGGAACTAGAATACAACCATCAAACTGGATGAACAAAATAAATAATACATTGCAATAAACATCTAACAATAACAAGAACGGTGCTAGGAAACTATAAAAACAAAACAAAACAAATCGGTCAGCTGCAGAGGATTCTGGGATTTGTAGCAACAGAAGATGTCAGCCTACAACTATGCAAAATGAGTCTGATACAATCTACTACACTACAGTAAACCAAAATGTTTTTTGCAGACAAAGTGCATATTGGGACCAGCCTCACACTTGAGTGTGGGGGCCCTTGGCTGGTGGTCACTGTTCCCCTTTAACACAATGAACATAATACACACACACAACACATGTATGTGCAACCCTTAACCAGTCATCCTAGCCTGTTAATCACTACAGAATGGCACACTGATGGTGCTGATCCGCTGGAGAACTAGGCAGTCTACATAATCACATGTCCATGGTGTTAACCAACCAAAACCATTTGATGAAAAACATACAGTCTGAACACCAACCAATCAATTAGCACCATGCAAGCTACGTAACAATAATTCTGCCTTCAGCAACTGGTGCAGTTTGCACGTTTGGCCTGGCTCCACACTCGCATAGCTTCTCAGGCACTTTGTGTCAAGGCAATGCTAAGATCTCGTGTCACCCCACTGCATGTCAGAAATGGGATATGGGCAGGGTCTTACAACAGTGCTTGGTCTTCCTACTTTATTAAAAGCCGTAATAACTGGACTAAACCCCACCCTCAGTATCTAAACAGCCACCCAGTGAGACTCACTCAGAATCAAAGTGCCAGTACTGGAGGTTTGCCCTTGAGCAATCCCTTGTTGGGTACTCTTGTTGGCAATCCGAAACACTGAGATCGGCAGCATGAAAAACTCCACCAGCGGAATTTATCTTCTGCCTCAGCAGAATGTTTTTTTTTCTGTGGGACTGTACAGTCTTCCCATAAAAATCTCACAGAACATGGAATGTCTGTCCATAACAGTGGCACACTCTGTGGGTTTTCCACAGACTTGAGCATTTTCCAGGACTTCTCATTTTCCATGGAACTGCCACTTATTTTCCCTCTCTCACCATGGGAGAACAAAGCAATAAAGACAGTAGGGTTGCATGGATTCAGAGTCACAAAATCAGATTAGTCAGATTCTGAACTAATTTTGAGAATTAGAATTTTTGCAATTGCAGTTCAAAAAATCCCAATTCCAAAATTTCAGCCAAAAACATGTTTTTACATAGAAACTTGGGATTTAGGAATTAGGACTCCAAATCCAATTCTGATTTTCAGGTCCTTTTTGGAAATGGATGGGAACTGCATTTGGAATTGGAGGTTCTAAATTCCAAAACAGTCCAATCGGATAAGAACTGGACAATTCTGAGCATCCCTAGTAAATAGGTACATTGGCACTAAGACGAAGCAAGAAACATAGAAACTGACGGCAGATAAGGACTGCTAGGCCCATCTACTCTGCCCATTTTCCCTGCCTACCGTAAAAGCTGCAGACCCTACTTAATCTCTGGCTTTACCTCCTTGTTCCTATTGCCGGGGTTCCCCTATGCCTGTCCCATGCATGCTTGAACTCCCCCACTGTGTTTGCCCCCACCATCTCTGCTGAGAGTCAATTCCATGCATCCACTACCCTGTCCGTGAAGCAATACTTCCTCATGCTACCCCTTAGTCTACCCCCTTCCAACTCCGTATCATACCCCCTTGTTCCTGGACAACTCCTTTTCTGAAAGGTGCTACCCTCCAGTACCCTATTTATGCTTTTTAGATATTTGTAGGTTTCTATCGTATCTCCCCTGTCTCTCCTCTCCTCCAGGGTGTACATGCAAGACTGTGTACCGCCCATCAAGTTCTTCTGGCTTTCATCTTTACAGCAATAACCTGAAAGAAATGCCTTCCCCTTTAGGTACAGTATTTATCCATACTAGTCTTGAAGCGCACTGCATTCACTTATCCCTCCCTTTGGTAATCTGGTACATCATCCCACCACTCTCTGGGTAAAAACATATTTTCATAAATCCCCTCCCTTAGCTTGTGCTCATGAACCCTGGTACTGATATCCTGGATTATGGGGTGGGGTGGATACAGACTGCACTGGTCTGATTTTCTATAACCTTTCATAGTTTTGAATCGCTTATTTATTTATTTATTTATTTAGTTGTTTATTTATTTATTACAATTTATTTTCCCAGGATAACCCAGATGAGAAGCGACATCTAGTTTCCAGTGGTGTCCTGGATTATGGCTGCTTACTTATTTCCACAGCCGGGTGGACTGGGGCACTAAAGAGGTTAAGTGACTTGTCCAAGGTTACATAGTGTGTATCTGGCTAAAGATGCACTTGAACCAGTGATCTCCAGGTTTTCAGTCTGGTGCTCTAACCACAAGCCTACACTGACTCCAGCTCAGTCAAATCACCCATTCCCATGTCTGTCCCCCGGCCGAGGGAGAACACATCTGCCTGGCTTGGACTAAGGGAAGCTAGTTGATTTCAGGAAGCCATGAAGTAGGTGTGAAGGCAGACGTGTGAGGACATGCCCTTGAGGTTCTTTGAGCATGACAGGACTGTGGCAGATAAGTCAGACATACAGAAAGAGAGGGTGGGAATTTCCAGAGTTCCATCCTGCAGCAGCAGATCAACAACTCCGTCACTCAGCTGCTCATTCTTGCCCTCTCTCTGGTGAACTTGACTCTGGATCTATACAGCGCAATCTTGGTTATCCAAACTGTTTAGGCACCATGAAATAAGCCTGGACAGCAGCAGTACCACCTGTGACCAGGGTTCGGGAAAAAGCCTGGATTGCCAGGGGCTGCTTGGAGAGACAAGGATGAAGTATCACAAAGGAAGCTCTCAAACGCTGTGTTTACACGGCCACAGTGCTTCCTATTTTCCGCCGCTCCTTTTGCACTGCACAGAAGCTCCCAGAACAGGGCTGGGGTTTACACTGCCGGGCTCTTGCTGCGCTGCCGATCATGCCATGGAGGAGGCTGGACATTCAGCCAGAATTCGTTGTCAGGGAGACGGGCTTCAAAGAGGACGGACCGTGTGCATTAGAGAGTTTAGAAAGCAGCTTAATACACTCGATCCAACTGAGGTACCCACTCCTGTGTCAGATCAAAAAATGGATCTTGAGCACTCTTAACGCACTCTGGTAAGTGTTTACACTGCAATCTTTGCAGCGCATCAATCGGTGTGCATGGGTTAATGCACTGCAAAGATGGCAGTGTAAACAGGGCTAAAGAGAGAGGTGTGCTCCTCCGGGAAGGGAGCTACACTGGCTCTGCTGCTCTACTGCCATCTGGAGGACCGCAGGTGGCAGTGCAGTTGGGGCAGCGAGTCGGAGGGAAGAAGCAGGCTGGCGTTGTGCGCAGGCATGCTTCAGTGTGTGCACGTGCATTAGGCTTGATCAGATTCGTACAATACCATTCCACTGCGCATCTGCCAGATTATCAGAAATCTGATTCCAAGTCAGATTCTGTTTTCACATCCGACTTCTGTTTTAAAATACACCCCCCACCCATCTGAAGGCTGCTGGCTTCCACCCTGCCATACCGCTAAAGACACCCTTTCCCTCCACTGTTTAGCAACCTTTAGCTGGGTGGGTGGCGTTTGTAACTTGAAATTGTATGCAGAATTGGATTCTGACCCTATTTTGTAGGCTTTAGAATTTTTGGCCTTCATTGAGATTGAGAGACTGGCAGGGGCTACATCATGTGTAAATGTTACAAATGCAGTGTTAGTCTTTAAAGGTTGTAACCCCCAATTTTGGGAAACCTGGCACACAACTGCTCTGTAAATACAGGATGCCAAGTAGGGTTACCTAAGAGAAGCCCTGACAGCAAAGATGGGCCCCTTCTCACCCTGCTGGCCCGAAACAGTGCAGCAGAGGGTCAGACAGGCAGGGGAATAAGAAGGTGAATCCCCACCCTTCTAGAGTCAGGTGGGGGAAAACTGGAGGGTCATGCCCACCTCGACAGGCAGTGACGGTGCGCAGGCCCCTCCGAAGTCTGTGGCCTCCTTCATTAGGGGGGCGATCTCCTGTGTCCTTTATCCATGAAGTCCCCTGCTTTGGTTGATTTTGAGAGATGGTTAGCTGACAGCTGAAGAGATTACATACTAAATTTGCAAATATACTACAAAATAATTTGAGTTGATTCATGCTAGGAGTACCAGATTTTGGGATGCCAAAAAGAGGACACTTAGTCCCTCCTACAATGAGCCCTTGTGCCAGATCCCAAGTAAATAGGTTTAAAGTCTCCAACACCTTCACAGCTCATTTACAAGGAGGTCCTGGGTAGGAGAGAGAAAAATTATAAAAATAATAATATAACTGGATAGAAAAGGTACATGAAGAATATTTGGCAGTTGGAAAAGAGGACATCTGGTAACCCTAATTCATGCTACAGCTTTTCAAATCTGATTTTGTTGTCTGGTCCGATTCTTCTTTCACAACTGGAGGTAGCTGGGGTGAATAACTGAGGGCCTCCCAACCAATGACGTTCATCCCACAGTGTGGTGCACTTTTTAATACCCACACGCACTGGTTTGTTTTCCCTACAGTGCTGTGCACGTCTGAATGGAAGGCCAGCAAGACAAAAAGACACCAGCTGAAGAAGAAAAAAACAGAGGCTGCAACTCCCCAGTGAAGCCTGGAAGGAACTAACCAACCCCAGAGTCAGTGCGTGTAGTTACTTGGGAACAGTTTTTTTAAAACTCTTAAACATTATGCTAAATGACCAATAAAAATGTTCATTTTTATATTCCACTGTAAATCATATTTTGCCCCCAACACACACACACGTCCTTTTTAGTACAGAGCTTGTGAACTCTGCAAGGGAAAAAGGTTGTACACAGACATAACCACTATAGTACTGTTTAAAATAAACAAACAAACAACACAGAATCAAAATCGCTGCACATCCGTTCTCTGAAGCCGGACCAGCTGCCTGAGACTGCACTAAGACTGAACTGAATTAGAAGACTCCGCATCTCAGCAAAGGTATTTGATGTCGGCTGTCAGGCCCCAAATTGCTATTGGCTTCTCAATAAGCCACTGCAGTGAGATAAGTGTTTCTGTGCATTGTAGCAGCCCGCGCTGACTCAATTCACCAGTATTGACAGCCCAGTAATCACAGAGTAATCCAGGCTTCCTGCTAACACACTTCCCCCTCGGACACCGGCCCATCAAATAGCACTGGATCACAAGCTTCAGCTGTTAACATTCACTCCGATTTGTCATTCCAGTCTTCATTTGCTAGTTCCCCTTCTTTGTGGAATCACAACTGAATCTCCCTGAGCTGTTCAGCAAAGACAGAGGCACTGGAAAGGAGCAGGAAAATCCTAGCCCCCCCCCTCCCAAAATCACGGTAGTAAGTGTGGCAAACACCAACATGGAGGTGTCGATAGGGAGAAGGGCAGGGTAAATGGAGAAAGTGACAAAGGCAAGAAGGACAGGGATGGGGCAAAAGGGGGTAAGACCATCAGGAAATGGAGGGTAATGAGTACCAATGCCCAGAATCTGGGCAACAAGCTCCTGAACTGGTTGCCTTAATGGAAGCAGGATGCCTGGATATCAGTAAGAGTCACAGAAACATGGCACATAGAGAACCATGACTGGGATGTTAACATACCAGTGTACATAACTTACAGGAGAGACAGGCAGGGAGAAGAGGGGAGGAGTAGCTCTACTGTAAAGGAAGGATAAAAGCAACTGAACAAAAGAGTAAACAGGGAGAGAGGAGGCACTGTGGTCACCTTGGAGACTGGAAAGGGCACCACAATCCGCACAGGGGTGTGTACAGACCCCCATGTCAGGGGAAGGAATGGACAAGGATATGATGGAAGGCATTCTTAGAATGGCAGAAAGGGGAGATACTGTTGATGGGAGACCTGAATATGCTGGATGTTAACTGGAGCACATTGCTGCAGCCACATCCAAGAGCAGGGCCATTCTTGGCCGCCCTACAGGTGGCAGGCATTAGACAGCTAGTTTTGGAACCCACTCGTGAGGGCAATCTTAGACCTCGTGCTCTCAAGCGGGGCAGTGAGGAGGATCTCAGATCTAGAAGTGGGTTGCCATCTGGGGACAAGTGACCATCAGACAGTGTGGTTCACGTTAAACTCAGCTACAGAGTCAAGCCATACAAAAGTGAGGGTACTGGACTTTAGGAGGGCTGACTTTGGCAAGATAGGAGAGTGCCTCAGAAAGCACTAGCAAACAGGCTGAAAGAGGCGTGGAGCAACAATGGGGAAT
This sequence comes from Neoceratodus forsteri, assembly GCA_016271365.2. Classification (NCBI taxonomy): domain Eukaryota; kingdom Metazoa; phylum Chordata; order Ceratodontiformes; family Ceratodontidae; genus Neoceratodus; species Neoceratodus forsteri. Next base: position 1,028,641,155 of record CM028130.1, on the reverse strand, counting down.
TATCAAAACTGCCATCACAGAGGCAACAAGCCTTTGTGTGAAGCAAATAAACAAATCAAACGAAAGAAAAAGCCACTATGGTTCTCAAGAGGTGGCTGTGAAAGTCAGGAAGAAAGATAGCATTCCGGATATAAAGGAAACACAGAAGGAGCAGGACAGAGGCTGTACCAGTTACGGCAGAAAGAAGCAGGGAGGGAAGTCAGAATAGCAAAGGCCCAAACTGAGGAAAGATAGCCAACTCAGTTAAGAAGGGATAAAATCTTTATAGGTACATCAGCGAGCCGAAAGACAAAGGAGGGATAGTGAGGCTGAATAGAATGAACGGTGGGTGGGCAGAGGGACAGTGAAAAAGCAGGAATACTGAACGAATATTTCAGCTCAGTATTCACAAAAGAGGAGGAAGTGCCTAATCCAATTAACAGAAGCACTCTTGATAGGGGGTTGATCCCAGTCCTTTCACAGAAGAAAGGGTTCTGCAAGAACTCCTAAAACTGAAGGTGGACAAAGCAATGGGTCCTGATGGAATTCACCCAGAATTCTAAAAGAATTAAGGAAGGAACTAGTGAAACCACTGGCTACTCTTTTTAATAAATCATGGTAGGATGATTGTGGTACCCGAGGACTGGAGGAAGGCGGATGTGATTCCTCTTCACAAAGTGGGACCAAGACAGAGGCAGGAAACTACAGACCTGTCAGTCTGACCTCTGTGGTAGGGAAAGTGATGTAGTCACTTCTGAAGGAAAGAATAGTTGAGTACCTAGAGGTCAGTGAGCACAGGATCCAAGGCAGCATGGGTTCAGCGGGAAGGTCAGGTCAGAGCGAATCTAATAGATTTCTTTGACTGGGTGACCAAAGTAGTAGACCAGGGAGGGCTGTGGACATGGCCTACCTAGACTTTAGCAAGGCATTTGACACAGTCCCACACAAAAGATTATTAGTCAAATTAACCAGCCTGGGAGTGGGTCCCAGGGTGGCTACAATCAAACATTGGCTGGACAACAGGACACAGAAGGTAATTGTAAATGAGTCCACTCTGAAGAAAGGGCGGTTACTAGTGGGGTACTGCGGGGTTCAGTATTGGGTCCAGTCCTTTTAATGTCTTCATCAGTGACATTGCAGAGGGACTGGAAGGAAAAGATATGCCTTTTGCAGATGACACAAAGATCTGCAACAGGGTTGATACACAAGCCATGGAAAGGATGAAAGGGACTTGGCAAGGTTGGAGAAATGGTCAGATGATGGCAGCTAGGATTCAATGCAAAAAGTGCAAAATAATGCACCTGGGAAACAAGAACCCAGGGAAGAATACACAATGGGTGGGAGGTAGTAACAACAACAAAACAGGAAAGGGACCTGGGGTAATCATATCAGATGACCTTAAGGTTAGCAAGCAATGTGAGAAGGCAGTAGGAGGCCAGGAGTATACTGGGATGTAGGGAGAGGCATCAGCAGCAGAAAACAGGAAGTTGTTATCCCTCTGTACAGACAGTTGGTGAGACCCCATCTGGAATACTGTGTCCAGTTCTGGAGACCCCATCTCCAGCAAGGACATAGACAGGATAGAGGCAGTCCAGAGGAGGGCAACTAAAATGGTGCAGGGTCTGCAAGAGAAGCCGATGAGGAGAGACAAGGAGCTTAATATGTATGCCCATTGAGGAAAGAAGGAGGGGACATGATAGAAACTTCAAGTACCCTCAAGGAATCAACAATGTCCAAGAGGGTAGCATCTTTCAGAAAAAGAGACTTGCAAGAACAAGGGACACAATTTAAAGATAGAAGGAGGGCGGTTCAGGGGCAATGTGAGGGAAGTATTATTTCACAGAAAGGGTAGTGGATGCATGGAACAGCCTTCCTGAGGAAGTTGTGGGGTCTAAAACTGTGGGAGATTCAAGAATGCATGGGACAGACATAAGGCAATTCTTGTGGGGGGCAGGAAGATATAGGCTGTTGGTTAACTAGGATCTGCGGCCTATCCTGTAGGTAGGGAAATGGGCAGACTAGATGGGCCTAGCGGTCCTTATCTGCCGTCAAAGTCTATGTTTCTATGTTTCTATGACAGCATCTCGATTTGGGGGGTGGGGGTATGGGACCCATAGTTGTTGCCAAGTTTCACAATTCAAGAGTGTGGGGAGACCAAGTCACTTGCCCAGTGTCACAGAGTGAGGCAATGGTTCTGGTGGGATTCGAACCTTCAACCAGAGACAACCTTAGCATGCTGTGAACTGTGTATTTTCACAGGGCCCCAAGAGCAGAGAGGTCCCCAAAAAGCCTCAGCCGCCCAGTTGGCCTCCCTTCTTCTTAGTTCTCTATGTTCTAAATCAAATAAAGTGCAAAAATGACATGAAACTAGCTGAAAATTAAAATACAGCAGTAGTAGTAATATATTTTATTCAAAAAATGCCAGGAATTGGATAGAAACATCATTGAGCGAACTCATTTTCAAGGTGATCCAAAGTACATCCATACAGTTTCCATTCTTACTTCTGACATACATAAATAACATTATACAAAATCGGCAACTGTGAATGCAGTCAAAAATAGTCCAGAATTTTAAGTTATTGAGGATGGACAACATATCGTGGGAATATGACTTTGATCACAGAAACATAATTTAATATACTTTTTTTATTTAGTAAAGTGGGGTCCCGTATTTTAATAGGGATTGAGTTCCTAACTACCACTCCCCTATGTCTAAATGAGAGTCCTGCGATGTCTAATCTGACCTTGGGTACATTAAACTCTATGCCACCAGATGACCTCAAACTTTGTGGAACAGGTCTAATTGTAAAAAGGTCCTTAACATATTGGGGTACTACACCTTTCAGAACTTTAAACATAAATAGTGAGATGGGTAGGTCCCTTTTATCTCTTGGTCTCAACCAATTTAATTTTTGATACAATAAGTAATGATGTATTCTGTGATGTGTGTCCAGAACATAACGGGTCAGCCTATCATAGGCTATGTCAGTTGTGCCCAGAAATGTTCCGGAGGCTCCTGCATATAAGAGGTCCCCATAATCTATGGTTGGAATGATTGTACTATTAACCAGTTTAAGTTTAGACTCAGTATCCAAATAACTTTTCACCCTATGCAAGGCTCCAATTTTTTTTTATAGATGTTTTCTATTAGGGATTGAATCTGTTTATCCCATTTGAGTGGACCCTCTAGCCACATTCCTAAATATTTGTAGCGAGCTGTAGATTTTAATGTGTCTCCATGTATTTAATGTGAGGTTGGTCATTTCCCCAGCGATTAATGATCGGCTGGGGGGGATGGGTGGCCTGAGGTGCAGCCAAGGGACACCTCCCTCCAGTCAGTCATTAATCCATGGAAGACGCATATGTAGATTTTAATGTGTGTAATATAAGAATACCATGGTAGGGATGAGGATGTTCCTTGAGGACTTTGTGATTTCTGATATGGCGCCCTGGCATGGAAGTTTGCACAGGGCCCCGGAATAGCTAGGGTCAGTATTGCCTTCAACTCTCGATTCACAGTTCAATACTCTAACCAGCACACTGCCGCTGCCTCCCATCTTCCACCACACCGAACATGGCCCTCACAATCTGCCAACTACTGTGTAAGGCACAACAGTCTCTTGCTACAGGATGTCTGCACTCCTAACTGTGCTGCACTCTGCCTTATTTTGCAGAACTGCTCATATTTAACAACTGTGAGGTTGGTCATTTCCCCAGGGATTAACGATCAGCTGGGGGGATGTGCAGCCTGAGGTGCAGCCAAGGAACACCTCCCTCCAGCCAGTCATTAATCCATGGAAGTGACCAGTTCTGTAGTTGCTATTGCAATTATACCTCTAATCAGAATAACAATTTTTGTTTTACAAGTTTTCTTACCTACTCTTGTGGTTTTAGCTGTGTGGCGGAGGCAGTGTAGCATGAGAAAGTCTTACACTTAACACACCACATGCTGCACAGCATCACTTGGCAGCTGAATCAGTCATGGGGGAATTGGCTCAAAGGGTAGCGTGCTCACTTAGCATGCGAGAGGTGGAGGGATTGATGCCTGTTCTCTCCAAATAATCTTTCTGGAGGCAGTATAGTGCAGTGGTTTAAGGCTCTGAGCTGCAAACCTGGAGACCTGGGTTAGAATCCCACAGCCCCCACTTTCATACTGTGTGACCCTGGGCAAGTCACAACTTCCTTGTGCTCCCAGGTCACACCTGTAAACATGATTTCAGCTTAGTGTGTCTCTCCTGGTAAAAAAAAAATTCTCAGACAACAATGACCAATCCAGTAGCCAATCAGAAGCCTCGCAAGGCTCATGAATATTTAACTAGATTTATAATTTAAATTTGATCACTTTTGAGTCACCTTATGTGTCACACCTTCAGGCATACATTGCCCTCCAACCTACCATGCCACACCCCCGTCGTTGGTGCCAACCCTGACCTCAGTACTCTAGCATCCAGAGAGCATGCTTGTCCTGCTGGGGGCCTCCACCTTGGGAAGGAATGCCCCAATCTCTTAGAGTCTCTGCAGGCTTGCTTCTCGCTGCCTCCAATGTGGAGGAGGAAATGTGGCAGAGCCTGGTGACAGCTGGAGAATCCTGACAGTATGCTGCAGGACCATGCGGTGTGTGTGTGTGTGTGTGTGTGTGTGTTGGGGGGGGGGCACGAGGGCCAACATCTTGGCTTGCAAGTGCAGCATTTCCACCATTTTGTCTCCCACCACTCCACCCACATTTGTGGGCACGCTCACAGCTGGCCTGGGCTGGTCTCCCATGTCGTTAATGGCATTTCCACTATGTTACCTCCAGGAGTCACTGTAACAGCAGTGGATGGATTGATCCATTGCCCCCCACAATGAGGAATGTGTCCCTCAGATGCTCTTGAGCCCACCCTACTGGCCTCCACTCCAAGCATCCCCGGCTTGGAGTGCAAACCCATTTCACCAGTGTGCAAGAGCAATCCCCCCCATCACTCTGCACCATGGAGCCGGTTGTCCACAATTCTAACCGTCTAGCCTGCTAGCCTGCATACTTTTTGCACCATTATGCTTACTGCATTTCCCAACACACTTTTTCCACACGGGACATGCATCTGGAAATGAGCTGTCCACAACTCAGCACACCTTCCTGGCAGAAACATTTTTTCCTCCACATAGCTGAATGACCCTCAAGCCATCGCCTGCTCCTGGCTTAGAGTCTGCACGCTGGTGACCTCCCAGCCTAGTCTGTTGCTCCTCTTGCCATTGTTGCCAGCAGGAATCAACACTGGAGTGGATCCCGAGACTGCCAGTGGCTGTCATTCAGGCAGCTCATGGTAGGTGGGCTTTTCTCCCATTTTCTCACTAGGTACCATCCGACTCCCACTCAGCACCAGGCAGTACCCCAACAGGCCTCACATGAATGCGGTGGCCCTGTGTGTGAGGAAGTGAACCCCTTGGCCCAGTACAGTGGTCGCTGTGCCACATAGTGGCACCACCCCAGACAGACACCTCAGCTGCCTGTTCCACCTCCCATGTTGGCTCCCAAACATTGGGCAACTGCAAACTACATGAGGGTGCAACGTGCTAATTACTGGATCATCAGGCAATCCCCCGAGTGACAATTTTTTTTTTTTTTTTTTTTTTAAAAACTTTCTGTTTATGCTCCTCCCGGCCCCTGCACTCTCGGAAATTGCCTATGGCATCTGTTCTTTGCCCCCTCTTACTTGGAGCTTGCAGTAGTCCCCTCCATGTGGCCTTGGTTTGCCCCCCCCAGGTGAGGATGAGATGGGGCCCCAGACACCCTAACATCTTCTTTTCAAGGTCACCGTCCGCAGGCAGGGGAGCTGTGATCTGTACTGGCGCCCGTGTTCTCGAGTACAGGGAGCAGTTTTCCATGTTCTGGGCATGACATGCGCCCTGACACCTAGGCAGGACCACCAACATCCATCATGCCTTCCCTCTCTATGTGGCTGGGGCTTGCTGTAACCCAGACCTCTGCCTGGGGCCAGTCAAGCACCGAGCCTCACCCTCCATCCCTCCCCAGAGAAGGTGAGTGGTCCCCCGGATGCTCAAGCCTCCTCCTCCTGGCTGGCCCTCCAACTCCTGGGCTCGTTCCCGAACGCAGGTCACCGGCGTTGTGAGCAGTAGCGCTACTGCTGCTGCGGTGGCCCAGTGACAATTTTTAAATAAATACCAGAACAAATGACAGCTTTTTGCTGCAAAGTAAAACAACGAAAAAAAAGACAAGTAAACAATCCCAGATCCCTTCAAATCTCTCTGTCATTTCCATAACTTAAGACCTTAATGGTATCTTGCCTTCAGAGGGGCGGTGCAGATTCTAGCAAACCACTGTGCAGTGATAAGTTAGGAGACTGTCACAATGGAACAGATCGATTGGCTGCTTATACATGGCAGGCACTGTGGTCTGGTGGTTACAGCAAAGACCTGTGAAGCAGAAGACTATGTCCAAATCCCACCCAAGCCATTCATTCTCATCGTTGGACCCTGCCCGCTCCCTATGCTTCACTCCACGTATTTATAAACTGAGTACAAGCAGGACGCCACTGAAAATGAGATGCTGCATCTCAGCAGACACATGTCTGATAACATAAACTGTAAAAACAAATAAATAAATATTAGTTAATAAGTGACAGGTTCTCAAATGCCCAGCTTCTATTTCTCAGTGTTTTAGGGCAGTATCTACATGGAGCTGCTCTGAAACTGTGGCCAGCACCAGAGTGGCACATGGCTGAAACTGACAAAACGAACATTTGCTAATCGATGGTAATTGTGCATACGCTTTGATAAAGAGTGCAGTTACAAAACATCCTAGCTGTTGCAACTCTCCCCCCCAACACACACATGATTATCCCTGCAATACCAGCTCAACCTCACAATAAAAAGAACGTTCTGCTAGCTGACTCAAGTAATCTGATATGAACATTCGACAAACATTTCGTTTATTTGACGTGAGCTTAGTGCAGGTCTGGAAGGCTTCCACGGCGTTTATAAACATTATCCACCTTCTTTAAATGACTCTCAATCCCTGCACTCTCTTCCTCTCTCCCATCTCGAATAAGGCTATTATGGCTCGTCTCTCACAACGCATGAACCTGTGTCTCGATGCTCGGTATACAACTCACCAACATGGCTACAAGGACATGAGGTACAAAATAAAACAGTGCACACACCAAATACACAAGACTATAAATTTATTGGTGCAATACCACGTCATAGCGTAACTAAAGACTCATCTGTGGAGACAAGGTTTTATAGGTTAATGTTTGTATCATAATTTTTAGATATATTTATCTCTGTGATTTTATTGTTTACTTGTACAGTGCCTAGGTGCTTGAAAGGTGCTTAAAAGTTTTATTATTTTTTATTATTATTATAGCCCCTGAGGAAGCCACAGAGCATGGCGATACTAAGGTGGTTGGTCGCGGTATCCTGATACTGCACCAATATATTTACTGCCTTATGTATTTGGTGTGTGCATTATTCTGTACCTCAAGTTCAGCTGTACAACTACACCTTTGGGAGCAGGAGTGCTATAGCTTTTACCTGTTCCGTTTGTGGCTACAAGGTTGCAATGGTGACTCACCAAGTCTGGATGCAGCGATCCTAGACATTTGCAAGTGGAGCATTCTGAAGGTGATTCTCCAAAGGGTCTGATAAGAAGAGATCACAAGTCATTCAATTGATTCAAAGTATCCAAGAATCCGTTCTGTGTTTGGAGTCGATTGGTGGTTAAACTGACCGGCTGACCTGAAATTACAACCCAGCGCTACAGTTTCTAGGGTATTTCTTAGATCTAAGGGTGCAGCACATGACTCTGCCCTCACTCGACCTTCCAGGAAGCAGGTCCACAACCCAAAATCACACCCCAGCATGCTATGAAGTCAGGACCACAACACAGTGGTTCTCTTGAGCCTTTTAATTCAAATGGGAATGGAGCTCTTCAGACAAGAAAGGGTTAAAGTTTCTCAGAGTCCCATATCTGATAAATGGCTCAGAGAAAAGTCTCTCTCTCTCTCTTGCTCGCTAACGCTGTCTCTCTCTCACTTTGAGATATGATGTCACTAACCTTTATTGATCCACAATCAGAGAATTTTGCTTATCTCTCCTTCGTGATATACTGCTCTCCTCTGCTCTCAAACTAGCATTTAATACACTGACACTGCTCACCGGGCCCATAGCTCAGTGCATCAGCCGAACTCTGCTACAGGGAACCATATTTTACTGCTTGCACTTCGGGAGACAGCCCAGGAGCAGACAGGAGAAGAACAAAGTGCTCTTCAGCCATCTCCTGCCTGTGCTTCCTGTGACAAGTGCACGCTTGCTTCAGTCCACTGATGGGAAAAATTCTGAAGTCTGCTGGGCAGGGGTATGATAGTGACAATTCCCCATGCCATGTTTCTCTTGATAGTCGTCTTTTTTTTTTTTTTTTTTTTGTAGCAAACTGTTTACCCTGTACTGCCACCTTTTCCTACTATATGGCCATTCTGCTGGTGACCTCCAGCCGCTTCGCCATTCACTGCCCCCGTAAGAGCCAAGGAGGATCCATACAGTGTGGGCCTGAGAGTGCCAGTGGCTGTCATACAGGAGGACTGACAGTCATGACATTTGTGTTCTTATTCTTCTTCTTCCATTCACTTTAACCCCGCCCACCTCCTCAATACTGGGCAGTGCTCTGACAGGCCTCGC